>VWZP01007814.1:221886-326278 GCA_013396995.1 Dicaeum eximium | reverse complement strand
AAAAAAAAAAAACAAAACAAAACAAAACAAAAAACTCATGGGTTGAGATGAGAACAGTACAACAACTGAAACAAAATAAATTACAATAAAAATAGTAATAAAAAGAAGAGAGAGATAAAAACCCAAAAAAACCAAGTGATCCACATCTCAATTGCTCACCACCTACTGACTGATGCCAAACCCATCCCCAGACTGCAATCAGCCCCTCTTCTGGGTGACTCCCCGAGTCATGTGTAAACTGAGCATGATGTTCTATGATACAAAATATCCCTTTGGCCAGCTGGAGTCACCTGTTCTGGCCATGCTTCTCACATTTTTTTGTGCTTCCACTGGCAGAGAATGGGAAAAGGAGAGGTCTCTGACTTATGGGAAGCACTAATTATCAACAACCAAAATTTCAGTCTGTTATCAACACTGTTGTCATGCTGAACCTAAAACACAGAACTGTTCCCACTGCTGAGAAAAAAATTGTTTCTTCAAAACCAGGTCACTGAGGAAGACTAGAGCTTTAAGATAATGGGAAAAGTTGTCTTGAACTGCTGGATTCAGGGAATCAGGCAAAGTTGGGCAGCTTGTTGATCCTTTTAGGATTTGACATGAGAGCTTCATTAGCTCTATAATCATATTATAATCACAAAATGCTTCTCTATGTCTCAACCTCATCCATCTTTCTTGCAGCTATCCAAATATTTGTCAGCTTTATGGAAAGGTACTACAGGAACTAGAAACAAGGGACACCACCTTCACATTGTAAAGCTTTTGACTGCAGGGTTAAGGGCATCTGTCCAGTACTGATGACCTCTTGAATCTTGCCTTTGGGAGTAGAATACAACTAGTAAATTAGAAGTATACTGCATGTTGCCCAGTCATCAAGACATTGACTCTAGCCTGGCCAGTGTGTTCAAACACTGTGTTTTAAGATTAGCTCCTAAAAGTAAGGACATCTTTAGAAAGCTGAAAGACCATAATGGAAATTATGAGGAAGACTCGATTTCCAGGTGAAATAGGGGATTTTTTTCCCTTTCCCTCTGAGCTGATCTGGTTTGTTTTCTTTTTGTAAGCACTGATTCCTGACAAAATACCACAGAGCTTAAACCTTAATATTTGTCCTATTCAGTCATCCCAGTAAGTTGGAATATCACGTATGCCAGTCTCACCTTGCTCATACGCATGCACACACAGAGCATGATGGTGCCACAGGCCTCTTTCCAAAAAGGACTGTACCCTGACCCTCCTTTACCAGTTTCTTTTCTTTCATCACACACTTGCAGTGCCTGGAACATCCCCCACAGCTCTGTTGTGCTGTGTAGGTGAAGTGGGAAGGGTTCACCCTGTGTGACATCTAAATCCGTTGTGCAGTTCTTTGTGGTGGTAAGAGCAAACCAGCTCCCAGTCCAAAGATTTAAGCAATGACACTGTCCTGGTTTTGGACAGATTGGGGAAGGAAACCTCCCCTAGAAAACAAACCTCCTCCCCCCCCTTCCCCCAACCCCGGCATCGGGAAGGAAAACCTCGGAGGAAAGTGGAAAAAACTTGTTTATTTTACAAATAACACNACCCGCCGCCCTAGACAAAACAAATTCCAAGGAACGATTGGGATACGAGGCACCGTCAGCCTAGGACAGACACATTGCCTCTTTCCTGTGTATGGACAGAATTTCTGCTTCATGAGGCCTTCTCATTGCAGAGCTGTGAGGGACTGCAGGCACATTATATATGGTGTTGATGTCTTGCAGTTCCCTTTGGATATTTTTGAGCATTCATGGCCTTTTCTCTGCTTCAATCAGCTGTGCTTGATTTGCAAAGTGGCATAGAAAAAGCTGTCCAGTACAGAGCCCTTACCAGAGTCACCAAATCATAGAATGGCTTGGATTTGAAGAGACCTTCAAGGTCATCTACTTCCAACCCCACTGCTATGGCCAGGGACACCTTCTACCACAACAGGTTGCTCAAAGCCCCACCCAACTTAGTCTTGAATGCTTCCAGGGATGGGGCATCCACAACCCAGGGATGGGTTACCTGTCCGGTGCCTTTCCACCCTCACAGTAAAGAATTTCTTCCTAATATCCAATCTAACCCTATTCACTTTCAGTTTAAAGCCATTCTCCCTTGTCCAATCACTATGTACCCTCACTAAAAGTCCTTCTTCAGCTTTCTTGTAGTCCAGCTCAGAAGAATGTAAAAGCAGAAATAGCCACCCAGAGCTTTTCTGCTACCTCTGTAAACATCTGCATGATGGCTATCAGCATTTTTTTACAGATGTTATGTTTACCAAAATACTTAAATTTCACTTCAGCTTCACTTATGGTTCCCTTGTCTTTACTTGTGCTGTATTAGTGCAGATGCATTCATGTGATGGTTCACAGTGAGCAGTCAAGAGTCTCGTATCGGCAGCAAGATTCAATGGGCAAATATTTTTTGCACAGGTATCCCTGCTGCTTTTTGAACCTTGACCGTCGCTTACAGATATCTCAGTCTTTAAGCCGTGGAATAGAGGCTGGAAATTTCAGCTGGTGTGAACAATGCATCCTCAGTGCCATCAGAGGTATATTGTGAACAAGGCATCGGCTTTTCATGAAGCCCTCATCAAACACTTAGCAGCAGTGGACAGATTTGCTTCAGAAGGTCTCAAACAACAGAATGTGATCTGTATGGGATACACTGCTTGTGGCTAGGAGTTTGATCAGTGTGGCCTCTCAGTGCCTGAGTTTTATTGTCGATTGAACAATGGCAATAAGACTGGCAATTTGTAATTACAGCATATTCAGCTAATGCAGATATTTCCCAGGGGAATACTCTCATGCATCCATGTTTGTCTGAGGTCAGAGGAAGAAACTTTTCAAAAAACTTACTATAGTATATGTTTTGTTATGTCCTCTTGTAGAGGAAAGGAAAGGTCTGGAATTAATCCATAATTCTTGAGACCAAAATCTGTCTGAACCCCTGCACCCCTTTCTTGATAGCTAAAAATTCCCTTTCTGGTCACTGAGTGCATAACAGATTTTGCTGTATGGTCTTCATGTGCCTCTTGGCTCTGGAGGATTGGCTCAGCTCTTGACAGGACAGAGACAGGACATATCAGCTCTCTCCATGGCATTTTGTCCTCTTGGGTGGTTGCTTGGTGTGTACAAGCACACAGTGAGTACTTTATTTAACAAATGCCAGTGACAGCAGAGACCTAAAACACAGTTCCTTCTGTAGTATGTTGTCTCTTTAGACTGGAGTCTCTTACTGCTGACCATGCAAGTGCTTTTGGGTGTTGGAGAGCTTTCACAGGTGAGTGGAGGTGTCCCATTGGACATCATGCTTGTGATAGAGGGAAATGGAGTTAAGGTACCTGCTTGGCTCTTTCTGTCATGTGATGCAGATACACATGGGCAGAGAGAGGCTACAAGAACACGGGCTTCCTGCTGGCATTGGTTCTTGCATTCTCCTCTGCAGAAAGTGTTTCTTGGACAGGGACCTCAGTCTGAATGCTGCTTTCACTTCATATTGTGTTCTAATAATATCACACAAGAGACATGAAATAGCTTTGATCACAGGGAGTAAATGCCACCAAATATTCTTCTTCCTGCTGCCTTTTCCTTGCTGCATTAAAAATTCATGGGCAATAGCAGCTTCTTCTTTTCAGGACTTAGCTACATCAGCAGATGGTGAGAGTGGGCAGGAATACCGGGACATGTTGATGGACAGAACAGGGGTGTCCTGAATGAGCTGGGTGCAGGAGAAATTCACACTTAATTTGCTTATGCTGTGTCTGTCTGAAGCCATCCAGATTCACTGTTTGTTCCTCCCTTTGATGAGCAATGAGCTTACTGGAAAATTGTTTTAGTTAAGTTAAATTGACATGATTCTGAAGGTGTGCCTTAATTTCTGTGTTTGCTTTGTTCTTTGTGTTGCACTCATTCTCCAGCCAAGAGCAGTTTACAGAGAATGAGAGACAGAGACAGACTTCAAGAAATGAAATCACAGCCCCACAGAAATCAGTGGCAGAGGTCCACTTGATTATATCCCCCTGATTCATCCAAGGGGCCACTACCTGTCAAGGTTGCCTTTGACATCTCGGACACTGATAGACAACTTAAATTAGGCACCTTCTTCCACAGAATCATCATCACATCAGTAGGTAACCCCTTGCATTTGGCAGTAAGGTTTTATTACCCTAAGCCTGAAGAAAGTTTTCCTGCCAGCTCCTTTGTGCTGTACTCTCACCAGATAAGAAGCAGCTCTGGTAAACCACTTTACCATTCTTTCTCAAAACTGTATGTGAAAGTGGTTTTCTTACCAAAAACTCAAAAGTAGATATTTGAGTGACTTGGAGCCCTCCATTTCACAAATTCAGGTCTCCCTTTGATTCCCACTGATATCTGGCAAACACAGGATGACCCCTTGCAGACTGAAAGAATAAGGTGAAAAGGTGTTATGGACAAAGACTTTGGGTAAAAAATAAATTTTCTTGGAGGACACTTGAGGTAGCCTCACCCACACATGCGTTAGGTGTGGTATTTGGAGTTCATCTTCCAGTCATTCCTCTATCAGAGGGCAAGTAATGAGGTATGTAAGTGCCCTATTCAGAGCTTCATCTCTTCATCAAAGGTTTTCTTTGGGCCTTTTCTTATTATCTTGCTTCAGTCTGATCCAACTTTAGCAATTTTTTTTCACATCATTTGCCTTTGTTCAGCCAGCTGCTAGACTGTTCTGACCAACCTGCTCTTTGTCCTTCCCTGATCTCTACCTGCTGGAAGAAGCTAGCAGGCTCATTACATTATTTTTAAAAATACTGGTGTGTTGTATAAACTAAGAAAGTAATAAAGTGTCACTGAAGGCCAGGACTATGCACAACCCCCAGGGGTTTCACAGGAAACAATGCTTCCATTCCTGTGTGGGTTGTGGGCTCTTTGTTCCAAAAAGCCCTGCCACCTGCTGGACCTTACAGGTTGCTGGAGGTGAGTAAATTGTGTGTGTGTGTGTCTGTGTCTGTGCCTGTGTGAATGTGAGCATTTGCTGGCACTTCAGGGCCTGAACCAGGTCCAGTCCCCACACAGATTTTATGCTCCTTCAAGAGAACACCTACTTATTCTCACTCTTGCCTTGAAGGCTTTTATAAAAGGACTCCCCAGACCCCTGTTTTAGGGAGCTGTTTCAGGATGTGTGCATCCCTCATCCAGCCCAGCTGTAGCAGAGTCATGAACAGTGGTTCAGGGAAGAATCTCTGTGCCTTGAAAGGGATTGCTTTTTTCTGAGAGGTTTGTAAGTTTGTCCACACTTGGGTTTGTTTTGCCTTATCCACGCTGATTTAAACATGAGTTGGGATGAAGTGGAGTCAGGGTGGTTCTGAGATGAGGAGGTGCTGCTCCTGCAAGTGGTGAAGCCCACAGGCCATAGAGCTGCATGGCCACTGCATCTGAGCACAGAACTGAAGGTTCTTCTGTCCTGTCTGACAGAAGGAGCTGCTGGAATCACCTCCAGCAAAATGCCTTCTCTCTCTGAGAAGGTATCTAACTTCTGCACCTCTTGGTGCGCTGGTCCTCTGCTGTTCCACTGCTGCTCCTACTTCCCCCTTTCCCATGCTTAGACTTGGACCTAAACTGGCCACTCCTGGCCCTACTTCTTTTCTATATGGCCCATATCAAGGACAGTGATATTAATCTTGCATCTGCCAGCTCTCTTAGAGGCTGATGAAAGGACCCTATTTTCCTCTCTGGCACCAGGTGTTTGGCATTTGTGGCAAAGTATTGAACTAGGAACAAAAGAGGAACAATGTAAGACTCAAACGGGTACGACATAATATTTCGAGGAGATAGTATTTAACAATAGGCAACCATTTAAATAGACAAAAGCATGATTCAATTCAGTTGCTGGGTGATAAAGGAAAAAACGTTTGTGTTTAAAATAAAAAGAAAAAATTCTTAATCTGGTCTGGTAATTAATCACTGAACCCAAGAAGTGGATGAATTTCTGTGCTTGAGGCAGGCAGCTGGATAGGACGATCTGAGAAGTCCCAGTTTTAAAATGTACAAATATGACATGGCCTGACAGAAATGGGGCATGGGAGCAACATAGGAAAGGGAGAGAAACATGAAAATGTCAGGGTGAGAAGTTTAAAAGAGGGTAGTGGAAAGATGAGAAGAAAAGCTGAAACATTAAAAAGTTTATGTTGAAAGACTAGGCATGCACTAATTCTGATGCAGAGACATCGCTGACCCGTAGCCTGTAAGGGTGGTATAAACTGAGCCTGTGTCTGTGGGACAGTTCTCCTGGCTTTTCATCTTGAAGATCTGGACATAAAGATGTGTTTTCTTCATTTTTAGGCCTGATCACAGCGAAATGAATGTAAGTGTTTCAAGAAGCTTGAATGCAGGCAGGTCATAGTTTCAAAGGAATCTTTCTCCAAAATTTTGCATACAAATTTCTCTTGCACGTGAGGCTTTCTGACACTGCCTTGTGTCCTGATAGCACACAAAACCTGAAAATTTTTCTTGTCTTGCGGCAGGCCTCAGTTTAAGTTTCGTAAAAGCGATGCTGGAGCTGTTGTAATGGACAAGAAAATGCATGGCACAACAGCCTGCTGCACTCTATTCTTCACAATAAAGTTAATTCTCCAGTAATGATGGATGTGTAGAATGTATCATTTCAGCAAGACTTTGAAGCTCTCTTCAGAATCACTGCTGTCAGAGTGATTATGCTCATCTATTAGCATTGTGTCAAGAACCCATGCCAGAGCAGGTCATCGAATATGCATCAGGGCTCCACAGGATGGGTTTGACCACCTCTCAGCTGTGTAGAATTCCTGTCGGCAGCCATCCACGTCCCTTGCAACTGCCAGGCAGTTGTTTTGGGGCCTATTAAGGATTAGGTTGGAAATAGGTCATGCCTGCAAGACTTTGAAGCTCTCTTCAGAATCACTGCTGTCAGAGTGATTATGCTCATCTATTAGCATTGTGTCAAGAACCCATGCCAGAGCAGGTCATCGAATATGCATCAGGGCTCCACAGGATGGGTTTGACCACCTCTCAGCTGTGTAGAATTCCTGTCGGCAGCCATCCACGTCCCTTGCCACTGCCAGGCAGTTGTTTTGGGGCCTATTAAGGATTAGGTTGGAAATAGGTCATGCCTGGCATGTTCTGTAGCATGAGTCTTTCTGTAGAGTAGCATCAGATCATGTCAGATCACCCTGCAGCCTTCAGGGCTTCGCTCGGTGTGTACGATTGGAAGCTTGTGTGAGCATCTCTGCAATGGAGCTGTAAACTTTGACATGCCCTGTGAGACAGGACAATTTAAAATGGTTAAATCAGGCATCTGCTATGACTGCCCTCGAGACAAGATTACTTCTCTGAGGGCAGAGGGAGTCTAGGGAAATTAACTTTTTATGCCTCTGTGACTGCTTCATTAAATAATTTAATCAAATTCACTGAGGAATTTGGACTGTCCTCTTAAAATTTCCCAATCTTTGGGTCATCTCTCTGCTTTTGTGTTGGGAGGGACTGTTAACCACTGCAGTCACTTGTGAAGTCAATCCTAATTACTTTTGCTGAGAGCAGTAAATATTCACTGGCACTGGGAGGAAAGTTTTTGGGAGATACTAGGAATAAGCAGGTAGGGTTACTGCCCTCTATGGGAAAGTGACTTATTTAAGGACCAGTAGGGTTGAAATCTGGCTCTGCCTGTCATCAAGTGTTATGTCACATTAGTGAAGCAACCATTCGCTGCCAAATATAAAGAGATTTTGAAGCTGTCCTCAGTGGGAGGTATGGACTAGTCTACATTTGCATGCCTAACTCCTATAGTCACAATTAAAAAACACAGGCTGACATACTACCATGTTCCCACGAGGAATGTCAGAATTGGGATCAGTTATTACCCTGCTGCTGAAGCCACAAGCCAGCCTTTCTTGTGGAGACAGGTCCCACAGTTTCCCACTGGGACTGCTGGCTGGGCTGGAAGATGGTAGGCAGCTTGCCTCCCTGCCACACAGCAGCACTGGCTGAGCAGCCTGGCCTCCAGTGATTTCAAAATGATTTGACATCCTCTGGCAAGAAGCAGCTGCAGAGTCCAGTGGTGAGGTCTTGGTAAGGAGTCACTAATGGTATGTGATCTTTCAGGGGAAAGGCAGTGTGATGCTCTTGAGACTACTGATAACTTTTATTCTTGTATTGTTGTATTTATATAAGACTGGAAGGGCAACTTCTTTTTTAAGGAAAAAAAGAAGCACTCTCTTTATCTTGACCCTCTCAAGCAGGAAGGATCCTTCTACAAATGAGTCTGTAGTTCTACAAGCACATGCTGTGATAGCAACTAGTAATTAAGGCTACAAACCATCTGCAGTACTAATTCTTTAATTCTGCTTGATCATACTGATGAAAAAAAGGCATCTTTAGGCTACTGTTTTCCTCCTCTCCAGCCTTCAGATTTGGTTTTTAAGTAAAGGTGAAACTTTCTGAAAAGTCTGAGCATAAAATCTCTTTACCCAGTCAAACAAGTTTTTTTTCTTCCAAAGGTGATAACACAGGTCTCTACCCATGCAACACAGAAGAAGATGAACTTCAAAACTTGTTTTTAGCTGGTGTGGACCAGCATAGCTCTTCTGACAGTGGTGGTAATATGTCAGCTTACAGCAATTGAGAACCTGGCCCTTGACCTCTAAATTGTCCACACCAGGGAGATCAATTGTGAAACCAGATCAATTGCATAATAGCAAGGTTACAAATTGGTGAAAATCAGCTCTTGTTCTTGTACAGGAGGGAGTTCTGTTACAGCTCAGTGACGGGGCTTAGAGAGAGGTGTTGTGCATGCACGTTATCATCCGCACTTACGGCCTAGCTGAGTGCTCTCGATGCAGTAAATTCTACCTAATGAGGTCCTTTCTTCAGGTGAAGCTTGGCCTAGTTGCATTACATGTCTGGATGTCAGCCTTGGCTCTAAACTGGCTCTTTTTTTTTAGCATCCAAAGCCAGTTTAATTTTTAGGCTTGCTAAGTATTCATTGAAACCATATATATGTATTTTTTCTCAAACTGCAGAATTTTTACCTATAATAGTAAGTGCTTCGTAAGTTTGACTTCCCATGTCTCTTCTAGCCCTGCTTTTTCTCCTTTTCTTCTACTCCTATGGCTCCCTGTATCCCAGGGACCAAAGGAGAATGGAGCATAACTGCTTAATTGCAGTGGGGTATCACCCTTGCACATCAGAGCAGAAATGTGTGCAGGTAGGAGCTGCAGATACGGAAATGGAGAGAGGACAGAGAGATCACGGCTGTCCTTTCACAGTCCCTTAACCTTCCTCACCATGTTGTGAAACCCCTTTGGCTCTTCCTCGTTCCTCTCCATAACTCCTCTGCCAATGAGACAAAATTGTGTTTTCTCTTCATGGCTGAGAAGCTCTGAGCAGGCTCTGCTGCACTGTGCAGCAGTGTATCTTGACTAAATGTGTTATAGCTCACAAAACATCATACGTTTCCACTCACTGTTGCAGATATCCCAAACAAAGTCCCTGTGTGCCTGGACTCTGCTGGCAGAGCCATTGCAGGGTCCCCTTAAAACTATTGTGTCAGTCATGATATGTTCTGGAGAGTAGTGTGAGCCATTTGCTTTTTTTAGTATTTTTCTGAAGTGCCTTTTCCTTGATTCCAGCAATATTTGGGATCAAGTCACCAGTTTTGGTGTGACTGGTACTGAAGGAAAGTCAAGGGAGAACAGTTTCATTTTGTGTGGCTGTTTGTGGTATGAGTTGATGAGCCTTGCTTTGGTCCTAGAGGGCAGCCATCCACATCATACAGACGGTTGTTGCAGTTGGCACTGGCTGAAGTGCATGGATTGCTCTTTGCATTTAGCCACCTCAAATGCAAAAGAAAAAAAAAAACACTTTGTGGACAGAATCCATGCTTTCAGTGTCTCTTTGCTCTCCATGAAAAGCAAATGGCACTTCAGGCTTTCACAATGTCAGTCCCTGAGTATCTGAAAAACTGAGCTGCCACACAGGTAGACAGAGGTGCCTTGAGTACCTGTCCTAGGGCAGCTCAGCGTGGCATGTCTCATGCACATCTCCTGCCCATCCAGGACCCGTGTGAAGGCTCTCTCTTTCAGCTGGCCTAGGTGTCCACACTGTGATGTCTTCAGCCCATTCCCCTCAAAGACAGGGAAAGTAGGGAGAGCTAGGCTGCCTCAGCTAATGCTGCTGTTTTCCCTCCAGCTTGGTACACAAACAAATCCCACATCCAGAGCATGGAAACACAGATACATTCCTGAACCTGCCATCCAAATATTTCTATCATGTCTCTGGCTGTGCCTTACAGTCTGTGCTCATCAAAGTGTTTTGCTCTGGGCCCTGCTCCCTTTAAACAGGGTATTAGTGTTTTGCATTGGAGGGGAGTGATGTGGAACCTGTAGGGCTGGGCTCATGCTGCTCCATCTATTCCTGAACCGCATAGTGACAAAGTCTGGTCAGTCAGGCTCGTCCTGCCAATCCTGCACCTATCAGGAGTACTGATAAATGGCATGGAAAGGCTGTGGTAGGGATTTGCCGTGCCCATGCTCTGACTGTTTACCTGAATTATTCCTCAAGTTTTTAGAACGTAGGAAAGTTAGGAGCCAGACCTGCTGTTTCGTTATCTGCTTCCAGCAGGGGGAGATGGGTCCCGAGAGTTATTTCTTCTGGGAACACATACAAAAATAACATTATTTGTTTTACTCATGAGGCATTCTCCCAGGATTTGTGTGATTCCTGCTTGTTTGGCCTTTTACACCTATGCAACCTCTTCCTTTTGCTTCTGTACACTTCTAAAAGCAAATAAGACCTATCAGCTTTAGGTTTTGCTTTTGTTTTATTTTTCACAAGGTTCACAAGACCCTCAAGGGAATTTCTTCCTCATCTCTCTGTTGTTTATTATTATTATTATTATTATTATTATTATTATTATTATTATTATTATATAGTTATGCTACAGTGGTTCTAATGAGGGTTGTATAAAAGCGTAAGATGAAATCATCCCCTATACTGCTAGATCAGCAGAGAGGGGCCTCTGAGTCCTTCCTGATGCACCTCTCTTGGTAGGGAGGCATGGCCACATGCAGTCGCACCTGGAATCAGGATCTTACTGAAGCCTGGAGACAGGATTCCTTCCTTCTCCCTCCCTGAAACCCCCTCTGTTGTTCTCTGCATAAAACATATTGGTGCCACTTTCTATGAACTATATTTAACTAAGCATTAAATTTAGATTTAACTGGATAGTTATTGCCTCCTAAGTAAATACTCTGAGATAAGGAAATATTTAGTGAGCTCTAGCAGTTGGGTGGCAGATGCTTCTTGCATTGCATAATAGTTAATCTTCGACAAATATGTTTTCCTTACTCCATGGGCATTTAATTAACAATACAATAGCTCTTATTAAATGTAGATAAAACATATTTGGGAGACCCTTGTAAAAAGGATCCATGCAACACTGGCTTGAGAGAGAGGTGCATTTCTTTCATTGGTAACTTCATATGGGACCAGGTCTTATAACTGTACTCAAAGTCTGTCACAGGGAGTGCAGAGGTTTCCCCTCAATGATGCCCCTCTTCTGGCATGCCAGCAGCCTGATACATCTCTACTTTGCACTCTCCACCCTAGAGTGGAGCAATCAAGTGTCAGCAGCACGGTCTTCTCCAGACCAATACCCTTGTGGAGTGACATCTCTCTCTGCAGCAGCTTGGGTACATCTAGTGTTTGGATTAACCCCTTTAGCTCCTCATTCCTCTCCCCCTCTGGTGCTATCCGTGCCAAGTCTACTACAGAGGAAACGTCTGACTCGCCTCACTCCTTGGCTTGAATACAAAGCAGTCATCTCTTGCTGCTGCTGGCACTGGAGCAGCAGTGTCGTGACCTTAGTCCCTAATTTGTGGGCCTTTAACACTTGCAGGGATTATTTAAGTACCCAGACTATGCAGCCTTTCCATACCAAAGCTGCAGGGGCAGTTTCTAGGAGTTCAGAAAGCCACTGGATGTATTCCTGGAAGAAGAAAATCATTCAAGTACCATTAACTACAAAGGCAGTGCCACTGGCTGGGGACATGCCTTAGCCATAAATCACTAGAAATAGATAAGTACCCTGGGGCAGTACCACTGCATGCTTGCCTTGTGCTTGAGAGCTTCACTGGGCATTGGCTTTAGGCTGCTTGGAGACAGAAGGAAGGGTTAGAGGGTTCTTTGATCTGGTCCCACATGGCCATTTCTGTGACTTTCCTTATGTCTCTGCAGTTTGAGCGCACTGTATCCCACAAGGCTGCAGGAGCAGAGGTGAAGCAGGCTACCTGCAAGACCTGTTTTTTTTTTTTTTTTTTTCTCTCTACCTGCACATGTACCAGCACTGTAACCACACAGGACAGCAACTCTCAGCTGAGTAACCCCGTGGCTTTTCTTACACCTGATTCTCTGGACCCCTCTTAAACCTCCCCTTCCCTCTGTGCTTCCCCGTCCCAGCCCCGCCGTGCTTTGGTCGCAGAAGGGTTACATTAGCGAAGCATCCCTAGGAGCAGTTCTGATCCCTCCCGCAGGCAGAGATCGGGCTGGTGGAATGGCAGGCAGGCATCAGCAATAAAACATACGGCTTATTCCTTCCCATTAATTTAATCTCCCTTCTCTTTGCGGTGGCGGTGGGCTGTGGGCTGCGGGAGCGTTCCCGGGTGGGCAGCGCTGCTGCCGGCGGGCGCGGGGCTCAGCTGCGGGCTCTGGCAGCACAGGCCGAGCATTCACACTGCGGGCAGCTCAATGCCGGCATTGTCTCCGGTCCGTCGCTCCGAGGCTGGGAAAGGAGGTGGGGGGCGGGAAGGGCTGAGAGGAGAGAGGTGGGAGGGAGGGATGTACAACTGGTTATCTGGCGAGAGGAAAGTCTGAGGGGGAAAGAAGCAAGGTTTGAGGCTGCAGAGGCAGTTGCCAAGGATGCTGCTCTGTAAATCAGCTAGCGTGTGGCTTCAGGCCGCTAAGTCAAGTTGTTTGCACTTTTGGCCACAGACAGTCTTTCCTCACTATTTCATCTTGAGAATATTGGCCGTGCCTTCCTCCGTCCTCTGTGCCCTACTCCTTCTGCCTCCCTCCCGCTCAGCAGCTCCCGGCTGCTCCTGCCCTCTCTCTGCTTCCCGCTCCAGTTCCCCGCTCCCCTTGTCCTCCTTTCTCCAGCCCCCTGTTCCTCTCCCATCCCCTTCCCTCTCTTCCTCTCCCTCCTCCCCTCTCCTTCGGGACTCACCCCCTCTGCCTTGCAGCCCTCATGCCTTTCCAAGCCCCCTCTCCCCGCTGCAGTGCCCCCCTCCCCTCCGCTCCCCGGCCGTTCCGAGTCCCCCCGGGCAGTCCCGGTCCCCGGCGCGGGGCCCCCGGGGCTGCACCCGCGGGAGAGGGATGGGGAGCGCGGCCCGCGGCTCCCTCCGTGCCCGCCGCCGCCGCTGTGGTGCCGAGATGCCGCCTCACGAGTAAGGCTCCCTCCTCCCTCTCTCCCTCTCTCCTCCTCCTCCTCCTCCTCCCTCCCTCGCTCCGCCTGGGAAAGTGGGTTAGGAGGGAGCGCGGGGCTGGAGGCTGCACAGCCACAGGACTATCCCCTCCCGCATCCCGGTGGCACAGGATTCCTCTTGTTCCTTTTCCCCTTTTTTTTTTTTTTTCTTCCCACTTCTCTTCGTCACTTTAAACGGGTCGATTTAATCGTTATTATTTCATAGTTATCTTGCTACCTGACTTTTTCTTCTTGCNTAGAAATCCTTTAAAAAGAAAAAAAAAAAAAAAAAAGGCAAGGAAGGGAAAGAAACCAGCAAGAGACTGAAAAGAGCAAGAAAAAGTGGCAGCTGAGAAGGACTGTGAAATCACCTCCCCTTTCTTGGGCTGTCGATCTGAGCGACAGTTGTACATTATTATTATTGTTTTTCTTTCTACGTCTATCTGTCCACATACACAGGCAGAGAAAGAGACAAGTACTGACAGTGAAACTCGACGAGACCAGCCATGGTAGCAAGGGCTCAGCCTGATCGGAAACAATTACCGCTGGTCCTACTGAGATTGCTTTGCCTTCTCCCTACAGGGCTGCCAGTCCGCAGCGTGGATTTTACCCGAGGTACCGATAACATCACCGTGAGGCAAGGGGACACAGCCATCCTCAGGTAGGGCATTTTGCCAACTTTTCCTCATCTATATTGCCATGTATGCAACGTGTACGTGTGACGTGATACAGATTTATGTGTACAAGTCTCTGTGAGATTGTGTGTTATTTTACCTCTCAAACTGCAGTAGCAGTAGCTGCTACAAACAGGCTCTGTGCGTGTGTTTGTGCTTTAATATGAAAAATTGCAGAGCTTTTGAACAGTTCTTGCCACACTATCCTCTGTGTAGTGCTCTGGATCGAAAGAATTTCAGTGGGGAAAGATCTGCTTGTTTTAGCCAGCTCTTGTGAATGTACACTTTCGACCAGCCCTGCAGTATCAATAGAGGAATCGAAAAGGGATCCAGCTGTGCTTGCCAGATGTTCCATTGATCTTCCTATGCTTCTTTTTGTACATATGCAAAAACTTTATCCCTGGTGCTGCCAGAACTCTCAGGCAAGTTCTTTTGGGAAACTCTTGTCTTTTAATTTTATTTATTTATTTCTCTGCCCTGTGGGGAGAGAAGATGGATACAATAGTTGAAAACGCTGGTGAAAAAATGGTGTAGCTGCTCTGACTGCTACAATTTACAAAGATTGTATCTTAGTGTGTTGGGGTTTTTTTGCAGGGCTAAATAAATGGGTGTATGCTGTGTCTGCGATGAGAATGTCCTTGCACACGAAACCTTGCTTACTGGCAGTGTTGAGTGTTACATTTCTGGTTTCATTGTGCAGGTTTTCCAAAGATACTTCTGACACTACTTGGGCTTTCAGTTAGGAGTGTCCCAAATAGCTGAACTGCAGTAGTCTTTTTCCTGTAGGTTTCTTTTTTCAAATCCTACCTTGCTCAACTTACCTGCAATAACTCCCCTACTGAAGGAAAATTCTGTGTGTGAGAGTGTGCACACTGTGTATTATGGCTGTAAAACTACTGGGTGTAATTTGAAATAAGTCTGTGATCTGTGTGAGGAGCTGATAGTGCACAAACCCTGAAGCATCAAGGGAGCAATCCCCTAGTAAAGCTAACAGCAGCAGCAAAGTTTTCTTTCCCTTTCTGCAAAATAAATCCTGCTGGATGTCACCAAACGCTCTGCTACATGATCCCCTGTGTCTTGCATCCCTCCCATTTAATGATAGAGGGAAGAAGGATGCAGGAAGAGGGATGTGTGTGTGTACGTACGCATATCGCTTCGGTTGCCTCCCATGTCTTCGGTTGTTTTGATCCTGGAATATCCATTCAGCAGCTTCCATTCCCCAGCTCTCCAGACTTGTTAACTTGAGTGTAAGATTTATCCACACAGAGTAATAGGATTTACAGAGTAATTCATCTGCCTTGCATATGCAGTGGAAGCGGTTTAGATTCGACATGGTAAACACCTGACAAGGGGTGTTGCCTCCGACTCCAGCTTCTCTACTCTCTCTTCCACTCATTACCAATTCATATATCCCATTAACCCTTTTCTAGCAGGACTTCTAGCTGACTTATCCCATTTTTAAAGGCAAATCGCTTCCATCAATCATTTATTTTGGAAGGGCTGCTCAGACAGATGTTTGCCAGCATACGTTTGGTACATGCAGCAGCAGACAAGTCATTAAGCTCACTTGCCCAGACAGAGGTCACTAGATTTCTATTTCCCACTTAACCTTGGAGCTTTTCAGTTTATCTAGATGCTGTGAGCTAAAGCTGCATTTGCAGCCGAGAGGGCTAAGCGGATGGTGGAGATGTGCTGCGTGTAAAGCGCTCCTTCATCAGCAAGCTCCACGGGGCTGCATGGGAGAGTGGTTTCAGTGATTGCGTGTGCCTTGCCAGTGTTATGTCAGGCACTAAAATAAAACACCTGAGTGAAGTGATCCAGCTGTGTCAGCCAGATGTGTGCCAAGGGACACAGTCTGCAGGAGCAGCACACCACCCGGCCATGCAAATGCTTGCCCCGGGCAATACTGTGTTCCTGGCAGGCTGCGTTTCTGTCACAAGTGACTGTGGCCAGTGCACAGGCTGTACCTTTTTCCTCCAGCTGCCTTCCTAAGCTCTTTAAGCAGGTCTGGCCAGCTGTATGCTCTTCACGTTTCCTAGGAAGGTCAGCTGTCTCCTCTCCCTTTCCCTGGGACCAGACCCAGGTTTCTGGGATATTTTAGTTCCTCCTTCAGACAAGAAGCAGGAACCAGGCTGTACTGGAAGACAGACTGCCACATGAAGCTGGAAGGTGTGAGATTTCCCTATGTCCCATGGACTTTAGGTCCTGCAGGATAACATTTCATGTCCTCAGTTTTAAAGTAAAGGTTTGTTTGCTAGTTTCTCCCTTACCGTTTTGTCAACCCTCCAAAACATAACTCACTTTAAGACAGCCTTGTTTTGAAAAACTCCCCGTGCCTCACTCTCCCTGTCTGTAGATCCACTGACAACAGAAGGAAAAGAGCTAGATGGGGAAAAAAAAAAAAAAACAAAAAAACCAAACCAAAACAACTCCATTAGATGATCTATACTAATCATGTTCAAAGCAGAACTTTATGTCCACAGAGATAGGTAAGAGTTTTCTATACATGGATCATATCACCTATCTTTGCTAAACATCTGCTTCAGAGGGATTGTGCAGCATCAGTTTACCAGTGCCCAGTAGCTCCTGTAGCTTGAAGGGAAATGAAAATGTAGGAGGGAGAAAAAATGATATGCAGTTGTAGAGAAATAAAAGCAGTATACATAGTGATAAGATAAGTAAAAACATTTTGTTCCTGTAAATTGTGATGCAAATCATTCAACAAATCACCAAGGACAGCATATTCTAAATGAGTCTTCCTCTTTGGGACCTTATACATTTGTACATAGGGTTACACTTGTAGGTGGAAGAATGGGTGGGTGGACTGATCTACGAAGTGAAGAAAAATAGTTTATTATAAGCCCTAATGTTCCTAAAGGAAGCCAGTCCTCTGAAGCTTCATCTGCAGCTTGTTACTCAGAATAGAATTATTCTGAGAAGTTTGGAGATCACTTTTTAAAGCTATAGCATTTTAAATATTCCCTCAGTATGGGACTATTAAAAAATGTCCCTAACTCTAAACTGGCTCATGTCCTAAATGATCTGGCAGCAGATTTGATTCATTTGTCGGCCTTGCTGAAGGTTGATGACTCTTAGCGAGTATTTGGCATGGGGAAGTTAGGGAATTGCAGAGCGAATAAAAATAGCTCATTATAGACTATCCACAGGGAAAAGGGTAATGGTCTGCTGCTTAGATCAAGGCAGAAAAGAGAGGAGGGGTCTTGGAGCTGCAACAGGTGAGAAGGGCTGAGTAGAGTTGCTGGTGTTCATCCAGCTGCAACCAAGAAAAGAGAGTAGGATGTTTTAAAGATGACAGTGTATATTGGTGAGCCTGTCAGACTTACTAAGGTTTCATTTTTTTTAACTCTGTCTTCAGCAAGTGAAGAAGGACACTGAATATTATTTTGAGTACTGAAAGGGAACTTTGGCTACAGTTCCTGACGATGTCTTGCTTTCAAGATTACGATCATGAGGTTGTCAGGTTTTGTATGCAACTTTCCTGCTTGGTGTTAGGAAAGAAAGAAAATAATATCCGAAGAAGAAATGCACAGTATATCCCCCAAGCTAATTAAAATAGGAAAAGGAAAACAGGCCCCAACGCCAAATCTTCTTGCTGTTTACTTGCCTTCAGCATCCCTTCCCACCTCATTTGCTCTGCACATTTTGGGTGAGCAAAGGCAGGTGCACCCTGTGCTGTAACACACGTTCAGCGTAGGCAGTGGATGAGGAAAACAATGATATTGGCTGAGCTGGGAGATGTGCAGTAATGAAGGGCAGCTGCTGCAAACTGGGAAGAAAGGAAACTGTGTTTCTGTGTTCTGTTTGGCCCTCTGGATGGTTTAAAAGCAAAATGGCAGTGGGGAGTCCATGCTATGGGATCAGGTACCTGTACAGCATGTTGGGGAAAGATCAGCTGCCTCAATTACCACAGCAGCTCATTTCAAAGTGCCTTCAAAGAGCTCATCTGAGGGTGTCAGCAGGACTTGCAGGTTGGCCAGGAATTTTGGAAGACCTGGCACAAGTGCAGATTTAGCCTTTAAAAACTCCTGAAATGGAGCTCATCACCAGCTGGAACCAAAATGGGTCACATCTCCATTTCAATCTGTTCCATTATACCAGTACAAATCCACTAAAGCCCAAGGGCAGAGCCAAAAATATTCCATTTGTCTTTGGGGCAGATTCCCAGGGATTGCAAATAAAGAGGTACAAGTGACTCATACAGGGCATAAGCACTGCTCACATGACGTTCAGCCTTTGGAGAACTGGGATCTCGCCAAGGCTGGAATTTGGCTCATTGTTCCTGAGTTTTTCCAAGCATCAACTTTTCATCAAGAATTAAAACAATCTCATGCTTACATACAGATGAAAACCAACATTTGACTGAGTGTGCATTTTTCATTTTTACCAGGTATTTTAAAATAATGTAAAGTTTCAGGCTGATAGCACATTTAGGAACATCCATCCTAATGGGTACTTAGTTTCTTCAACTTGCATGTGTCAAAGGATGGGCTAGAATCAAATTACCAGCAGTAATGACAGTGCTGTTGGCGTAATCCTGCAATATAAGCAATTTATGCAAACTCTGTTCTTGGCCTCCCAGTATTTATGCTGATATGTTACATGTGGAGCTGTGCTAGAGGACAAAGGCACCTCAGGCAAAATAGCAACACAACATCACAACAAAGTTTATGCCCTATATTGTCATTTCAAAAGAAAAGTAGAAGCTGTTCAGATTACACTTACAATTAGCATATGATTTATAACAGGGAGCACTGAGCTGAGCTCTTTGCTAGAAGTGAGAATAGGCATGTTCAAACGTATAATGCCACATAATAATAGTCTTGGCAGTAAAATTGTAACCTTGATTATTAGTGGTATTGTTGTGGCACTTAGAGGCCACCACTAAGTTGAGACACCCTTTGTATTAAGTGCCACGTGAGCAGAGTGAGAGATCCCCTCCTCTGCGGGGCGAGCAGGCTATTAGCTGGGATGGACCTGGGCTGGGGGTGGGCCAGAGGTGAGGCGACTCACCCAGGGTTTCTCGCAGGGCTCGGGCACACCCAGCCTAGTGACCTATCCATTAGCTTGGGTTGCCTTTTGGCTCAGCCACACAACAGCCCAGCAAATGTGACAAATGAGGATTCCCTAGTACATCCTCATCCACACTGGTGTTGACTAAAAGTCCCAAGTGTTTTCCTCTCTCCCCAGTCTGTACAAGGCCTTCATTATCAATTCTAGTGTCCACGTGTCGAGACAGGGTAAGTCGGGATCTGTGCAAACTCTGCTGATTCTTTCCTTCAAATGAAAAATAAAAATGTATAAATGTAGTAACAGATGATGTTGCAAAACTTCCAGCTCTGGCAGCAGATGGTGCCATTATATGAAGGCATACATGCATCCATAGATATGTGAGTGTGTGTGCACACATACGATAAAGGAAGTTGCAATATGTGTATGGTCAAAGGCTGGCAATCATCCCTGCTTATACACACACATTATTTTTATATGGTGTACTCAGAGGTAAGGGGGCCCTTTGTGAGAATGTGCTTTCTGCAAGGTGGGACTAACCCATCACAAGGAAAAGTGGAATGGAAATTAGAAAAGGAAAGGCTTTCTTTAGTGAAATAATGTATGTTTAATAACACTGTATGTATATTTTGCATTCAGAAAGATGGAGAGACAGTATGGCTTTAACCTCCTCCCCTAAGTCTGCACACACACTTCAGTTTGCAACTCAGTACCATATGTTTTCCTACTTAGTTTGCATTATAATTTATATAGCACTACGTTACCTGAAGTGTCTCAGTCAGTACCACTTCCACTCCCCTCCCCAGCAGGTCATGAGGAAAGACTTATTCTTAAAATAGCTCATAGTTACTGGAATTTGCCATCTCATAACTATAAGTTTTCAAAATATATGTTACACATACCTGCCCTTTATATCCAGACCCACAGGCATCTGATTCTGACAGATCTGCGGGGCCACAGCTTGCTGCTGATGCAGCGGCAGGGCTTCAACAGGCTCACTGTGAGGCTGAATATAGCCATTTTCATTGAAGTTACCTAGTTTTGTTGTCCATCAAAATTCACTCTGGTTTGTGTGAACTTGTGCTCTGCTAGAGTAAGTGCAATGGAGGGCACAAAGGTGAAGTCAGGAATTTACCGAGTTTTCTTTTACTGTTCTCTTGCTGAAGAAAAAACGAATGTGATTTTCAGCTGAATCTGACACCAAAGCATTTGCTTCAGGCTTCGAGCACATCTAATGTGCCTGGTTTTATGGTAAGTAATGGGAACTAATAATGATGAGTTTCACCTCTGCCTAGAAAACAGCTATTTCAAAATATTCTGAACCGCCAGTCTCCTCTGTGCTCATATATTTCTACAGATTTTTATTAGGAGCAACCTGGTTGCGTGGGAGAAGCCGGCTGTGGTCCTAGAGTTCTCCCACTGTGCTCAGCCCTGTGCAAAGGGAGGAGAAATAGCACTGCCACAGCTCTGTTGATTTCACTGGGGCTGGGCTTCCTTGGTCCCAGATAACTTGATGGAAATGGGCCCACTCACACTGGGCTGGCATTCAGCAGATACTTTGCAATAGCACATCTGTATGAAATGTGGGAGGTGTGTGCTTGTGTGTGCCTGTGTGCAAGGGTGTGTTTCCCTATGTTTGCTCCCATTTAAAAGTGGTTTCTTATATGTAGTTGGACAAATGTTCATGTACTCTGTAAAGTTGCACACTTGCAACTGAGAGGTAGCCTTGCCAGTTGGACAGGATAAGGGTCTGTTTACTTGGAGGGGGCTTTTTCCAACTCCTGGACTTCAGTAATCCCCACTAATGCTGGAAGTGTCCTTTTGTTTCAGTGTGTTTCAGTTGCTACAGCTGTTAAGGAAAAAAAGCAGAGAGTATGTAGCAACAGAATATAGCATCCTCCTCTTCTGAGGCTCAGTGATTGACACTACTGTGGATCTGGCCAATAGTGTCCCTTTCCAGTAGCAACCTGAACCACTCCCACTGATTTGCATTTCAGTGGCAGAGGGAAGTAGTGAAAACTTTGAACGAGCAGGGAGGCTTCTCTCCTGCACACTGCCTCCTGCTCTCCTTTAAGAACCCAGACATGTCTGAGTGCACTCCTTAGATGGGTTCCTAGAAGTGCACCATATTTATGAGGGAAAAGGAAATGCCAAAAGGGCTCCAGTTCCCCCTGTGCCAACCTCTGGGCTGTGCAATTGCAAAACTAAAGGGGAGTGGTCACACCACCATGCAGGTGCCACTGCATCCTCTCCTCTCAGGGTCAGCAGGATGACCATGTTGAAGATGCACCATTGTCACTGTCCCTAATATGGTGTGACTTAGTGTATCAGTCAGAACAGTGTCCTACCAGGGGTGGTGGTGGTGATGCTTTTCCAGCGTAGGAAACCATGGATACTTTAACCAGGAACACAATGGTGCCTGTATGGCAGCTACCTCAGTGCTCTGCTTCCTCCTTCCATCCCAAGCTGGTTGTCCACCCTCACATGAGACCATGATTCAGATCTGCACATCCAGTCACCGTTCATGCCTTCCTCTGCAAACAAAACCCATGTTGAAATCCACTGGCAAAGCAGCATCCATGACTTTGAATAGTAAATACAAATCTCTCCTTTTGCCTCTCTGTCTCTCTCTCTGTGTTATTAAGCTGACAGGCATTTAGCCAATTATCCAGTCGTCATCTCAGCTGTATTTATGAAGGAGGAAGAGACAACGCACACAGCTCTTGTCTTCAGGGCTTCAGCTGAGCCTCCCTTGTGTGCCATAGCATTTCCCCTTGTCTGAGCTGCTTAGAATGCTTAGAATACACAGGGAAAGAAACCTGTGAAGGGGTTTAGTTGAGAAGAGGGATGGGGGAGTAGAGGTGGGGAAAGAGGTCTGCTTCCCCAGACAGGGGCACGCCAGAGCTGTCGTTGTTTGGCACTGCTTTTGTGTTTAAATTTGGCAGAGCGCACATGCCTTTGTTGCATAAGGTTGCGAGGCATGGGGAAAGCGGTGGCTGTGGGTACTTGCAAAGTCCTTTTGCAAGGATCAAAAATCAGGAACTATGTGGTGGCAGATTGTGAGTCTGTGCCTTAAAGTGAGGGAGTCACATGTACCTGGGGACGTGGTGTGAATCTGTGACTTGGATCCAGGAGCCACCTCTAATCCCCGTTGCGGTACTGCGCCTAGAACATGCAGCCTGCGCTGGCTCAAGTGTTTACTCCAAACTGCAAAATTTAGGCAAATAGCCCTGAAGTGTTCTGTGAATATTTTCATGAATGTTAAAAATGAATTCACTTTGGCTGCAGCTGTGCTTCCTTTGTGTGTGTGCATGTGCATGTTCTTTTCTCTCCCTCTTGTGAATAATTGGAGTGGATGAGTTTTCCTTGCCCTGGCGTTCATGGACAGAATGTTTTTAAAAGGTCCATAGATGAGCAAAACAAGGCTCTAGCAGCAACTTCTGCAGCTGGATGCCCTGTCTGTACAGGTCTGCAGGCATCTGCCCCTTCCTCACCTTAAACCAAGACACTAATTTTGTGTGTATGCCTGTGGTGCTCTTGATGTATATTGATGTTGGATGCTGCTTAGGGAGCACTGGACATGGTTCTTGCAACCCCTCATAAGAGCCCAGGCATAAAAGTAGTCGAACAAGTGAGATGTAGAGCTGACCACAGCTTGAGCCACAATAATTTATGTGCACGTGACAAGAGAAAATTACCTTTAAACTCTGCACCCAACCAATCAATCTTGCAGCAGCCTGTTTTTGCTCAAAAAGGTGCCTCAGGCCAAGCCCATCAAGCTCAGAAAAAGAAAGGTTAAAATGTTCCAACATCATTATCATAATTTTCTTTTGGAGGAGAGGAACCACAGTGACAAAGCCTAGCAACTCCTTCACACCAGCTCCTTTGTAGGGAGTTTCTTTCCCACCTCCAGCCCAGATTCCCAACTGGTGTCAGCACAAATTTGTCCCTGGTCAGGCCCAATGCTTATCTGGTCAGAGTAAGGAAAGGAAAGCATGTAACAGAGAGGACCAGGCACAAATAAGCAAGTTGGAATTGGAAATGGTCCAGAGGGGAGGAAAAAGTTACCACTGCAAGGTAGCAATTATTGAGTGCTGCAGGTGGCACAGGCATGCTAGGAAACTCCCATCTGTTCCAGGGTGTCCTCTGAGCTTGGAGAAAAGTAGGATTCCAGGAGTGATTACTCCTTGAAAAATTATTATCCCCCTCTGTCAAGTGTGATGTAACATGATCTGTAGTCTCCATCCAGCATAGAGCAGGGAGCCTGCACCAGCTGAGGCAGTTGTTTATTGGGGAAGGGGCACTGGGGCCTCCCTCCTCCTGTGAGCAGAGACATGTGTGGGCTATGATTTAGTGGGCCATGTTTGTCCCTTCAGTGCAGGCAGGTTTATTAGCAGTCCTCTCGAGTCAAAGGACAGAGGAGGTTTTAAGCGGTGGAAGAAGATGGAGAGGGGCTGCTGCAGCCTGCCTTCCCTCCCCCCATTTCACATTTGCTGCCCCCTTAGCCTTTGGCATGCTGCTGAAATAGGGATGGTCCTTCCACAACCCCCAGACATTTCTCAGGCAGGTTCTGTCCCCAGCTCTGGCCCCACAGTGTATTCATTTTCTCTTCCTACACAGAATGCCTGGTGCATATATGTTCTGTGAGCTCATAGAAAGGGTGTGTGTAGGAGGGCTAGTAAGAAGTGGGGCTGTGTCATCAGTAAAGCTCTTCCTCTTCCTAGCAGTAATATAGCTGGATGCCTTTTGCCTCCCAGTGATGTGTTTCTCCTGCTTTCAGTTATGATCCAAGTTGGAAATGGAACGATAGGAGATCCCATTCATTTATGAGGTGATTGACAGGCAAGAGCTTAGGCTGCAGGCTGGTGTGAAAGCCACCTTGCTGCTGTCAACAGAGAAACACACTGCAGTGTGTGCTTGGTGTGCTGTGATTCTGCTCCTGGAACTTGGAAGGAGGCAACTGGGGGCTTTTTCTCCCTCTGTTGTAGCTCGTTCTTGGGTGGGAAGCTTGACACTCTTGCGTGACACTCACATGGGGTGACACATCAGCACTGGGATGCAGATCTGAGATTTTCTTCTGCAAGTGGCAAAGAAGGCAGATGCATTTAAAAGACAATGGTGCTGCAATGTTAAGGAAAGTTCTCAGTGTTCAAATTGCCAGACCTCTCTAACTTTGAAGCATCAGGACTTTAGGTGGTGAGTTATGATCATTTAAGCCACATTTGTCCATTGCAGAAGCTTTAGAGACTTTGGAGATAGCCCCGCATTTGCCTCCCCATTTGTCATGAAACCATAAGATGCTACAGAAAACTAAAGCCAGCTGCTGGTGCTGTAACAGGGATGTTCCTCGGTGCTGGTCACTCTTTATTTACCTCCTGTGGCACTTCTTTTTGTAGGACTGTGTCTCTGAAGCTTTGGTGAAAACCCACACATCTTGGCTGCTTTTACACTTAAGGGAAACCTGAGATTGGCATCCATAATCAGGAGCAGAAGGTGCTGCAGGCAATCTGTCTTCCTTGCACTGCATTAAACCCATTTTAGTTTTTTCAGCTAAATATCAAATTATCTGTCCACCCACACATCCTCCCCACTGCACACACTGTGGTTAGGGATGGGCCATCTGTAGGACTTTTACCTGGGTAAGGGGGTCCACGGGGGTTCTTGCGTAACATGCTTCATGCGTACTCATTGGCCTTTAGAGTGGCATTTCTTTCCTTCCTGTTCTCCTGGCTGATCTCCAGTACTGGCAATGAGTCAGAGGCATGCAGGTCTATCAATTTGAAAAGTGTGTCCCAAGGAGAAGGAACACGTGCAGCTTTGTTCTTCCCTGACTCGGGAAGTAGTGCTTAAAGGCAGGCCAGGTGGGTCAAGGACTTTGGACATGGTCAGATCAGTTAGCCTTTTAAATGCCTTTTTTTTTTCCCCACAGGAAGCTCAAAGTGGGAGCAGCATCCAGCTCCCAGAGCAGAGGGAAGGAAGGGCATGCATTAGATTTCACAGCATCATTGTGTTGTGCTGTAGCTGTGTTCCTGCTTCAGTGGCAGTGCTGGCTGCTTGCTGATCCCTGCAGTAGGGTCCTGTGTCTCTTAGGAGTGCCTTATGTTTCTAAGGAGATGTGGTCCAGTTGGATGGACTCCAGAAGAGGGAAGTGGGAATGATCATAAGTCTAGATGGCACACTCATGAGAAGAGATGGATGGAAATGGGGCTGTTAGTACTAAAGAAGAGAGGACTAAACATGAGCTATGCATAACAGCATGCAGGTACATAGGATACGAAAGAAAGGAATTATGTCTTCTGCAGAAGAAGATGGGGGGGGAGTTTCAGACTGTAGCAAGAGAGACAGGTGTAATGTTGGTAAGCCCTGCAACAGTAAAAATAGCAAAACATTGAAATTTGAAACATCAAATTTCCTTGGGAGGCTGTGTAACTCCATCACTGGAGGGTTTTAAGGACAAGCTAGACATGTACGAGGAGTGACAGATGCCACAAATGACGAACTAGAACTGATCCATCTTTCACAGAGTGGAACAGACTCGATGGTTCCTTTGGGTCTCTTCTACCTCTGCTGCTTGATTCTGTGCTGCCTTCAGGCTCAGAGAACAGCAGGAGCATAGGCAGAAACACAGCTGAAAGGTTCAGGGCAGTGCCTCAGTGAGATGCTGAGTGAGCCTGGCCTGGCAGTCTTTACCCATTTCTTTAGCTGTGGCTGAGCTTCTCCGTTCCGTCTCAGGGGCACGATGTGCTCCAAGGAGACTGTCATCAGTGCCACTCCAGTCCAAGCATGTGACACTTAACCTATCTGGCAAAAAGAAGTGAGAATCAGTGTCAAAACTATCCCTAAAACTGATTTTCTTCTGCAGGGACTCAGATTTTTTTTTCTCATCTGCTGCCCTTGGAGGGCCACAGGACCTACAGGATGTTTTACCGTAAGCATGGTAGGGAAAAACAAGTCGAAGGCTCAGTGTTTTATCCTGGGAAAGTTTGATGATGCTGCTGAATGCTCACTTCATGAGGCTTTGTCAGCATGTTCTGTTAATGAAATGTCACCTTTTATCGGTATGAAATCACTTTGTGCACTGGTATATAAGCCCATGAAGATTTGAGTCTACCTGATGAGGGGTGGATGTGGTGCAATTTATGAGTACTCCTGGAGCTTTTCACCACTAGGGAGGTGCCATGTGACATAAGACCCTAAGTGGAGCAGGTGGTGAGGCTTGCAGCTACTGGGCATCGTGCCTTTAGCAGTGAACTGGGTGCACGTGAAGCAATGAGAAAACTCCAGTGCAGTGAGGATGTAGGGGTGAGTAGAGAAAGGATTTCTTAAGAGGTTGAGGAGCGATTTAAGAGAGGAAAAGCTATTCAGGGAAGGAGGGAAAGAGTATAAAGGGGCCTGCTGTAAAGTTTGGAATAATGTGCTTGGTGTTAATCTTTCTCTAGCTGTAGTGACCCAGGCTGTCGCTAACCTGGCCAGGCAAGCTGCCAGAGGCTGTCTCCATTGCTCACCCATTGTCCACTCTCATCCTGTCTCTGGCTGGTGTTTTCTTGTCAGCATTTCTCTCCCACAGATCGATTCCTCCTTGGCTCATCCCAGTGATTTTAAGCATAGAGAGAAACTTCCTCTTGGCGGTGAGAGATAATCAAGCTGAATATTACCCATCTCTGAAGTGCAGGCAGTCCGTGAGCAGAGCCAAAGTCAATATCTTGGCAGATGTTGCCTTGCATTGATTTATCTTCTCCTGGAGCAGGGTGGATGGCCTCAAAGAAAGCAGCATGGTCACCTGGCCAACCCCCAAAACATTTGCAGGCTACATTAGCTTGCTTGATTTGGTCTCCAGAAGCTGCTCTCCTCAGTGTCAGGGGGTAGATCAGCGTGGTGCCAAACTCACAAATCCCTCCTTTGCGCTCATCAGTGTTATTTCTTGTGCTGAGACACATCCTGGGCTCAGAGCACCAGCTCATGGTGCTGAGCTAAGCCAGCCTCATTTACTGGCTTAATGGAGCAAGGAAACAAATGTGTATGCTGCTGCTGGTGTAGGGGAGAGGAACAGGAGACCCATGCCCCAGAAAGGCCTTGCAACATGGGGTTTTTTAACTTGCAAGGAATCTGGATGTGTCAGAGAGGAAAGTAAGGGAGAGGAAGCTTCTGTCTGAGCAGCAGGAGTGAGGGGAAACAGGCAGGGCCCCTCTTCAAGCCAGAGGAATTACAGTCAGCAGATTGCTGTGCAGGACAGGGTGGGAGGAAGGCGGGCTGCTGGCAGATAAAGGGGGGTGGGGGAGGCAGGCTGTGGGGAAAGCAGTTGCCAGGCAGGAGGACCAGGTCAGAGTGCTGCTCCTGGGCTTTGCCCTGTCAGAACAAGCAGACAAAGCATGCAAGGCTACCTGTATAGAGTTCCAGTTTCAAGCTCCCCAGCATAATACACTCTTTGTTTTCAGAGACCTTTGAGCTCTCCGCCTATGTCTGGCAGCTCCAGGTTCGGCTTTGGCAGGAAAGGGCCTCCAGCAGAGTAGGCAGGGGGTTTTTCAAAACCACAGCTAAAGAGAAACCATCTGTATGATCTCAAGTAACAGACACTCACATGCAAAGCCCATCCCTTTTGTACCATCCCCTTCCCCCAGCCTCTTTCCCCAGCCCCTCATCTCCCCAGCCCTGGCTGAGCCCTTCACAGCTCCTCTCTGCCCACCCTGCCGTTTTCATGCTGGAGCAGCAGGCACTGCACAGATACATATACCACATCTCTGGTTCTGCATTTCCCCCAGGGTGTGGACAGATGCTGATTGTCTTCATGCCCAGTTAGGGACAGCAGGAATTGTTATAAATAGCATCAGTTCCTTGCATGGCAAAGACAGAACTTTCCCCTAGAAGTCCATCGCTCTGCTCCCAGGACTCACTGGGAGGTCTCTTAAATGTCACAGAACGTTTGCAGCAGAGACTACCTCTGGAGGCTTCCTGTGGGTTCAGGGCTTGATCCAGGCAGAAAATGGAACAAGTTTGCTGAATCTTTCCTCACAATCTAATTCTTTCTGCCCGTCCTCATCATTTTTATGTGAACGGCAGTTTCTGTTCAGAAGAGACTTGGGACTGAAATAGGAGAAGCTGCAGAAGTGAGCACTTGAGATGCATAAACCTGATGTGTTGAGGAAATAAATAGATCTGAAGCAGCATAAGGGATATAGGGATGCTGGGACAGAGCTGGCGTGGGGAGCCCCAGTTCAGGAGGACTTTGTTGGGGGTACTGCCAGCACCACAACACCAGAAAGGGGTGCTAAGAGCAAGAAAACTTCCCTGCAATAAAGTAATATGCTTTTCCAGCACTAAAGATTCCCTCTGCTCCCCTCGGGGGTTGATTTGCTTCTGTAGGAGTGCAGATTGCATAAGGAGCCAAAAGTAACCTGTTTAGAAGCAGGGTTGTTCATCCTCTCTCTCCTCTGCTCCCTGCCCTCAGGCAGAGAGTATTGCTCAGCACCTCTGGGCAGCTGAAGCCCTTTCCATCTCCACAGCTGATACACGCTCTGTCCTCCTGACAGTAGCCGGACATCCCCTGCTGCAGCACCATTTCAGCCTTAGGCACTGCTTGCTCTGCTGAGGCTCCTGTTTGCATCAGCAGAAGTTCCTTTGCTGGGAGTTTGTGGCTACAGGGGCTGTGCTGCGCTTGCCAGCTGGAGATCTCCCCGTGGGCCTTGTGGGGAGAGGCCCTGGCGCCATGTGCACACTGATATTTAAATTCAAGTTACTCTTAGGGATTCAGGGAGTAATAAGGAACAGTACCAAGGCTTGGATAGCCTCCACCTCACGTGTGCCTCCCACAGGCTCCCCAGTGCCTCATGGAGGCCCAGCTTGGACTGCTGTAGTACCCTATATTATGCTGTCGGTCTCTGTGATTTCTGCCCTGTCCTTGCTTGTGCTCTGGTTTCCTTTGTGTTTATTATTCTAATTTATTGAGTTACCTGGAGTGTTTTCACAGACACCAAGGCTGCTTTGCAGAAATTAATGATTGTGCATTCTGCTTGTTGATGCCTTACACAGACCTTCCTTTTATGAGATAGAGAGTAAAATATGCTCAGAGAAAATGAAAATGTTAACCTCTGTTAAAAACATGCATAGAAAGTTGTTGTCAGATCTATGCCAGGGCATATGAGTACTTTGAGATTATTTAGCTCAGTAGCCCTTGCCATTTCTGAATCTCAAAGTATTTTAATTGATTCCCCCTTTGAGACAAGCCACTATTTGTCCCCATTTTGTAGTGTGGGAAACTGAGGCTTGAAAAGGAGATTTGTTTCAGCAAATTAGTGGCCAGATATAGGTGACCAAAATCTTTGCTGGCTGGAACCCCAGTTTTTAGGTCCTGTTCAGAGCTGTGCTACCTAACTGGCTGCTGGACTAGAATATCACATAAATGTCTCCTAATGTAATGCAAAAGCAGGAGATCATCTTTCCCCAGTTGTGGTCAGAAAGGCCAGATCTTGGCAGTTCCAATTTAGTGGAAATGAAGCTCTGGGAGGGAACAACCTACTTCTTTTGTATTCCCAGGGAAATCTATGACTGGTGTTTGCCATCTCAGTGAAATGGAGCTTCTGGTCCAGAGAATGAGCATCTTTGTAGAGGAGGAAGCCACTTTTATGCATTTCTGTAAAGGAAGGGAGGAAATTGAGAGGAGACACCTACACATAGCAGTGCAAAGTGTTTTGTTGGGTTTTGATGTGCTCATTCACTTTTCTTGGAAAGGAGTAAAGCAGGATATCTAAAAAGGTGGTTACAAAGTGTGTAACAGCTCACACAGCTCTGCGGGAAGATCTAGATGGGGTCATAGGAAATGACAGGCCTGTAAATCTTGGAACTACGTAGGTGGCAGGTCCTTTCAGGGGCTGATACTATAAATCTATTGAAACAAGCTGTCTGTTCCCTAGAAGTTTACTGAGAAAGTGCACTCCTTGATTGGTCAGGGAATGCCAGATGCAGCATTTTGTGGACATCACAGAGTGACTAGGGGTGACATGATACAGGGTGGAATTTTCAGCTGCTGGAACACAAACACTTCTGAAAGGGAAGTTTCTTTTCAGGTCCTCTATAAATCCATTAAAATGTAGGATGATCATTTTCCTCTCTTGCTTGAACACTGACAAGTCCTTAAGAGAGAGTGCCTTTCAAACAGACTCTTGTTTAGCATATATGAATTTCCTCCCAAACAGAAGAATTTAAGAAACAGCAGATGATAGCAGAACCCTTTTACATCGGTATCTTGCATTTTAAAATTTGCATTATATAAGAAAATACAAAAACCTCCTAAGTGGGCAAATATGCAGAATCATAGAAATAACTTGCTGATAGGAGAAATTTCTGTGCTCTGGACAGATTATTTCCTGCTTGTAGTCTGAAGCAAGAGGTTTGATATCACTGGTGTTGGGAGGAAGGGGTCATGAGCAGGGATTTGCCCATCATGTATGAAGTGACCATTGGTATCCTGTAATGTACTGCTTTTTGGGATAGCGTTAGGCCAGGGTGTTACCTTGTGGCAGTGAATTACACACATTATTGCCCACACAACTCAGTAGGAAAGCAGCAAATCCTATCCAGCCATACATGGGTAGTATTTGTTGTATGGGATGCTCCCTACCTTTATCACTGTGTTTGCCTTTGCTGTATTCTTCATTATTTTATATGTCCTTCACTATCCAGCCTGCTTTGTTTCCTCTTTGAAGCAAAAAGCCACAGTGTTTTCAATCCCCCCTCTTAACAGATATTTGGTGAAGTCTCTCACTTGTTGCTGTCATCTGTCCCTGAACCCTTTTTATTTCTATTTCATCTTTTGCAGATAGGATGACCTGATATGGGACACTGTATTGCAGTAGACTATTGCACTTAGCCTCTTTTTTTCTCTTTGTCTCAGTGCATCCTATCATTATGTTTGGGTTCTTGTCCATTCTGAACAGAGAATTTTTATGAGTTTGCCATGCATTAATCTTAATTTCTGAATGACTGTGGTTAATTTAGAAGCCAACAAGGTAACTCAGATAATTCCTTCCAGAATGTGCATCACCTGACATTGTGTGCTTGGTCAGTGCTTCTGCTCAAGACAGAGTACAGCCCAGCAGAATGCCTTTTACTCACTTGTTTGTAAACTGAGTTGATGCACTGCTCATTTGAGCTCTTGTTTTATGGAGCTCTCCTCTTTTTTTGTTTTGTTGTTTTTTGGTTTTTGGTTTTGTTTTGTTTTGTTTTGTTTTTGTTTTTGTTTTTTTTTTCCCTTAAAATTAACTGTTTCTTTAAGCAATCTTATTGCCTTCCCCGGAATCTTTGAGGTGAGGTGTCACCTCTGGTAACGTGTAAGAATGCTCCTGTGGAGAGGTTGCTGTGCTCTGCTCATCAGTCAAGCACAGTCACTTCTGAGGTGGAACCCTGTAAGCATTAAACAGCAAATGACAGGGGGTTTGAGACAAGAAAAGAAGAAGAAAGCATCCAGTTTCAACTGCAGGGACTGTTTTGGAAGGCAGATTGTAATTAAACTAATCGGAATTCAGACATTCAGAGAGTCGTTGCACTCAGTGCCTTTGAAAAGTGTCAAGCTTCGATTATAACTCATCTTTTTGTTTATAATCTTACCATACAAAAGATTTTGCCCAAGGAATCTGCTGTCTCCCATACTCAGTCCCATGAAGATAGAAGATACTAAGTAGTATTTTTGAGTAGAGACAACTCAAAGCCATCAGGCAAAAACCATTGTGAAACCAATCCCCCTGATGCATCAAAGCACAAAACATTCCCAGAACTCTGCCACTCTGCACCCCATTGGAATAAAACTCTTGTCTGCATCTTTCAAAGGTCATCAGATTATTTTTTACAGGTGAGGAAGTAGGGGGAAAAGCATTCAGGTGGGAAGAAATGGGCATGGATGCTGGTGAATGGAGATGTAACTTTAAAAGTCAGAGCTAGAAAATAAGGAATGTTTAATACATGCTGCCTTAGAGCAAACTATTTTAGACCTGCTTGTTACTTGACTACATACTAGACCACTATGATTATTTCAGTTGTACTTTATTTCAGCTATATTATTTCCTATGAAACAAAAAGTCCTTCTGCTTTGTAACAAACTTCTTAAATCATGTGACTCACCTCAGTTCCCAGGAGAACCTGCTGGAGAGTACAAATGTGCAAGTGAAAAGCATTTGCACAAAATACACTGCTTGGTGTGGTTTTGATGTGAAATGCACTGTAATAAGTTGCTGGTAGCAGAGACTGAGATCACATGGTACTCAACAGAAATCCAGCAGTGAATAGCTTACTTTATATTATTTTTCCCTGATATAAATTAAGGGGCAGGTGGAGAAAGTTAATATTCTAAGTGTGTGTTTCTGAAGAACAGTAAATCCAGACCTGTCTCTTTAGTGAAAGCCCCTAGAGTTTTTGATCTCCTAAAAGTAATACCAACCTAGTGTGTGCTTAGTACAGTCTATTGGTATGTACTTCCTGAAATCTTTGGAGTGGATGGGGATATGCCTGCACTTAGGATGTGAAATACAGTAACTGCCAGATTGATAGTAGTGGCAGAGTTCAGGGTTTGTTTGAGATCTTCTAGGAAAAAAATCTACCCTGTGCACATTCAGTACTCTACCTGCTTCCCCTCTTCTGGGAGCGTGCACCTGTAGAGCCTGGCAGAGCTGGAAGTCCCTTCAGATAACCAAGACTTCAGTATATTACAAATTAAACAGCCTTTCATATTATTTCCTTCCCACATCTCCTTTCCTCCCAGAGAGCACTTTGCCTCCCACTCCATCTCTGTAAGTTCTCTCTCTCTCTGTTCAATCCTCTAAAGCATTTTACAACTCTAATTAGACACGTATCTCCAATTTACTACTATTTAAAAGGGTAAGCAGTTAATGTCGTAAGACTGAGAATGCCTGGTAATTAATTACTAACTCCAAGGGCCTGGCTATCTCTCTAACCAGCCTTGTCTCAAATAGCATCTCTCTCTGTTAAAACCTCTGTTCACAGTAATTAAACAGTAGGGAGGAGAAGCACCTTGGAGCCTGCCCAACCAAGTCTGTCTGACACAAAGTGCAGTTCTCTCAGGCAGTCTGTTTTTATCTATCTGGCATGGACATAATGGGACAACAAATTTTGATGACTCCCAAGTACACTTCAGCTTTGTCCAAAAGAGACTTCTGTAGCAGGATCTCCTCTGTGCCACTGCCATTGAAACGCAAAACCAGTTCGGATGCTCCTCATCTCTGGGAAAACAATGCATTGCTAAGAGGTGCTCCCACCCCGTTCCCAGAAAGCAAAGCATTATAAGCTGAGGAAGTTGGGTTTTGCTGCTGCCTCTGAACACTGAAGCAGTTTGTGTTGGAGCATCCAGAAGAGCAAAGCCTGAGCGGTGCTTGGGTCAGGTTCTGCTCTTGACAAAAGTCTTCAGCCAACATGTTTGCAGGTGGAAGTGCTGGTGTGGTGGTCACAGATGTTTGTTAAGCATACACTGTGCCTTGTGACACAGAGGAAGGTGATAATTGCTGGGGGAGTCTGTGATTTGCAGCGAGAACACACTGAAAGCTTGGTCTGCGGGCTTGAAACCTGGAATGGTTATTGGCTAGCTGGATGCATAGAGTCTCACCTCATCAGTAAAAAGTTTTAAATGCAGTGAGCGCAGAGATAATGTGGGAGATGACATACCAGATAGGGTAGCAAGGCTGAAAAACCCAGGGCTTGTTCTCTACTCTGCTTCTTACTGTGTGTGGACTTTAGTACACCATTTAGCCTTCCTTGTTTTCCTTTTCCTTATATATTTTATGATAGTGATAGAAATACCTAACACCTTCAAAAACTGTTTTGACCTCTCTTAATGAGAGGTGCTAAGTAATGCTTGGTAAAAGCAGGGTCGCTTTATTGTTTTCTGGCCAAATTTCACTTTAGGTTAGCTACTTAATTGCCCCTGCACTTTTAACTGTGAGAGGTATTCTTGTTTCCTTAAACTGTCCTACTGTGTTCTGTGCACTGCTAACAAGCTTTGCTTTTCATGTCTAAAGGGAGATGCCCTTCTGTGATGACTGAAGTGATCGTTCATTGTTCCTTCTTCATCTCCCAAAGGTGCTGCTAGGCTTTAATGGACTATTCATCAAGTGCTTTGGGATCTTTTGATGAAAGCAGTCAGGGCAAGTGCATGGTTCTCACTGCACAGCGAGAGGATGACATGCACCTGTTTACCCACCAGCTTTGTCTGCCATGAATAAATAGCCCCTTTCTTTGGACAGAGAAGTCCAGCACCAATAACACTGTTGTGAACTTTACGTGTGAAGAAAGATAAAGTTATGTCAAGCTCCCCTTTCTAATTCTTTGAGTTGGCTAGATGTATGGAAAAGATAGGCAGGTTGGATTTGGGATTTTGGTTTGGTTTGTAGCTGGTTGGTTGGCTGCTTTTTAAAGTGGAGTTCGCTTCTTTGTTATTGCACAGAAAATACTTTTTCCAAACTGGTCAGGACCAGTGGCTGTGAGTTGGTCAGAGCTGAGCTGTGTGCAGGTTTATCTTCTGTGCAGTTCTTGTAGTTTTATGTCTGTAATAAAGCTCTGTGCAAAGCAGGACTCAGGTGCGTTTGTTCTGCCAGTACATCTTGTGCATGGTTTATTGCATGGTACCTCATGCATGCGACCTCCTGATACCACAGCATGGTACCCCTTGTCTCTGCACTTGTGTCTGGATGGATGGGGAAACGAGGAAGATTGTCCCCCTGAGTTTTAGCCTTCTGATGTTTTAATTTTTGTAATGAAGTCTCTCACAAAGTTTTTCTGTAAACACACAGATGTTTTTCTAACTGTCTTTTCGTTTTTCATTCCTTCTCCTGGGAGGAGAAAGGTTTGATGGACCTTTTCATTGACCAGTGTGGATGGAGAGGTGGTGACCTCTTTCTGCAATCCACGGTTGTTCCCAAAACTATGTAATACATGAATCAAAATAAAGTCTCTTCTTCTTCGCCTTTTCCCAGGCTGAAGTTTGCTGTGTCTCTGTGATTCGTGTCACGCTCTATGGTGACAGAAGATGAGCATGTCAAAGTGAGGGAGAAGGCTGATCTTCATGCATATGTCTGTCCTGCCTGGACATCATTACCTGGTTTATAGTGCCACAGTATTCCAGTTTTATTTTGAAAAGGCTGATCCTCAAAGAGGACAAGGCATTGCATTCCAGCTGTCACAAATATCTTTCCCTCCTCCTGCCCTAAGCTATCTGTTCCCATATTCTGGAGTTCTTCTTCACTCTCTGGCCATTTGTAGCTCAGCTCTTTCTTTTCTAATTTTTGCCTTTTAAAATTTTTTTTTAACCTCTCCTTTCTCATTCATTTTTCATTTCTCTCTTCTCATTTATCCAACATCCTCATTTACTTTCCCTCTCTCATTCTGGTGGTCTTCCCTCATCCTCTTGTGTTGATGTCCTGGATGCAGCAAGGCTGAGGGACAGACAGCACTCAGGTTGTCCAAGTTTTCCTCCAGGCAGTGTCCCTTCCCTGAACATGCATGAGTCACTCCATGTTCCTGGGCTTTTGTTGTGCTCCTGGCAGCCTGGGGTTGTCCCTTGTGAACGGTCTTGAGGCTGGAGTTGTCCCTTGTGAAGGCCCCAACAGCGATGTCCCTTGTGAAGGGCCTTGAGCTCTGCTTATTCCTGCTGTTGGCCCACGAGCCAGGGCTGTGCATCTGTATCCTTTTTTGCTGGGTCCTGAGCACACAGAGAACAAAAAGGTGAATCCTCCTTCAGCAGGCTTATGCTCCAAGCTTTGGGGATAAGAGGTGAATACAGACAGAAATGGAACACATGGAAAGCAACAAAATACTGCAGGTCGACATAATATCATCAGTCAGGTCCTATAGAAGTGCTAAAAAATATTATTCCCACTTCTATTTCCCTTTCTGCTAGCTTTTCTATCCTTTTAATCACTTTTGGGCCTTCTTTTTTCTTTCACCTTAGAGATTATAGGACTTTGTCATTTTGTTTCCAAGAAAAGGGAAAGGGTGCAGAGTGTTTTCATTTGGCCAAGGGCTGGAGGGAAGGAGTGAGTCGTGGTATTTGCTAGCTTTAATCTTTATGGTAATACTTCAGTAAATATCTGCTGTTCTTTCTCTGCTGTCAGTGTGGCAGCCTGTGAATGATATGGAGCTGAGATCAGGGAAGAAGAGGGAACTGCAGAGAGGATTAGAAGGTTAAGATAGGATTACGGGGTCAAAATGGAGAAAAAGGAGAGAAAAGAAACAGCAGAAGAAAGGAAAAGAAAATGAAGTATAGTGGTTGTGACAGGGGAGAGGAAGGAAAGTGTACAAGATACCAAGAGAAGATGAGATTTTTATGAATGGGTCGATGCATTCAAAGGTCCTAGAGTCAATAGTCTCTCTAAAATGATTTATTGAAGAAAAATTCATTTGTTTTATGTCACCCCATGAAAACATTTTTTTTCCCTTCATCAGTCCTAGGGACAGGGCCTGCGAGAGCTGAACCAGAGGGATGCACAAACACTCCATTACCCCAGCAGCCCTGCTTGGATGAGAGGGTACAGTGGGTGGGAAACATGGCTGTCAGGAGTCTGTCACAGCCGAGTCTTTCAGGAGGGGGCAAGGGCCACCACAGGCACACAGGTGGAGGATCTGATATTGGGAAGGTTGCTGCTGAGCAATGACAACCTCATCCACTCCCCTGAGGTCCCACTGGTCTGTGCCCTACTTTTCAGCTGCCTCCTGCTGAGAGTGACAGAAAAACAGAAGAAGGTGCAAGGGCTTATTTCCTTGAATTCCTCTGCGTGGAGTTGAGGGAACAGCTTGTGAAGCAGGTTCGGATTTGGGGCTTTGAACATCAGGGCAGTTTCAGTCCTGCTTTTGGTTTGTGTATTTAGAAGGAAATAATGGATAAAGCTCGTTTGGACTGAGAAGGAAATGGCCCAGACCATTGCACACATTTAAGGTATTTGGATGAATTAAACCAAACTAGTCAGATGCCTGATCTGCTGCTTCTCCTCTAAAAAATAATGACGCAAGAAAAGCTAACACAAATACAGCATCAGGGCTTGGTAACAAAGCTGTTGGAGTTAGGGCAAAATGAAAGTCTCCCTTGCTCAGCGTGAACTGAATTTCACATCCAAAGTATTCTCACCTCTGGCAATGCTAGTGAAACATAACCATTCCTCTTCTTGTTACATGTCACGTAACAAAAAGGTGCAGAGGCTGTGAAATGGCTTCTGAGCCGATGTCAGGGAGGGAGACAGAGGTAGCAAGGGGGGAGCTGAGCATGACTTGCATCCCTTCATGCTTTCCCAAGCAGTCCATAATGCCTGGCCTATCATCTTTGCCACAGGCTCTGCTGCTGGGTTAGCATGAGTTTTACAGGAGGCAAATGAATGCCTTTCTGGAGGCAAGGGTTAGGAAAACGGAGCACACCACTTCCTTTGCTTTAGACTCAGTGCATTTCACTATAGGTTGCAGCCTACAGCCCTTACTGTCAAGTTATTAGATGTAATGTATGACACCACTGGGACATGTGGCACTTCTCTCCAGCCAAAGAGCAGAGTTTTGAAGGTCTCCTGTGGCCCTCTCTGTGGGGAAAAGTAGATTCTAGCTGGTCCATGTGTAATTGAGAGGTTAGAGGTATTTCTTCTGCCTTTTGCATTTCTTTTTTTCCTGAAACAACTTCTGCTCCTTCCAGGGCATGTAGTCACTGCTTCTCTCTTTTCCCTAAGGGAGTGAAAGTTCATAATAAGTCTTTTCCTTCCTTTCTTACTGTTGCATTCACATTTAGAGAAGTTGGGGGTGGCAAGTCCTGCATTCTCTTCCTTCTCTGATTTAACCCAGTGATTCTGTGGAGCAGGGCATGATGCTTGCTGTCAAATGAAGTTGGGGTGCTCTTAAATACTAGACAGCTCTTTTCTTCAAGTTACAAACCTTTTGCCATTCCTTTCTCTTTCTCTCAGTTCTTCCAGTCTTCTCTTCTTTTTTTGCCTGTGCTTTCTGAAGTCACCTGTGTCACTCTTTTGAGATACTGCTGGCCGCAGCTCATCTGAAGCATGGGTTTTGGTCTGTGACCGTGTTCTTTGGACAAGTTGTCCAGAGGGCCTCATGAGCTTTTTGTAATTGCTATCTGCATCCAGACAGCTGGACTTCATTTTATTTGCATTTAATAATAAGCTGCTTTTCTTTAGCTGGAAGTTGCAAATTATCAAAACCCATCAAATCCTATCCATTGAAAATAAATATATAGTCCCCAATCAAACCCAGGTTGACTGGCTGCCAAATGGTCTCAGGGCAGGACTAGGACAACTGCTGTATATACAGGGGTGGGAGTTTCTTTGATGTATTTCACTAGGGGCAATGCAAGACATTTCTGATATAATGTGATTGTTCAGAGAAATGCCTAAGCTGCCTTGGCCCTGTGTATTCATCTTTAATTATTAAAATAGGACAGATAATTCATAACCCTTGAGGTATTTTTTTTTACATTGATATTCAATGTATGCTTGGCCAAGGGGGAGAAAGGTAGATTCCAAGAGCAAGAGAACAAAGCAAGAGGAGAAGAAAGAGGATGAAGTAAAGAAAAAAGAGAAGAAAGATATTAAAATAAAAATCATGTTGGAAATGAGAGAGAACGAGGAGTAAGTGGGGCAGAAAAGCAGAATAGCCTAGTGGTTAATTGTACATCTTTTCTTTTAGGGACTGTTCTGTGCTGAACATTGCAATGCTGTTGGCTTGTTATCACATACCTCTGGATGGGTTGATATCAGTGGTCTGTCCACTCCTGTGTTTTAGGGAGGGGTCTCATGTGATCTGATGAAGGTGGGCACTTTGCAGGGAGGATGGGTGATGTGCATATACTTTTCCATCCACTCCCCAGCACAGCCAATTGTCAAACAACAGCTTCTTCAAGGGGGTATTTTTAGAGGGTTTGGAGGATGAGGGTCAAGAGTGGTGAGGGATGGAGAGAAGAAAATAAAAGAGAGGAAGGAAATACAGATAAAGAGGACTCAAATGAAAAAAAAAAGTCTGAGATAAAGTCAGAGGGAATTAAGACAGACAGACCACTGGATAACAGCAGATTCCAGCAAGCTGAGAGGCAGTAATGTCAATGTCCTCTTTCTCGGTCACTGTCAGCGTAAATGCTGCTGTACTTTCACAGCCAAAAGGGCTTAGAAAAGCTAATGAGCAGGGAAACAATGAGGAATGGGGAAAGAATTTCTCTGTGAAAACTCTGGCTGAGAGGGGATGTTGCTCTGCAAAAGGATTTGCAAGGCATAACAGCACCACTAGTGCAATAAATAAGCAGAGCAAGGGCGAGAGTGGAGTGAGGAAAGGGAAAATAACAAGAAGTCAGGCTATAGTAAAGAAATGTGAGAGCCTGCTGTATTTCCACTGTCTAAATCTGCTTGGTCCTGGTAATTGGAAAGAACAGACTGAGAGTGTTTGTCAGAGTTGCAAGTTTAATGGCTTAAAATTACAGCAGCCTAGCATTCATTAGGCTGAAGCATTTGTTTTGGAAGTGTCATTTTTCATGAGGGAACACTGTTAGAGCACTGCCCAGTCTTCCACTGGCAGAGCATTCTGGTGGCAATGCAAGATTGGCATGTCCAGGAGCCACAGGACAGGAGCAAGGGGTTTTGGCCGAGCTGGGTTTGGGAAACGTAGGGCTGGGAGAGAAGGGGTACTGCCGGGTAGGAGAGCAGCACTGGCAGGATTATGTTCAAGCATACCACATCCCTTCCCTCACTTGTGTCATTATTGGTCCTAAGCATTCATATCTCCTTGCATTTTTCCTTTAGGGTAGATGCAAATTTTGCTTTGTTTGCCAGTCTGAGATGGTAGCACCCACTCTGCCATGTGTAGAGCACAGATTGTAGACAAGTCTCTCTGAGCAAAAACAGGTCTGCTTTTGTTCCTGCCAGGGTTTGCATTAATCACTGACTTCATAGGACTTATAGGACGATCACAAAATGAATTGAATCGGAGGGGACCTTAAAGATCATCTGGTTCCAGTGCCTCTACCATGGGTAGGGACACCTTCCACTGGACCAGGTTGCTCAAAGCACCATCCAGCCTGGCATTGAACCTTTCTGGGGATGGAGCATCCACAGCTTTGATGGCTAGCAATTAACTATCAGTGCTGTCCTCCAAGTTCCCAGTTAAATGGCCATGTGTTTTCTCCCTACTTGAGCTTCCCTCACAGTAGTATGAAAGCAGCAGGGTTTCTATTTCACAGAAAGGATCATTCACAGGCATGCATGTTAGTGAAGATAAATGTAACAAAAGAAAAACAGAAAAGCAAAGTATTATTTTTCAAACATATCTGTGTACTTTAAGCAATGCTACTTCCAGTGGAGGTGCAATTGGAGACGAGGGCAGGGAGTGAATTGTTATGATTGAAAACCAAGCCTCTTCTAAGTAATGGAATGCCTCAGAAATTCAGAAAGTTACAAAAAAACCCCATACTTTAGAGTCCATGGCCTCTCAGCATGAACTTGCAGAACATTTGGGCATTTCAGCAAGGATGACTCTCTGCAATGGATGTGGAAGGACACCAGGTAAGCTCATTAGAAGCATGTTTAGTGTTTTAAATAATTGTGGTTTTGAGGCTTCACTTATTACACTGCTGCTGGGTACTGATGATGTACAAACTGGTTTTAGTAGGTGGATTTTATAAACTTCCTGCTGAATACTTCTTTTGGTACTTGATAATGGTCCCCAAATGTATACCAGGGTCAGTGTTTTAAAACCAGCAACTACAGTAGTTCACATGCATCTTTTATTACTTGATTATCTGTTTCCGAAATACATTTCGGTCTGTCGAAACTATGGATTCCAGGATTGAAATCTGAGCCAAACCCATGAAACCATGAAGCAGTTTAAGTTACAGCCATTTTGTCTCAATCTAATGACCAGTGGATCCATGACCCAGGCCAGTAAGCAGGGATGCCAGGTGCAGTGATCCTGGACAGCATAGATTTATGCTGAGAAGGCAGCAACCAAATGATTAGTGTGAATTCACCCCCTATCAAGTTGACAGCAAAATTCAGTGCCAGGTCTGAACTTTTCTGGAACATTTCTGAGTGTTTGAACTCAGGATTTCTCAGGTCTGTTGCTGCTTAGAGTATGCTGGTACCTTGCAAATATTTTTTGCACACTAAGGGATCATGTCACTTCCCTGCGACTTGATGTCTTTATGTGTGGACCTGTTACAGCAAAAGACTCTTGACAGTGACCTAGGACAGGAAACAACTGTGTGAGTGAAAGTTTTTAGGATAGCAGTACAGGAACAGAGGATTGGCCAGAATAGCAAACAAGCCCTCCTGTTTGTCATCCCTTCGAAACAGTGGCTGACTGAGAGACGGCTTCTAAATTTCAGCCAAAGAATGCCAAGCCATTGAGCTCTTCAGGACCAGGTCTCTGGCATCCAACTTCACCAGTCATGCCGAACAGAGGATTTTCCTTACTTTTTTGCTCTTTAATCACCTTCCTGCTGAAGGTTGGCTGGGTTTAGAGCAGATAGAGTGAAGTCTACATTTGTATCCTTTGTATTTTCCTCTCCGCACCATCTGTTCAAAGACTGGGTTACAGTTGTGCCAGTTAAAAAGCAGATTGCCTTGGCCCAAGGTCAGGATCTCAGCCCTGGTGTCCTGCCTGCCTCCCATGAATTTACACTCAAAGCAGAGCTCACTGCCTGTCTGCTGCATTCCCTGAAACTCCTGCCTGCTATGATGGAGGGATGGTCAGGCTCTTTCTTCCTACACCATGCTAAGCCTCTTTCTCTCACCCATTCTTCTATCCTTTTTCCTCCTATGTGGCCTCCATATGGCTGAGTTTAAAGGCCAGGGAAAGGTAAAAGTACTGGCTCAGCCTTGCTTTGCCTTCAGCAACACTGCTGTCAGCACACCAGCCTCCGCATTCATCAGCCCTGCTCTACAGAGCCCTCCTTCCATATTGCTTTGGGGACTTCTGAGGGACTCTTGCATCCTGCTCCACCAACTATTATGGGGTTAACTCACTGCAAGGGATGATGAGGATGTCCTGGGAGTTAGTGTGTCAATCCCTTCATCCTATGTTTTGTCTAAGTGGCAGTAGCAGAGAAGAAGGATTGCAATGGTACTGCACTGCTGTACTCCACAAGCACAGGCATATCCTATGAGAAAAAATGAAGGCAGTGGGTTTTTCGCCAGAGTCCAGCAGCATCCAGAGGGTTCTCATTAATAGCAGGTGAATTCCTGATTAATATTCATCAGAGGAGAGAAACAGAGCAGCTGACGTGTTTAGCCTTGGCCTCAAGACAGCCTGCAGTCCCTTGCTCAGTGGCTCTGTGACTAACCCAGACCGTAAAGCTGTCCCATTGAGAGAGTGTAGGACTCCCCAGTCATGGACTACTCATGTTTAGCATGCTGCCTCTTTCCCCAAACTCAGTCTTCCTCTGACTCCCTGAGTTTGCCAGCATAGGTTCACATGAACCATGGGGCTGTGCTTGAGACTAAATAGGTACCCGGTGCATTGATTTGCCCATTCCTTCTGCTTCTGAACTGATTGTGTAGTCAGTTGCTGTTTGATTCTTCCCTTCTCTTGTTCTAACTCAAACCCTCTTTAATGTGCCCTCTGTGTTTTATGGGCAGTGCAGTGCCTCAATCAGCTTCTTTGTAGAAAATGGCAGGACTCTACTGATGCTCCCTTTTTTGGTAAGCACAGTCCCTTACTCAGCTTTCTACTTCCAACTTTGTATCATACGCAGTGTTTTGTCTGCCAGCACCCCATCCTTATGAGTACAGTGGATCTCAAAGGGCTTTGTCCTTGATGTCTGCTTTGTAGATGATCGCACTGCCATATCCAGGTTCAACCACCTAAAGCAGCTTCTAGACATACTGTACTCTGACCTGTCTCACACTGTCTCTGCAATTCTCCATCAGCAAGTGCTCACAACTCAGGCTCAATAGTGTTAAAAAACTGCTTGTCTTTTCCTTTGAATTCTCTTCAGTCTTTTTATAACTCCAAATAATGAAAAAAAAATCCTCCCAGTCATGTATTCGTGAAATATGGAAGCTAGTTATTTTCTCCCTTGTATTCTCCCCACCACATGTCTTCCTCTACCAGGTAAAGAAAATCCATCTCTTCTTCTCTTTCCCAACACTGAGACCCTTTGTTCATGCCTTGGCCTTCCTTAGTCTTGATTGTTGTAACCTCTTCTGCCTCTCGCGCTTGAACACTAGCTCACTTCCTGTGGCATACTAAAACTGCCCCCTTTCCCCTGTCATGTGGAACACATTGCCTTTCTGTTTGCACTGCTTTGTCAGATTCCCTATGAATTTTCTTGTCCTTCCCTTCATGATTTTAAACATGATGTTTTTAATCCAGCTTCCATATCCCCTCCAATTCCCTACCTTTCTGTAAACTGCATTGCCCTATTCGTCTCCCACATGTATTATTCAGATATTTCTAGCTACACAACCCCCTTCTGAGGCTGATTTTTCTCTGTATTGTCTCTTTCTTTTCTAACTCTCTAAAGTGTTTATTTTCTCCTTTGCTTTCTCAGTGTCAAATGAGTGAACCTTCCTGTCTTCTTTGCTCTATGGCTTACCTCATCCATTTCTTTCAGCATTGAAGCATACTAGCTTTGTCCTCAGCTTTGCAGGGCTGAACTTGGTGACTTATACACCCACTCAGCTCTCCTGTAATCCAGCCATCCCTGCAGAAATTTTAGCTCTTGTCATCTCAGGAGCCCATCTTGCACACTGCAACATGTCTTGTTTTGATGAGTAGCCTCAGAAAGAAGGTGGGGGATCTGGGTGGGGAGGAGTGCCCTGGGTCTAGGTGAGGTATCCATGTTGGATATGGATGGATTAGGAAGACTTAATCAGTTGTGTAATAGCACTAAGAGGATTGCTGTATCTTCCCAAACATGACTCAACTGAAGTGTTATTTTGGATGTAGGTGGACAGGTGATGTGACCTAGGAGGAAAAGGAGGAGACAGATTCCTCTGTCATGTCTCCTTTACTTTCTTTTTATTATTTTTGGTTTGGTCTAGTTCTTGTTGCCAGAAACACAGTACAGAACCTTCCTGCTGCGGCAGAAACAATCCTCTTGATCTGACCTTCCTCTCTGGCTCCTCTGGACCATTTTTGCAGCACTTTCCCTGTTACACATCCTTGCTTATCGGTAGAAGTGATCAAAATGTGGGGTGAGAAATAGCAGTTGGGGAAGCAGGGATGGAAGAGAGCAGGTATGACAGAAGGGTCTTGGGAGTGACAGACACAGAAACACCCCTCCCAGTGTGGGGCTTGAGAAGGACCTGGAGGGGAGGAAGAGACCCTTTTGGTATCAGGGAATGATGCTTCTGGTCAGGGAGTGGCCTATTCTCTGTGCCAGCCTCCATTAGCGGTATAGATTCCAGAGGAAGATTAACGACTGCCCATGGTGCAGAGCCACCGCTTCCCTCTCCCTAACCTGGACAGATTAATGAGGTGCTCCCTCTCTGCAGCATATGGCCACGTGCTTGTGCAGTTCAGCACGGGACCAAGTCAGCTGCCTAGCTGGAGTTAAAGAGGTTTGGATCTCTGCTGGGTGATCAGGGGAGGGAAGGAAGGGCTGCTGCTAGTTGGAGTGGGGCTATTAAAAGCCAATACGCTAATGAACCAGCAATGGCACCTAATCAATGTGTGAAAAATGGGTAATTCTTGCTAATGCCCTGTTAATGTTCTCATAATGATCTGTCAGGGAACTCTGGCTAATTATTGTCATGGCAATTTGGCACAAGTTTGCCCCGGATAATGTGGCCTGGGTGAATAGAAGCATGTATTGCTTCCCATGTCCCAGCACTCTGCTGCTCTCTCCACATCTTCCTGCTTTTCTTCTGCTATCTCCTTTTTCTGGTCACTCTTTTAATTAGGCAATTAGTTGATTGATTAGCTAATGTTTGTACAACACTTCGAACATGCAAAGTGCTAATTCTGTCCTCTTTGTTATTCCTCCTTTGCACCTGTCTTTTTTTTCCTTGCTTTTCTGATGTGTCTGAGGACCAGTTGTGTTCTGTGATGTCAAAGAACATTGGTGAGGTCATATTTGAGAATCCACAATGCAACTACCCCCGGCTTTCTTTACCCGTGACACCATCCCATGGCACATGCTTTCCTCTGTCCCTGACTTTGGTCTGATATCCCGTTGCAATCTACCACTGCTTGGTGTGTATAAATCCCCTCTGTTCAAACTAATCTGAATTTCTCGGTGCATAATTCAGGCCTAACGTGCTGCAGACAGCATGGAGCCTTTGCCAGGGTCCATGTAAATCATGTGGATGTACGTCAGACTCAAAATTCCCTGCAGTTAATGGGTGATGTTGGATGGTTGATCCTGTTTTACTTGCCCATGGGTTGTTGACTTTAGGTCGTGTTTTTCCTTAACATAATGGGATGAAGCTTAGAGAGAGGAAAGAACACAGTGTGCTCAGCTCATCCCTCTTGCCTTTGAAAGTCATGTCTTTGCCCTGCTGTGCTAAATCAGGAATACTGGTGACTTACATTTAAGCTCTTTCTACATAAGCTTGCAGCTAGCTGGAAAGGAAACGAGTGGGAGGGCAAGTGGAGAGCGACCTATTTGCACATTAATGAACGATACGCCCCATTGTATTATGTAAAGCCTTGGGTTTGCATGTGTTTACATGGCTTTTCAAAAGGGGAAATCCAGTCACTGGCAACCCTCGGGAGAAACATATGGCTATAGAATGGCAGTACAGTTATAGAGAAGCCTTTCACTCAGAGCTGACATTTCTATAGCACTCCTTAGTGTCATCCAGGAAGATCCCAAACCACTTAGCTCATTGCTGAAACACAGCCAACTCTCTGAGGTGGAACAAAGTCACCATTCTTGTAGTGGAATTCCTGTACAGGATGGGGTTTGAAAATCTTTTCTGTAGCAGGGCACCCTGGACCTCAGCAGGCTAAGGCTGCAGCCAAAACTGAGCTTAGGCAAGCATTGCCAATGCTTGAGGACTTCTATGGGATGTCTTAAGGATTGAGCAAGGGCCTTGTCTACGTCCAGCCTGAAGAACACTACCTCCCACAGCTGTATGCTCTCTTAAAAGCTTACACGCAGTCAATTCTCAACTTCTTCACCACTGGGAAAACCCAAAGCCTACTGCTAATGAGCATGTAGGACAGTTCCTAGCACCACAGCTCCAGTTCTGAGTGATGGCATCACCAGATTTTTCATTTGCTCCCACAACAACTTTGCTATCCCCTAGACACTTGGAGAAGGCATTGCTACAGCTTAACATTAGCAGCTGTGACTTGTTTTCCTCTCCTCTGACCCAGCCTGGCTCTTGAGAATGACTTGCTCTGATCTTTAGCTTTCTTCATGTTTACTTGCTATATCACTTTTGTAAAGTGTAGATGCTTTTGTACTTTGGAAACAAAATGTAAATCTACTAAGAATGTAAATCTACTAAGACTTGGATAAATCCTGCCTGAATGTACCATGGCAATAGTCAGCATGTCTGTTTGCAAGAGGCATTCCTCCTGTAAGTGACCCAGAGGTGACTCACATTTATTTCGGTATCACTCAGCTCAAGTTTATGAATCTGGCCCAGGGACATATATTGTCCATTTTTTTTCCAGGAAAGAGTCATTGCGAAAGATGGAGATACTGCTTTTGTTTCACCACACTGAATCCCTCTGTGTTTTGTTCTAATGCTTTTAGAGCTTGTTTGCTTACCGAGCTGTGTTCCCTTCCATGTTTCCAGAGTGAAGGAAAACAAGTATCCATATTCCTACTGTGTGAGTGGCTCAAATAACAATATGAAAAAAGAAAGCACAACAAACAGAAAAATACTCTGGTACAAGATTAGACTGCTTAGACTTAGTACTGAAATGCATAAGCCAGAAGGCACAGCTTTATGTCTCATCTCTTTACTTATCAGTCTCCTGTTTTCCCATCTCCTGCTCCCTCCTGTACCCATCCAGACATACTGGCCAGCACGGGGACCAGCACAGCTTTCCTCTCAGAAATGAGTTTTTAATTATAGGCCTTTCAGGCACTCATTTGCATGAGAGATTATAAAGCCACTTCTCCTTGCTGCTCACCCCCTCCCATAATTTACTTGTTCCTCTCTATGTATGTGTACACATTTGATGTGCTGCTTTCTTTACTTGTCTGTCTCCTAACAGGGAGAGTTGGAATAGGCTAAACTCAGTGCCTGTGCAAAGAGACAGTAAAAGGAGGGCTATAATGGGCAGTTACAGAATTGTGACTATTCTGGAGAAAGTTTCACTGAGTAACCATAGCGCAAGAATCAGTAACAGGTTCAGCATGAACTGGAGTTGCTTTTTACAGACATGGGTTACAATGTAGAACTTCTGCTTACAGGCCATAGCTACTAGAACCAGATTCTCAAGGTCTTCCTTTAGTTGCTGGAAGACACGACCATGATAGCACATTTGCTTCTGGTGCCCTCAGAGATAAGTGTTAGGGTAGCTGCTGGCTGGGTCATCAGGTTAGAGAGGGCAGGGCTCATCCTCTCCCCTGTTGTCACACTTGGTTTTCCCCAGGCTGGTTCAATAGATGTGTTTTGTGAACAAGGCATCGTTCTGGGATGCTGCTTAGCCTTGTCCAATTCATTGCCTTATTTACAAGTTACTTTCTAGCCTGTAAAACAAGAATTATAGTATCAATTAATGTCTGAAATTCTTCTATGAATGACACATCTGATTCATATCCATTATTGTAATGCTTTATTAGACAACAGAAAATATACACAGGTGACCCTTTTCCACATGCACATACATAGAAAGCCAAGGTATGTTGTTTCCACTCATCAGTGTTTTTCAAGTGCTTTGTAACATGTTCCTTGTTTAAACAGTTTCTATTTTCTAAAATCTTTCCCACCTCAAAGTTTCTTTAGGACTCTAAACATTTGCATTGTCTGTGTGTGCTTTTCTTGCTCTTATTTTTAAGAAAAGCTCCAGAGCTGACCAGCCACAGTATTTCAGCTGAAAGTATGACTTGATGTATGCAGTGGCATTAATACTTTTCTCAGTGGGTGAGATTCACCCACCTCTGAGAGAAATGACTCACACAAGATCTAGGCATCACTTAAATCCAACGTAAGCTGTATTTTGTTGGCTTAGATGTGATTTTGCTGGAGCTTTGGCCTTGCACTGAGCCTCTACACAGGAGTGATTTTTCACCAAGTATTATTTTTACATCTTAATGTTCCATTTACTTTTTGGCCTGCTATTGAGGTACCTCAGAGAAAAGTTGTTATTGATCTGCCTACAGCAAGTATAGGTTTCTTCTTGTCTGACCATAGTTAATTTTATGACCCAGTAAGATACCTGAGGAGTATAGTTTATTTTTCTCAATACATATTGACTGTGTCAAGGCTGCACTCTTTCTGTGCTCTGCTGGGCTTCTGTGTATTTCCTTAGACCTCTCAGAATCCTCTGACCCTCATAGTCCAGATCTGATCATTTTGTATTATCGGTAGATGCTAGTCTCTCACAATTTCATTCTAGTTCTCAGTGCATTAGCTGATGTACTCCTTATGCAGGTCACAGCAAACTCCTCAACAGCACTTCTGCTGTTAGGTTTTCACCATATTAAGAGAAGATCCATTATTCTTTCATTTCTGCTTTTTCTCTTGTAGAGACTTGTTCTCCGTGAAAAGACTTTACATTTCCAACCTAGGAGTCTTTTGATTTTGTAACAGTTTTTTTTATTAAATTCTTGGTCAAAGGCTTCTTAAAAAGCAATTTATAAAAATATCCATGTGTGCACATATTTTGCTGGAGGATATACCTTAGAAATGAAAAACATACAGAAAAGAATGAAAATAAACCAGTTGTGTGCAGAAATGTTAAAGATGGGGCTCAGTTGGAGCATAAATACCTCTAACAACCCCTGTGGCAAAGACTGCAAAACCAAAACAGGACAACCCTGGCAGCTCTTCTGCAATGCCCTTAGCTGAGCCTTGCATACTCCAGCTGACCCACTGACTTCCCTGTTGCCAGAAAAGGACCATAATAATGAGCATCTCTGCAGCAAAGGACAAGGAGAATTATTATCAGTTCCTGTTTTACAGCAATGCCAGACCTCAAAGCTTGTTCTCACACTGATGTTTTAACATACGGCAGATTTCAAGCCGCATGTTATTTGTGATCAAGCTTGGCAAAACTATGAGCATGGGGGCAAGTTTGCCTTCCTTTTTTCCTTCAAGAAACATTTTTTTATTTCTTCTCCTTTAGTGTCGCATGATTAAGCAGGCCTCCCTTCAGGTGAAGGTGAAATCCCAGGGCAGCTGACACTGGTACGCCTGTGAAGGACACCCACTAAAGCGCTGTCGGGATGGTTTTGTTTTCATTCTATTTATTATTGTCCTTGAGGCTCCAGAAGAACAAAATGTATTTTCCAAAGTCAGGCATGAGCCTGAGTAGCAGCTTTTAGCAGGACGTAGCCAGATACTGTACATCAGTTAGAACAGATGGAGACAAGGGAGTTTTTGGGGATGTGGAATGAGGCAGCCCTCTGGCTTGCATTTCTGTTGTGCTCTATTCTACCCCCATCATCTTTGTGCAGTCCATGCACTGCAGTCTTGGTTGAAACCTGGAAATACCTCTTCCTGGGGAAGAGATTTCCAGAATGAGATGAAAAGCTATCTCCCTTTTTGCTTTCCTCAGTTTTGCATTCCTCCTCCTCTGCCATGTCTCCCTCAAACACACTCTCACATGGATGTATGCACACAGGCATGCATGCAGACACACACTCCTCTCCTTTCAGTAGTTGTCCCTTCAAATCAGGTGTTGATATCTATGTGGAAAGCTCTTGACACAACAGAGGAACACAGATCCTGTCTGTAGGAATACTTTACGAAGGAAGCCACAAAGACAAGCCTCCAAGTAACAGTGAGTAAAACTGAGAGAAAGCTGTCTTGTTATATATAATTGAATCCCTGAGCACCCTTAAGTGACACCTTTCTTGCTTACACATACAGGAAATATACTGCACAAATGCTATTAAGCTGCAGCTAAACTAATTTAGCTGGTGGAGTGGGTGGACAGAATCCTTCTTCCTATAAGAAATTGTGTATCACTGATTGCCTGATAAATGCCTGATACTAAACCCCCACTTTCTAAAGAGAATGCAAGGATTGACAAAATGTCCAGACTCACAGCTGGAGAAGAAAGGGACAGCTGTTCCACAACAGACAATTACCTTACAGTGGAGAAGCATTTACACAACTACTTCCCTGTAACACTGAAGGAATGAGCTCCTGGCAGCACAGCACAATATACTGCAGGAAGCTGCCGAGTACAAGCAGCTCTGAGGCATCAACTCTTGCAAAATTCTTGCAGGACCTTTAGTGACAGGAAGTGGTCAGGCCCTTGTGCTTAGCATTCATCCATAAAACTGACTGCTGTGTTTCTGCACCTGCCGGACAGCCATCGATCTTATTAGATCTAGTCCTTGCTTAAATCCATCAGATTTCCATATGCAGTGGCAGATAGGCAAAAACCTGAAATTTGTCACCAACATCAGTAAAGTCAGGCAGGTGGTTGGGGCTGGTGAGCATTGCCATTATGGCTGTCGAGAGTTGTGAGAATGAGCTGTTGGGCTTTTGCCAGAAGGCCAGTGATTGAATCGTGTTATAGCATGCAGTGGGTTTGATTCTTGTGAAGAGCAGGTGAATAAGATTCAATTCTTACCATGTCTCTGGCTAGCAGACTGCCAAGCACTGCTTATTCACTCATAGTTTGTGGTAACCTGCCTTAGGGACCTAGCTCTGAAAAGACTTGATGGGGAATGGCCTTGGTGTTGAAAGCTAGAAGTGAGGTGATGCCTCTGTCCATTAGTATGAATTCATTATTACATTATTTATTTCTTTTGGAAGATTCTAAAGTCTTAACCTCAGTTACTTATGCTTTATGCACGTTTGTCAATAGAGAATGACCTGATACAATACCAGTTACTTCTTGGTTACCTGACCATGGATGTTGGCATCTTGCTGGTGGAACATTAGCCACTCATCAGTGAGCTAGGATTTCTGCACTTTGGCCATGAAGACCTCTTGATTTGCTTCCCCAAAGCAAGGAACTTGGGATGGTATTACCCAGCTCCCTTCCGACAGCTGTACTGTGTTGAGTAGAGAAACCAGCACCTAAGGTTGTTAAAATCTCCTCTTAGGCAGAGTGGTTTTCATCTTGAATTAGTGTCAGATGAGCCTATGCTTAGAGCAGGAAGAGATATTACATGGTGGGAAATCTCCAAAGGGCCTTTGCCCCATCTGTACTTTGCAAGGAAGTTGATGGGAGGCTGATGCTCTCGTACACTGGTTGTAGGGATCTCTTTTCTGATAGTTGTTAGTCAGTGAGCTGTCTTAAGCAGATGTGTGGCCTTCATTGCCCTAGTATATGAGTACCTCTCAATCTTTTTAATGCATTGTCAGAGCACCTCAGGCGTGCAAGGAAGTAAAATTACTCTATTTCACAGATGGGGAACAGGGAAATTGATGGTTAAACCCTCAGAAGGATAATGGGTACCAAAGCCTTGCCCAACTGCTACTCTTGGCTCTTAAATCCAAGTCTACTTCTTCATTGATGCCCATTTCTATGTAGAGAAAAATATATACATTTCTAGTGTTTACCAGTGTTTATAACCATGTACTTGCAGTTGTATTTCTGTCCAACCCCAGAGGAATCCCAGTCCTACTAAAACTGAGCAACTGGGCCACTCAGTGTTAGAGCAGAGTCTGGGGGGCAGAGGTGGGAGTGTGTTGATCAACAGGCTGTGCATAGTCCTTCCTTTCTCTGGCCCAGTTAATTTTTTATTAGTGCATGGCAGCTTCAACAGGAACAGCCTAGAATCTTGTGAACACTCATGAATATTATGGGCATTCCTCTGGGAAGTGGAAAAGGATGAACTTAACCTTCTCAGATAGCAAACAGAATTAGACCTGCCTTCTTCATGAGTTTCTGTGCTGGTGGGCTATAATGTGAAAAGGAGGTTGTTAGCAATCACTTCTTTCTTCATCATTTTTGGGTTTTTTTTCCTTTTTTTGAAATCTATAGTTGTTTCAGAAGAGAGCAGATTTATTTTCCTGACTATTTAGTCACAGAGACAGTCAGCCTTTGCCAGGTTGATACAGTCAGTATTCCTCCTTCTGGAACTCATCCCATTTCCTTCATTAGCACCTCTGCGTCATCTTCTCCCAGATACAAAATGCAGTTACTACTGCAGAGCTCTTTCAGAAGAGATCATGTCCAGGGACTGTCCCTGCTCAGACAGGTAAGTCGAGTAGCAAGACTAGGTTCACAGTTTAGGAGGCTCTGGGAAAAGTGGTGAAGCAATTTATAATTTTAATGGTTGACGGCTGAGGCAGAACAGTGACAGGAACCCTGTAGAAAAGCTTCTACACCAGCTGATTGTCATTCTGTCCACTCTATCTCCTTGGTTCCCTCAACATCAGAGAACTCAAAAAGGTGTAGAGAAGAAGGCAGAAAATTTGATGTGAGTCTGAGCTAATGGAACTAGCTAAAAATAAAAGTGAGGCCTTTATAGACTATAAAGAAGATGACAAAGAAGGAGAAGTTGTTGAGAAAGGATTTAATTAAGTGTAAAGTCCTAAATTGTATAGATAATGCCAAGGCCTGCTACTGTTCCTGGCTGGCTCATGGAGAGTACAGGCAGCTGCAAAGCCAATGAGTTCAGCTCAGCTTATCTTTCAGGGTTTATTCACACAAAACCTACAGGTGCCTGGGACAGAGAGAAGCAAGAGGAAGGAGCTACAGTACAGCAGTGGTAAAAGGACATCTCAAGGGGAACAGAGAACCATGAATGTCTGGACTGGATAGCTGAGGAGACAGATGGTGTAGCATCAAGCAAATTATTTGGTTACAAGCAAGGAGCATTCTGGCCTATACCTGTGGAAGTAAAGGTATAGCACAGGTAGGATTATCTGTGTTGTTTCAAGCTCAGTAAAGCTGCAGAGGTAATGTAAGTCCTTGCCACAGCTCTAGTTATGGTGTTGCATGATCCACATTGTGAATTGTGCCACTTCAAGAAAGTGGCTTTTTCAGAGTAGAAAATCTGATCTGCCCAATGCTCCTGAAGAGCCAAGGAAGGAGCTGCCCCTTGCCCATTTAAACCTGGTGAAACAGGCATGGGAAGTCTGAATGGCCAGAAAGTTTGATTGAAAACCACAGGATGCCAGAAGTTGTATGCAAGGCACTTAAAAATTTGTTCCCCGGGCTGGTGCTGTGTTCACCATACATAGTTCTGACAGATGTCCAAAAGTAGGGTGGAAATAGGCAAGTATGTTAACCCTCCATGCATGGAACCCTTTGATAGAAAACTACCAACCTGCTCTCAGTTTTGCCCTACCAACTTCATAACAGTGAGGACTTGGCTACCCAGGACAAGAGATCTCTGATACAGGGGTGGAGCAGCCAGCTACCACTCCAATCTCACACCTGGATCTCTCATATAACTTTGGATATACTCTCTTTGCATGCTTCTTCCTCTGTTCTTTGATCTCAAAGTTAGGAGCACTCCCGACTTTGGTGTTAGAAAAACTGAAACTTCAAGACAGGTTGAGCTTTGTTCCTTGATATCATCCAGCCTGCATTTGTGGTTTGGCTGGTGTGGGAATTTGGGGCAGGACTCAGTCTGCTGTAGCTCACACAGACAGGGAAGGAAAAGGGGAGGAAGGAATAAGGGAGAGCTGTGCAGTGTCACTATTACACTGAAGTTTATCTGGTGTTTTAATTTAAGCCTGAGCATGGTGAGTCTGTTCTTAGAAAGGAATCTGCATCTTCTTTAACTTTTGATTGCCTGTGTTTGCAGAAAGAAACTTGGAAGTATCACCCAAAATAACTGAAATTCTTATAAACCTTTGTTTCCTTCTCCTCCTTCTTCCCACCTTCTGCAATTATATTTTTGGTAGTTTAAGCTGGCAGTATTGTTGATAACATTTTTAACATGGTCCTCGCTCTGAAGGTTACACTAAATAAGGGAAATATCATTAAAACCAGGGTAGCGCTTCAAAGGGAAGATTTTCAGTATTAGCCGTGAGGAAAAGGAGGGGAGAGGGCTATATGGGGATTCCAAGTAAGGAGGGAACATATTAAGTGAGATCTGTGAAATTAGTGCAGTGCCATCTCCTTGCAGTGATTAGAACAGAATTAGTTTTGCAAGGGGAGAATAGAGCTGGTTTCCAATATCACTGGAAAATTATTTCCAAAAATGTGCTGCAATGTGTGAGGATTTACTGAATTCTTCATTTAAAAATTAATAATAAGAAGAATTTAGCTAATGAGAAATGTAGACATACAAACAAAACTACCCTCAAATGCTGTTTAGCTTTTCCATATCTCCTGAGAACTAGCTTCTGCTTTCAGTCTGATTTTACCTGCTATAGCTCTAAGCTAAACTTTTCATTTATATGAGAAGAACTGGAGTCAGGAGGATTATGAGCCCCTTTGCTTTTGATTTTTAATAAAAAGAGAACATTTACTTCTGAACAGTAGCAGTGAGAAAGGGAATTAAATCTGAGGAGAGCAGGCTGACCTTTGGGAGTGCAGGCGTGTTCACACGCAGAGATTCCCTCGGTATCTCTCTGTTGCCTGCTCCTTTTGCTGATACATGCACTGCCCCATGTGCATGCAAAGGTGCATTTTACATGCTTGTTTTGTTTCAAGCTCTCACACTCGTGGCTTCTCCCAGATGGTCCCCTATGGAGATGCCCAAGTGCCTGGTGCACTATTTTCTCTTCCCACCATGTTACATGCACAAGCTTCCACCTCCTTTTCTTACAGTAAATATTCTCTTAATACCATCCGTAGGGTTGTGCTCAACTATTCAGAAGAAAGAACAGGATCTGCAAAAGTGTTGTTTAAGATATTAAGAAGCAGAATATATCTGAGTTCTGTCTTTTTGCTTCCTGCTTTGTTAGTGTGCATTTACAGGCTTTCATTTGAAACCACAACAGCTAGAAACTTAATGTTGGTACTTGAAAGAAAAGCTTGGAAGGCTTCTGGTTGATCATCCAACTTTAGAAGCTGGGGCTTTTGGGAAAAGTCCTACCTATGTAGACACAGAGCACTGATAAAATTGCTGAATAGACAATATCAGTGGAAATCAAGATTACAGGAGAGGTGATGACACTGACATAGTGTTTTCTAACGTTGCTCAGGGCAGGGTTTCCTGACCCAGCAGTAAGAAGAGGGAAACAGCCTTTCCCTTTTCGCTGAATATTTGTGCTCCTGAGATAGCTATCAATGTGCCAGGGTAGTAAGGCAGTAATGGAGGATTTCCCAAGAAAGAATAATACTGGCGGGGCCGAAGGAGCAGATGTACATTATTTGTATTGGCAGAAGCTGAAAAACAGCCCAGCCCCAGCCTCACACTTAGAGAAGCACACTTATAATTAAAACCCAACAGATTTATTGCCTTGACTCATTCTGGTATTTATCAAATTATAGCTGGGTGGCATAGAACTATATGGCATGATTTACAGTGGTGGTGTGGAAAGGCACGGCAGTGATTCCCTCCCAGGAGAACAGAGGGAGTTTTGTTTCTATTGTGAGAGGACCAGACATGGTGGGAGAACCTGGGTAATTAAGTGCTTTGTCAAAGCCAACCTCTTCCCTCCTCTGTGTGTGTTTGCACAGATCTAATCACTCTCATCACATGAGACACTCTAATCATTCTGACATTACGTATGGGGGAGCAGACATCTAAAGAGCAGGAGCTGCTTTCTTCACCACCAACCCCATCATGATTGTCTAGCTGTGTTTTTTTAACCCCCTGATGAAACAAAACACACAGGAAATTGAGAGTGAGGATAATGAATGCAGAAACAGGTTATGGATGTTGGCATCAACTAGGAAACAGTTTCCCCCAAACTTTATAACTCTTGTGTTCATTTAAGCAAATCAATTTTAGTTTGCATGCAGTGATCAGTAGTATATAATTTTTGCATTTGGAGAACAACAGGGGAGACCCAATGAAGGCAATATAAGACCAGTAAATTGCAGACCCAGCAAAGAGACTGTGTTAGTCTCATCATGGATGCAGCACTTGCCTCAAAATGTAATGGCACAGAGTGAGTTCAAATCCCACCGGGTGTTCTGTTTTTATTAGAAATACTTCATATCTCTTATTCTCGGTGTCAAATGGATCGCTATGCTTTCAGCACTTAATTATCTTTATCATCCAAAAATACTCTCCCTCTAATGAAAATATTTAAACAGCTCTTCCAGGGGCAAAATATAATGCAAGACCCTGTTGCTCAGAATGGCCTCAATTCCTGAGGATGTCAGAGTGGGCATGGAAAGGGCTGTTGCCTCACAGCTGACATCCCCACAGAGCACAGCACTGGGATTTGTGGAAGCCAGCAAAACTGGACAGGAACTGAGGGATGGGTTCCCTTTCCATGTAGCTCAGCTGCCAGTAACACCCATTTTATGTAACTTCACCAGCTGGGGTAACCAAACACAGCGTTAGAACCTTTTATGCCCTGTTTTGTTACCCTCAATGTATTTTGGTGCTCCATGTATTTCCTGTTATGAAGGAGCAGTAAGCAAGGCCTCCTACGACTAATCTAAGGCTTGCAGATTCTTCTAGACTACAAGTGAAGTTTGTATTATCTCGTGACTAAACTGTGTTCTTGCTTCCATTATAGCAAGGGCAAATTCTGCTGATGTTGCTCATGTTTTGCTGACGTTCCTACCCATTTGTTTCCACCCCTGCAAAGTTTTCTTCCATACTAGTTTTGCATATCAAAAGCTGACTACATCGGGTCTATTATATAGGGTGGGTGGAATGGAATTGTCAGAAGCATCCAAGTGGTTGAGGAGGTTTTGTCTATAGCGGAATCACATGTGTGACTGAAGCCTGGGTAGTCCTACCTGACCTAATTTGAACTTCAGAACTAGTGATAGAAGTGAGATATCAGCACAGAAGTTGTTGGCATGGGCTGTGAATGAGACTGTGGAGTGTCCAGAATGGCTAATTTTCTTTGAAGTCTGTGTCACTGTGCTTTAGTGCTGCTGTTGTCAGTGACCCCAGCTACTTTAATACCTTTGTGGCCATGTCAGATAAATTGTAGTCCTGTCTCCAATCTTGGTGTGTATGCACTGCTTGTATGGATACTTGAATGCTGCAGGGGAAGCAAGAAAATCTGGAGACCAAACATAGCAAGGTGTTTTATAATTATGGTCTTATGGTATATTTGTACAGATGAGAGGGTTTATTTATTGTGGTGAATGTGAGTTTTGATATTGCTAATGCTCAATAAGAGTTCATGCTTCACTTTCCAAATGGAAGCTTCCTCTCTTTGTTAGGAGCAGCACACATGGTAAAATGAATTATTTCTTATAGCATGGAGTACAATAACTGCTGCCTCCATTCACTTCTGGGCATGGAGAATACCATGGATTCTGTTGCCTTCAGAGCTCTATTGTTTATTGTCACAAAATACAGAGAAAAGGGCATTTCAAGAGCACTTTTTTTGAACTATTTCAGTCTTACCACTGTATTAATAATACTGTTTTGATATTTCTAAATAGTGTGGCTTTCATTTTTCTTGACAGCATTTATTTTCAGGGATTTCATTCTGCTTATTACATGATTATATTCCAATTCTCAGATAATGTACAAGCATTTTCATCAAGTCACAACACAGAGGCATTATTGATACCATTCTGCTTCTAACTGGGGATCAGATTCACTCAAAATTGTGAAAGTCACCTAATGAATCTGAGCAGAGTTTTAGTCCAGTGACAGACGGATGACTAAATACAGTCAGCTTATGCTTGGTTTTGCCATTTTTTCTTTTGCTGCAAGCATTAAACATGGCAGTAACAAAGTTCTGCCAATCCCTGATGCTAGAAAAGACTGGGCAAAATGAGAATCAAACTTGGCAAAGTATCCATATTTAAATATTTTATTTCTGCAGTTTTGGAAACTTTCAGTATTCTCCAGAGTGATTTACTAGAAATGATTTAGCAAATTTTGAAATGTTTCAACACTTTGTAGAGCATCATTGAGGTTTCTTGTCTGTCTGACATGAACTGGCAGAAAGGGCTATATTTACAGCTACCACTTAAAAATGCCAATTAAGTAGTGTACTACTAGTAGAATAATTAAAATGTTAGACAGCATACTCATTAAGTGTTCTCAACAGCTGGCCCAAGTGGTTGTGTTAGGTGTTTGAGCATTTTTTGTACTTGTTCACAAGGCTTTTTTTACAAGATATGTACTGTCACTGTGGAAAATATGCTTTTGTCACTGGGGCAAGCATGCTCTCGGTGTGGTCTATATGTGTGAGCAGGGCATTCAGTTAAGCTGAGGCCACTTTTGTAATTTCCTCCCGATTTCGGTGTTCAGCCTAGTGATAAGATAATAAACACTAATGCCAGCAGTGATAGCAAACTCCTTTAACTAATCTTGTTGGCCATCTTGCTTTTATTTGTAGTTGAGAGTGAGTAACATAGCTGTACTTTTACTTCTCAGGTTTGGCTTGGGAAGGATAGAATTTGCTGGGGCATTGGGTGGTGACATTTCTACCTGTGGCTAAAACAGCCGGAGCTTGATCATCCCCTGCACTCTCTGTGGGGTGCCTGTAGTGCAGTGCCAGGCTATCTTTGGGCAGCCTCCTGTGCTACTGCGTTGCAGCTTCTGGCACAGGGATGATAGATGTTCCACGCCAGCAATGAGATCCATATGGTCCATGTACCATACAGCCTGAGCCAGACACTTTTCTTGGGCTAGAAGCACTAAGCTCCTAAGGCTGTCCAAACGCCAGTAATTTCCCTCCCGTGGTTCTGTCCTTGCTCTGTTTCTATCTATGCAATTCCCTCACCATGCTTCTCTCTCTTCCCCCTCCACAGGCTGCCCCACTGCTGCCTACAGCCCAAAGTTTCTGCTGCGTCTTCATTTCCTCCCTGTAGATCAATTCAGCCTGTCCTGCCCAATTTGTGCTGCTGACTGGCCTTGGCAGCCTCCGTCCTTGTCACTGCTTTGCTGAATTAAAAATTAAACCGTGTCGGTCGAGAGGCTTTCTGCAGGTCATCAACAGAGTCTATTGACAGTTTCTCATCCTGCTACCTCAAATGCCAACTAACAACAGCAAAGAAAACTGGGCCACTTCAGGCAAAATCCTGCTAGGTCTTGCCTGGGTGTGACATCAGAAGTGTTTTGGGGGATTTTTTTCCTTATCTGAAGTAGGATAGCAGAGCACAGGCAGACATCAGTATGCCAACATGATGTGTGTAGGCACTCCTGAGTCCTTTTGAACACAGGGTTTCTCCAATCTCACATGTTTTGGCTACTGCAGTTTAAATTAGCTGAAAAAGAGTCTTCAGTTTTGCTTCTTTGGAAGCAAATCCTATTGTTCTTCCCTAGCAGCTTACTGCAAAGACGGGATGGTGCATGGTGAACGCTGGTTTTGGTGCAGATACTTGATTTCAGAGTTGCTGAGGCTACAGAAATATTGTTAGATTTCCACTGCTGGAACTCAGGGGCCATTTCAGAAATTCAGTTAAGGTAGGAAAGCATCTGGCTGATGGCGTGACGAAGGGTTGCAAAGCTGAGTCAGACTGGGAATCAGCTTTATAAAACAAAGTTGTGATATGTTGGCATAAACTATTTCCTTAGTCCTCCATTCTCCCACCACACATGTTTTACACAAGCCCTCCAGTGCTGTTCTGACAATCAAATCGCCTCCCCAGGAAAGAGGACCTGCAGGCCATGAGTCTCAGATAGGCTGGAACACTTGCATGCTCCTGCAAGTACCAAGCCTGCTGCCTTTCCTGTAGTGTGGGGACACTGAATATTTCACTTGACTAGGAGAAATATCTCCCCATTAAGGTGGGAAACTTGCAATGCAGGAATTGAATGTCCTCAGGTACACTGGCTTCTAAAAATGAAAGAGGAGGTGAAACAGGGAGAAGGACCAGTTTTAGGAGATAAAGATGTTTTACATGATTTACAGTTTGACTTTCAGATGTTGTTACCAGTGCATCTGAGGAAAGATCAGGTACTTCTAGATGAACCAAGGATTTTCGTTTCCCTTATCAGAGGGTTAAATTAAATGCTCTTTCCCAGCTGCCCTTTTTCCTCGGGTCTGCTGGCTGATAAAAGGAACATCTGTGTTCTCAGCCAAGGAGACAGGTAATCCTCAAGGAGGAGGCAATGGGATGTATGGTAGAGCAATAGAAAAGAAGGTACTGCTTGCCCTAGTGAGGAGGAGAGGGGCTGTGTCCCAAGCCTTTCTCCATGGCACGAGAGAACAGCCCAGTAGCACAACCCAGGAGTCAGGCTAAGGTATGCTGTTCAGTCACTGCATCACCCCCCTTTCCTGGGCCCTGGGGGCAAGCTGCTTTGAAAAGATGCAAATTCTTCTCAGTGCCTTGTGGGAGCGACATATTAGTGCGAAGAATGGGTAATGGGAAGGCTGCTGAGGTCGGGTTGAAAGATCACCAGCTAAGGGACAGTGACAGCAGCCTGTGTGATGGTCTAGGTTCAAAGTAATGCACCCTAGCATGGTTTGACCTCATCTCTAGGAGACCCCTGGGAGAGAAGTGCCTGGTTTTGGGTTCTGCCTCCATTCAATCCTTTCTTCAGCATTTTCTCCCAACCAAAGCCACATGGGGAAATGATTAATCTGAGAGGCAGGCTGGGCTCTTAGCAGTGGTGCTGCAGCCTACCTAAGCTGTTAGGTGGAGCTTTCCTGCTGGCAAAACAGCACTAGCACTTCTAGAGCTGTCCTGGCTCCTTCAGGAGAAAAATGTAGCATATGTTTATTTTAGTGAAGCAAGTGAAGAGTGCTCTCCTTTAGCAGCCCGGGGAGAGATTGAATGTGCAGAAAACCCAGCATTCTTGCATAGTCACTTTTCTGAGTAGAGCTGCATTTTGAGGATGCAGAGCTTTGCTTGGTATGGAAGGAACTAAGCTTTCATGCTGCTGCCTCAGCATTTGTGCCATCCGTTTGTGCCGAGCAGGTTTTTTTTTCCTTTTTTTTTTTTTCCTGAGTGTTCCATGAGATATTACTGACTCTTTAATTATATCGGGAGCTCCATGAACTATTTTGATGTGTTGTCTCTCTGGCTTTGGCACATATTCTGGGCTGATGACACATGGCCACTCTTGTCTGTCTCTGTCTTACTCTGTCACCACGGGATTTCAAATGTCGCCCTTGGATCTGACACTTTGGGGACTGGACAGGCTTTAGAAAAATCCTCCTGCCTTCAGATACCGGTGCAGGTAATAAAAGGGATTTATCAGCCTGCACTTTTCTGTGCCTGTGCCTGTGCCTGTACCTGTGGGAATGTGCAAGGTAAGTTCATACCCAGTTCTCATGAGACCTGCTTGCCTCTTTTTTCTTTCAAAATAACATGCAGCACAACTTTATTTTCTAGTGGATCTTTTTTCCACACAAACTGTACCTCAAATGCTTACAGAGCAAAACAATTCACCACAGTGGGTAAATGAGTGTATTAGAGCCTCTAGTCAAAGAGACAAAAACAAAGCAATGAGGAGAGGGGGCCATGAACGGCCTGGAGCTAGGGAGAGGATGAGGTCTGAGCTGAATCGGAAAGCAGTAGATATGGCTGAGCTGGCAGCAGGGCTGTTGTACGCAGCGGGAGCTGAGGAGTCCAGGGCAAAAATATGTCATTCCGCAGAGGGAGAAAGAGAAGCTTGGTGTGAGGCAAGGGCAACAGAAGATGGCGGGGAGCTCATCTGGAACAAATACAGGGAAGACTTAAAATCAGGGGATGGGTGGTTTTGAGAAGTACACGTTGTTAAGGAGTGGGGGTTGTTGGAACAGCTCGAGCTGCAGAACAGCAGCGTATGATTTCTGATAGGGAGAGATGTAAGTAGACCCATACAGATACACGTGAGGGAAAGTTTAAGAGGAAGAAGACATTTCCTCCCCACCGCGGCAAGACACAAAAGCTTTGGAGAAACTGCCTTCTTTGGCTGAGCAGGGGTGAGTTTTGACCTGCTGTATTTCAGGTGCCCTTAGGTGGGGACTGATCTAACGCTGTCCCCCACTGGGCCACCCATGCCAGGGTTTGCCATCAACACTCCCAGGCATGCAATGGTTTGGTCAGCTGAGGGGGATTTAGGATTTCACAAACCAGGACCCACGTAGGTGTGGCAGACAGCCACTAGCCGGTTGTTTTCTTTTACCTCTCTTTGCTAAATTGGTGTGATCAAAACATACCCAGGACCTGGGAGTCTAAATAATGGCCTTGTGCTCCCTGTGTGGAGCCCAGTAATATTTACTGAGCCCGATGGCTTCATTCTCCTGCGTGCTGACTGCATTAATGGCGGGTGCAGGGAGGGAGGGCAGGGATGAAGGATAGCTGAGAGGGGTCCGGGCGACACAGCTAACGGATGGCCTTATTAGAGACACTTTCCTGGGGCCTAAGTGGAGCTTTTTTGTCTGAGTCGGCAAGAAGTGGGTCATTTTGCTGGGCTGTCAGGCCCCAGCTCTCACTGGAGAGAGGAGGCTGCGACTGCAGCAGCCTGCTGGCTTCTCACTGCTATATTTGGCTGGTGGATGAGGTGGTGCAGGGCTGAGGGGGGAGTGAGGGAGCACTATCCACACCAGCCCTCAGGGATCCCTGCCTGGAAAAAATACTGAGGTACAAATTGCTCTCTTACCCTACCCTGCCTGTGAGCACTATTTGGAGGTCAGTAGGGAGGTAATGTAGCTGATCCCCCCCAAGACACTCCCCTCAGCCCAGCTTTCACTGCCATCTCTCTCTTCACTGCCTGCATATCTGGAGAGGCAGCGATGAGGTGTGAGCTCAGGCTGCTGCCCCTCTCAGTCAGTGATTCTAGAGAGCCTGGTGGCAACCAGGTCTCATTGATCCTGCATTGTGCCTGAGCCACAGGGATCCAAGCCTGCTGCAGCCTTCCATGGGAGTCCTTTCTCTGTCCTAAAGTCTCACTGCTGATGGCTTTGGCTCTGCAGATGCCTGCTTCTGTCTGTTGTATTGGACTAAAGGGAGGGAACATCACATGTGTAGTCTGCCTTGCCCATCCTCCCCATTATAACTGTGTTGGTGGATCATCTGAAAAAATCATCTGCTCTGAGGATATTTCCAGCCCAGAAAGGAAAAAAATCTCCTAAGAATTTACAGATCAATATTGCCAGAGTTAAAGCTAGAGATAGTCCTCACTGAGATGTACATTATTTTTAGCACTTTTCCAAAATGCAACCAATGATGCCTGTGATGGTCACCCATCTTAGGAAGGTAGATCAACTGCCAGAGGGAATTACTGGCTTTAACCAGTTAGCCCTGGGGAGAAACTGATTAAGACTGTAAGAGTACATTGTCACAGAATATGTTGAATTGGAAATATGTTGATATGGAAAAGACCCAAAAGGATCATGGAGTCCAACTCCTGGCCCTGCACAGGACCATCCCCAAGAATCACGTGTCTGAGAGCATTGTCCAAATGCTTCTTGAACTCTGTCAGGCTTGGTGCTGTGACCACTTCCCTGGGGAGCCTGTTCCAGTGCCCAAGACCTTCTGGAGGAAGATTCTGCTTCCAATATCCAGCCTAAACCTCCCCTGACACAACTTCAGGCCATTCCCTCGGGTCCTGTCACTGGTCACAACATTGAAGAGACCAGTGCCTGCCGCTCCTCTTACCCTCACAAGGTAGTTGTAACCACAATGAGCTCTCCCCTCAGTCTCTTCTTCTCCAGATTGAACAGACCCAGGGACCTCAGCCACTCCTCATACAGCTTCTCCTTCCCATTCACCATCCTCATGGCTTTCCTTTGGTTGTTCTCTAACAGCTTTATATCCTTATAGTGTGGTGACCAAATCCTGTCCAGAAGGAGCTGAGAAATGGAGGGAATAGTCTGGGGACTCCTGTTTTGCATTACACTGACTTTCCACATGAGCTGACATTATGTGAGGTGTAGCTGAGAAGGGTGTTGCAGCTGGGGTAAAATTTCTCACACATATAATCACTGTTTCATGAAGTGGCATTTCTCTTAGATGTATCTGGCTGCTACATACACTGGAGAAAGGCTGGATGAGGGAAAATACAGATCCAGGTGAAATGCTAGCCTGAGAGACAGGAATATAGAAGAAAATTTGTTACAAACAGAGGAGTTACCAGCTTGTTCTTCTTTTCTAATATGGTGTAGGTGAAGAGAAAGGACCAGTACCTGACCTTCCCTGCTCTCCATCTTCAATAGCTTTGTTTTCTGAGATCATCTTCTGCAGAGGCTAAATTGTGCTAATCCTCAGAGTAAACTCTGCAGTTTGCATTTCTGTGGATCAGGACAGAATGCAGAAGGCCAGTTTAGTGTACATTTTTTTCTCCTATCCCTTTTCTGTACTCACAGAAATGGTATCCGATTCTGCATATGATTGGAGGGAGTATGGGCAGGGCTACACATCCAAAATTCAGCAGAGATATTGGTGGGTGCCTTTGGCACTGCTCAATTATTGATTCAACTTCTCTGTGATTTGCTGCACACAGGAACATCAGAGTTGCTGGTCTGGTTTACACAGATGTAATATCTGGGCTCCAATAATTGCCAAACAATTCAGGAAGGTGCAGAACGCCTGTACTACACCCTAACAGAATTACCTGTTCACAGGAGACATTTTCTTTCTGACTGAATGAGGTTAATGACCATCTAATGCCTGCCAGCATAAAGGTTTATAGTCCTTTATCAAAGATAGATGATGACTATTGTTGCTATAAATGCTTTGCTCATTTTTCCATATTTTAAATTTTTTTTTCCTTTTTTTTTTTTTTTTTTTAATACACAACAGTAACTTCCAAAAGTTTGCTTTACATAAAGGTGAAAAGGTCTTTGGGCAAAAAGAATTTGTGAGCACTTTTATCATTAGCTCTACAGTAGGTCTATAAAGTGGTTACAATTGGGAAGAATGGTTATTGTTTAAAAAAAGAAAGAAATCCATTACTTGATCCTCCAAACAATCAGCATCCTCTTGCTGATTGCCACATCCTTGTGGCAGTAACGAATTAATGATTACCTTTAGATTAGGTCTTTACCACGTGCGTGATGCTCCGAGAGCACGGCTAAATTGGGCTGGATGTAGTCAGGATTGCTGAGTCTGTACTCCAGCCTCCTTGGGCTGCGATCTTGTCAGAGCTCATAAGCTGAGCCAGAGAATTTGATTAGGCGGCCGAGCCTTTGGGGAGGGTGCCGGGGAAGAGCAAAGAGCTCCGTCTCTGTGCTAGCCCAGTCTCCCACTCACCCACACCTGCAGCTGGATTTGCCAGGCAGCCAGGGCCTGTGCACAAAGCTGGCAGGTGAAAAAGCTGCCAGGATTCTCAGGCCCCCTCACAGTGGATGTGGAATGGATGTGGACTTCTGGGAAGTCCATCCCTGCCCCTAGCAGGGGCAGTAAGACATCCAGTGCCGGAGAGTGGCTGCAGGGTCTGGCAGCGAGTGCTTCAAAGGGTGAACTGGAGCTCCTAAAAACTGGACTAAACACCTGCCCCTGAATGTAGTCTGGTGCCAAATGCAGCATCTCAGGCACCACAACAACTGAACTGGGCTTCTCTGAATCCCCAAGAGGGGCAAGACTTGGATCCCAAATTGGTGGTCTCCCTCCCAGGCCAGCAAGACTTCCCTTGGCAGCTCCATATCCAGGTGCTGATTGGATCTGGCCCTTTTCAGCTTTTGACACTGACATGGTCTCTCTTCCTGGCATTAGAGCCTCAATTAGCCTCTTCTATTTCTGATGCTCTGAATTTGCATGGTGAGAGCCAGGATTAAGGACAGGCAGTCTTAACGCAGCAACTATTAATAAATAAGGAAGATTAGGAGCTTTGTAAGTAACATAGTGCTTTCTCCTTCATTTAATTATTCAAAAATGCCTCGTGTTTAACCCTCCACCCTCTGAATGAAGTAAATAAAAAGAAATGAGATTAATGAAGATAAAGTTTAAATTAACTGTCTATAGTGTGGGTCAGGCAAGAAAATTCTTTCTCTTGTAATCGACTGATGCTGGTGCTGGCTTCTGCAAGAGTTTAAAAAAAAGCTGTTCCCTTTTTTACATAAATACATTTTTATATCAGGTTGGGAATATTTCTTTATGTGTTTGGGGACTGCTGTTACCTACTTATAAAGCACAAGTAGCAGCAGGGCAAATTTCTTTCCTATCAGCAGGCCACAGTTCATCTCTAGAGGGACCACATTTGGAATTAAACAAGGAGTGAAATTTTTATGGCCCACTTTTCCTCACTGATACTGCCAGAAAGGAGGATGTTCAGTGGACTTTTTGAGGTGATTTTTGGGTTGAAGTTTTCATCTCACTGGGAATTGTACTGATACCTTCTAACTCATTTCATAGGTGGTTGTCTAAGAGGTGTTAGTACCCAGTCAGTAGGTACCAAGGATGCATTCCAGCTGCAGTGACCTCGAGATACAGAAGTACTTCATGCCATTCCTATGCAGTTAAATTCCTTCAGGATGTGTATCTCAAAGTGTGACTACAACAGTTTCCAGATGTTTCATATTTGCTCATGCTCTATAAAGAATGATGACTAAATTGCAGTTTAGTGACCTTAGAGATATAAGAAGGGGGAGGGGGAGAGGGGGCTGGCTGGCAGAGAGCTTTACAGTAATGGGATCTTTGCCAGTATCATTCATGCTCGAGTCAAGGACTTTCATTTCCCAAAAAGAACTGGGGATTAGCACAGCTTCTGCAGCCTGCCCTGCAAACAGACATGTCCCCTCCACAAATGTTGGTTGCGTGCCGATGCTCTGGGGTCACCTTTCCTTGTAGGGTTAATGAACATAGCAGAGATAGAGCTGGTTGGTGTCAAAAATCCTGAAGGAAAAGGTGGCAGTTATTAAATCTAATATGATCTGCTTGCCTTCCACACTTCTGGCCAAGGTGGGCTCTGCAGTGTCCTGGTGCAGGCTGAAAAGCCCAGACTCAGTGCTGTATCCTTTCATCTCAAGCTTTAGGACTGCCACCTGAAGTATTATTTTGTGTATTTTTTTTCCTAGAATTGATGGAGTATTTCTATATTATGAGGTCTTTGGATTCAATGTCGTTTCTGTCAGGGGTAGGCAGGAGCTGCAATCACCATAACTTGGCTTGGGGTTTGGTTGTTGTCTTTTGCTGACTGCTCTTGCCCTGTGTTCAGCATTTTGTGATATCAAAGATGCTGCTTCCCAGCTCCCAAAGCTGTTCTCAGGAGTCCATATAATGTCTGGGCTGTCTGTTTTTTCTTGTGACCTAGGATCAATAGGTTGTGCTGTTTCCAAGCAAACTGCTGCTAAATGGCTCTCTGACTACATCTCTGGTTTTTGTTCCTAAGCAGGCCTGCAAACCTCTGGGCATGTAAAGGCACATTCACTTTGAGGAAAACCTGCTGTACATTGCCTGTTTCAAAGCAATTTTCATCTAGGAGATTAGCAGAGCAGCACAGGGACATCTTAATGTACAGTAACAAATTCGGAGGTGGTTTTCCAGGGCATCTATTATAGTTTCCAGGTTTAGAAGGTGCTTTCAGCAAATAGTCTCTACTGATCCCTTAACGCCAACTCTTTCTGTAAATGTTCTCGCCAGTGAACATATTCAGTGGAATATGCCCAGAAAGGGATATGGCTTGAGTGAGCTAAATACATATTTTAAGAGATTATTTACTGGTTTCCTTGACCAGCATCATGTACTGTCTTTTGTGTCATTCTTATCCTTGTAATGGATTATCTTGGTCTCCATAAAACACATGATGGGGATGTATTTTTGCTCTTGAAAAAGTCCCCAGTGACAGAAAGGATGAACTCCAGATGAGCAATGCACTTTCATCCTCATATTTTCTCAGCCTGTACAAACCCTTCCTGCTGTTTTCCTCCCTGGAGCTGGGAAAGTTTGGGATGCTGGGACCAGCTCTCTATTTTGCCATGGCAGGAGACATCTCTGCTCTTGCTGAGGACTGTGGACCCTATTTTTTTTTTGACAGTGCTTTGCCTTGCTACTGAGCTGCAGAGCCTTAACACTAGGCTGTGAATTGTCATTTGTCCACAGATCAGGCCACTTTCAGTGACTCTGCTGGGAAGGGCTGGAGTTAAAACCACAGTGGACCAGTCATAAGTGTTTGTTAAGCTCAAGGTGAAAGACTTGAGGTGCAGGGGCCAAATGAGCTTAGGATAATTTCTGTAAGCCTCAATTCAGATTATATAGCACTGTGAAACTCCTCTTTGACCTTAACTCCCCTATTGTCCCCAAGAGATTAATCAAGCCTAGCTGGAGAAAGGAGGGAATTCCTTTTGGGTAGAAAAATTATAACATTTCTAGAATTTTTTTCCTGTATTTGGAAAACACAGTCAGCAAGTGGATGACAACTATTAGAATCATGTGGAAGCTCACTTTTGGAATAACGTGAGAGTATAACAAAGAAAAAGCCTGGGAATGCTTTTTCATTTTCAAAGAAGTATGAGTATGATAGGACTTCTTGCTGTGAGCTTGCCTTCTCTTCAAGATGAAACTATTAAGAGAAGCCACACACACACACACACACACACAAGCCCCTTTGTTCTGAAAGCTCCCATGCTCTCTGTGTACTGCTGCTGTTGAAGGTATCATTTGTGTACTGCTCCATTTCAAACGCATCTCCTTTTTGCTCTCTCTCTCTTTGTCTTTGGAAAATGTTAGAGCACTAAGCTGAGCAGGCTGATGGTGCCAGATATCCTTTGCACACCCACACAGAGACTCAGAAATAAACATCCCTGCTGTGACCTGGAAGCTTTCTCTTCATAATAGCATGTGGGCACACACGCAGAGCAAGTGGCAAGAGGAGTCCTTAACATGCTCACCATACCTTTTGTTTGATGTGCAGGTTTGTGTACAGTAAATTAGGACTCGTGCTTGGGGAGTGCATCTTTTTTATATAAGAGGGTCATCTTGTAAATGGGGCAGGTCAAAGAATCTCATGTCCCATACTAAGCAGCTTTGACCCATGTAATGCACATCAGATTGTCGCTCTTAATTTGATAAACTAAATGCTAGATAGATAATCCTGCCTTCCTTTTTCCCCTTCTCCTCTTTCTAAATATATCCGTGTATCTCTGGCTCCTGACTGAGAACTTGTATCTACCTTGCTCCATAGATTAATCATAAATATGGATATAGATGACAGAAGGTTAAGGGTATGGAGGGAAGGCGAAGCAACCCCGCTCCATTTATCATTGCTACACTGGATGTTTGGGGGGTGCCTCACTTGTCCCAGCTTCTTTGACACCTTTCAAGCAGTGTCAAGAGCAAAGGTATTAGAACAAACAGGTCACAAAAGCACTAATTTAAATCTTCCCTTAGTGGTTATCTCGGTGTGAGCGAATGGCTTTCAACCCTCTGTGCCTTTTTGAATGAGTAGGAAATGAAAAGTCTGATAATTTTCAGTCAGATTGAGCAGATTTCCACTCAGGTACAGAGAGCTAGACCCTTTGATTGCTGTATGTCACCAGGATGTGCAAGGTGTTTTGGAGGGGCTGATCAGCTGATGACAAATATTTGTAGACAATCATTCAGATTAAGTTTAAGAGTTTTGTAAAATTACAAAGATGCGAGGTCATATTCTGGAAATGAAAGACCATATTCCTTTTCACTTTGGGCAAACAGAATGAAATATGAATTGGAAGAGGTTAAAAACGCACCAGTACTTCTGAAAACATCAAGGTGAAGATGAACAGTGAAGTCCCTCTATCATTCTTACCAACATGGACAGGAGTGCTGTGTGCCAGGTGCAGGATCTGCTGACATGCAGCCTACAGTTTGGGGCAACACACTTTAAGGAAGATATGAACAAGCAGGAGAGAGCCCAGAGGGGAGCTGCAGGCTTTCCAAGAGGCTGAGCGAACAGGACCTGCACAGGAAGGTCAAAAGAGCTAGAGCCATAAAAATTTACTTGCTCTAAATAGGGAAGGCAAAGGGAAACGTTAAGAGTCTCTGTTCCTATAAATTGTTCTTTTAGAAGTGGTATTGATCTGTTGTGCTGCAAATCCCCAAGATGAGAAGTAATAGGTAAAATACTAAGAAGACTTCCTAACTGTAGGACTAGGAGTGTACTGGAAGAGGTCAGTGTAGGTGGGACACTGTGGAGCTTCTTTCATTAGAGCTTCTTCAAAAGGTGTAGGCAGATATTCTACAAGAATGGATTTGAAGGAATATTTGAGCCTCTCTTGGTGCACTGAGCTGGACCAAATGATGTTCTTTAGGTGTTTTCTAGTTCCACCTTGCTGCAATTTCTGGGATTCGACACAGTCAAACCAATCTGACTTCCATGTAAGCTGGGTGCCTTTTTTTCACCCTGCTAAAATTACTCTGGTCTGAAACAGATGAGATAACAGGAAAAGAGTAAATTTCATGTAAGCAAACTTTTCCAAATGCTTGTTGGATTTGTTTCTTTACTCAGTCTCTTTTAGGAGATTATTAAGGAACAAACTTGTCATTGGATATGAGATAAAGCCGTATCATAAATAAAGTAGGAAGAAAAGCCAAATTTACTGAATAAATAGAGCAGGAATATATAGCTGGTTCTCAGCATGAAAAGATGCCACAGCTTAGCGGATGTGTCACTGAGCAGTATTATGTCTGGTGTTTAATATGGATTAATAGCCCAAAAATGGGAAGAATACATAGAAGGAAAAATGTGTAGATAATACAGCAATGCTGAGGTTACCCAAGCCTATAAAAGACTCTGAGGAGGTCTGACAATGAGCTCGCAGAGGCAATTTGCAAGCATCATAAGAGTAAATGAAATGCAATATGGCAAAGGCAAGGTGATGCACTCAGGAAACAACACATTAGAATTAGTCATGCTCGTTTCTGGGTTCTAAAATAATTGTAACTACACAAAAAAAAAAAAAAAGATTCCTTTTTTGTGTTTAAAAAAATTGTAAACAAAAAAAAAAAAAAAAAAAGATAAAAAAAAGGCATGGCTGAACAACTCAGTGAAAACATTTGTTCAGTCTGTAGTGATGGTGAAATAAAAGCATGTAAGATGAGAGAGTGCATTAAGAAAAGGGTAGAGAATAATAGATAAAATAATACAGTACCATTATATAAATTGATGGTACGTGCTCTCCTTGTACACTCTATTCACTTTGCTCACCCTGTTTCTCAAAAGAAAATAACAGAAATAGAAGAATGACCAGAAAAAGGGAACCAGAATGTCTGGAGTCTTTTAATAGATTCTTCATAAACAATGATTAAAAAGAGCAACACTGTTTTCTTGATAAAAGACAAATAAGAAGCATTGTGGCAAAGATATAGAAATAGTCACCACAAAAAAGGAAGCACACTCAGCTGTTCCTATTTACTTTTCATTTTATTAGAAGAACAACAGGGGAAACAATTACATGAAAAAAAATCAAACTACTTTAAACCCCTGAAGAGGAAATACTCTTTTACAAAGTGCCTAATTAACATATGGAACTTGTTGCCACCAGATAAAATCAGAAACTTAGTAAGAGCTCAATAAGATTCAAACCCAACTCCTATTTGGATACTGGTAAGATTTACAGGTGAAATAGGGAAGACATTAAGATGTGAAATAAGAGGTATTAACCTAAGACATGAGAATGCAAGGTGTCTTGCATCTTCTCATTCTGGGGTAACAAAAATCAGCAAGTGTCTTGAGAGTAAAAGGCAATCTTTCTTTGCACCATATTTTTGCATGTGTGGCCAGTACTGGGCATTTTGGAAGCTTTTCTCAATAGAAGCCTTTTGACAAGATGGGGTATGGAAGATGTCAGTGTTGTGGTATCTGTTTTTCGAATTGTGGTATTTGAATGGTTTGACAATAAGGCAGCTGCCTTCCAGTTCTGATTCTGCCACTGACCCTTTTTTGAGTGTTTTACATCCTCTCTTCTGCTTCAGTTTACCTATCTGAACATAGGCTGCACCAATGCAGCCTTGTGGTTTAGGAGACTTCTGAGGATTGATCAATGAGACTCCTGTTTGTGAGTGATTTGAACGTGCTGAGATGAAGTGTGCTGTTAGTACCTGTCCAGTGAAAAGCCCTGGCAGTATGATAGGCTGCAGTGTCATGGTGTTCCTGCACTATTTCACGTGCCGCTGGCCCTTGAAAGAGGCAATTGCATCTCCTCCACCCAGGCACGAATTCCTCTTCCTCCTGCCACTCTGTGGTCATGTGGCCATATCTGTAGCATTCAGGACCCTGCCCATGAGTCAGGATTTCCTTTGCAAGACATTATTAAAAGACACATTAAAAATGTGATGTCTTCCCCTGCCCACTCTATTTTTGCTAGTCCCTACATGCCAATATCCTCCCTGCCCCAAACTGATGGTGATAATGACTTCTACCATCCCTACCCAAACTGGTCCTGTGCCTGCAGCACTGCCTTGCCTTTCCTGTCTGCACTGGTCTCAGTCCAGAGCAGCTCCTTGGTATGCATGCCTTCTGTCAAATGCTGATTCAAATCCAGATCCTGTGTTGTAATTCATGACTTGGGAATAGGCTAGGAAATAGTGGTCTTGTTTTTCAGGAAAAACAAACACAATTGTTTGTTGTTACTTTTTTCCTCGTGTGAAACTTGCACAGAATTCCCTCCTTTAGCAGAGTAGGGAGATGAAAGGATCAACTGCACACCTGAAATCTTGACAGCTCCACCTCACCTAGATGTCAGCTCTGCAGTATGCTGTGCGTGAGCCACAAAGACATACATCCCTTTGTTTTGCACTGCAGCTGTGGTTTCTCTACACAATGACAAACACAATTTTGTGAGGGTGTGTTCCCTTCATTCCCCAGTGTCCCATCTGGCAGGGCTTGGGGCTGCTGTGGAGGACACATTTACAATTCCCATCAGGCAAGTTTGGCCTAAAAAACAATTAAAGTATTTGAATACATGGCTGTATCTGCCTTAAGTGTTAGAGGAATGTTTAGTCATCTCCTTACTAGGACAAAATCCAAGCTCGAACTTACTTGGTACTTTTCTAAGTGCTTTTACAAATATCAGTCCTAGTAGGAACAAATAATTTGCTTTGTTTTTCACACCAGGAGTTGAACTCTCTGATCCTAAAAGCAAGAGCCTCTACTGTCAGGGATAACTCTGCTATCCTACCTTCTAGAGCATCTTCAGCCTCTTTCTCTCCCTGCTCTATGACCAGGGCAGGAAATTGCTGCATTATTGCCTTGTGTGCCCTCTTAATACCTACCAAAAAACTGTGTGAGCAGTAAATCACTGCACCCAACCCCTTCCCCCTTTTCAGGTAGAGAAACTGAGGCAGAATTTGTATCAGGACCAGACTTTACAGGTCCTTCTGTCAGCACCATCCTCAGTTTAGCAGGACTCACTTGCCTTGCAGTGATCACCAAGCAGGATATACAGAAAGTGAAGTATAAGGAGGAAAGGAGAGATGCCTCTCTCACTGCAGTGACCAGGAACTGATGGACTCCAGGGAGACACTTTTCTTCCTGCCCATCAAAAACAGTGCCCCTCCCCTAGATAGGCTCCAACCAGCAGAGAGCAAATCATGATTTAGACTTTTTCCCAAAATCAATTAAACTTCTTCAGTGATAGAAGCAATTTGTGTGACTTTTAATCTTTTGCCAGCTCAGCCTGATCAGCACTTTTTGAAGAATGTGGAGCCAATGTCTCTGCTAATCCAGGTAAATCAGCCATATCTGGAGACAGACAGACAGAGAGGGAAGGAAGCGAAGCTATTAAAACCAAAGAAGGCCTGTTTCAGGACTAAAAGGCATCAGTGAGATACCTGATTTATAGGAGGAGAGTTGCCTTTCAGTCATTTTTAATGGAATATTATTAAAGGAAAATCAGGAGCTGTGAAACCTTTTGTGTCTCATCTCCTAATGTATTTATTTCTGCAGCAGGGAACCCTGTTAACCCCACCAGGTAATGTATTCCTCGGCTGGCACAGGTGGCAAGGTTGTCCCCTAGAAATTTTATTATGGAACAAACTCAGTTAAATATTTGCACATGAAAAGACTACCTCAAGGTTTTGGGGGTCTTAAATTTGTTTCCAAGGAAAACTGCCTGGTAGAGCTGCTGAATCTTCCTGCATGTGGATATCAAATACCATAATTTTCACGATTCTCTGGGTTTTTTTTCCTTTGTCAATGCAAATGAGCTTAGCTAGATGGATGACTAGGTGGATGGTTGCCTAAAGCAATGTCAGGCTCTGGGCAAAGTTTGGGTCACACATCTGAATTGCTTTCCCGTAATTTTTCAAGCAGACTAATAGTTGAGATTGTCGTCATGGTAAGAAAGGCAAGTTCCACATAGCAAATGACACACAAGCCTCAATCCTACAGACACTTAAGCACCTCTTTAATTTTCTATGCTGTAAATAGTCTTGCAGCAGTTGCTGAAAATTCTCATACTGTATTGAAATGACAACCTCACATTTGACTGATGTGAAAGACTTTTATCATGATACTTTCATCAAGAAAAAAATTCTACAAGAGTGAAGATGTCTGTACTGGATGTGTCCTTTGCTTCCTTCATTCCTGCTGTCAGTACATTTTTAACTCCTCAATAATACTTTGTAGTACATACCAACACACTTACAAAGTAAAAAAAAAAAACAAATTTTCACTGGATTTCCAACTGTATGGTACTGTTGCATGAGAGGAGGTTACTAGAGGTACCCACCATTATGGCTGACGTAATGGTCAAGGGAGTGTGTGCAAAACTAGAAGGATTTAGGTATTGCATGAAATAATGAGCCATTTGTCTTCAAAGCCTCTGTGGATATAGATCAGCTAGTTGCATGTACATATCTTCCTACTTGCCTGTAAGAATCAGCCCCTAGCATCATGGGTTTCAGCCAGAACAGAGCACAGTGGGAAGAGTGTTTACATTCAGGTATTGCCACCTCAAAAAAGAGAGAATCTGTAAAAACACAAATTTTATTTTATAGGATCAAAAAAGAAGCACATCACAGTGCTTTCCTTTTTATTGTACTAGGTCCTGTAAGCAGGCTTTGTGTAAACAGCATGAAAGTAGCTACAACAACCAAATTAGGCAAAATCTGGTAGTAGCCTGATGAGGAAGGTGAGAGTTGCCTTCTGGCAGGGCCTCCCACGGCCTGCCTGCTGAATGAGATTCAGTGTGGCTAAGCAGTGTGTGTCATCGCTCGTGTGTGGGCACACCAACAGCAACCCTGCCGTGGTGATTCCTTGGAAGCTTTTGTTCAGCAAAGCCGTAAATGACAACACACAGTAAAAGCTGGTGGAGAACCAAGACCTCAAGCAAGCCAAAAAGCCAGGTTATGGTCTTCATATCACTGGTGTAAAGCAGATGTGAAAATAGCTACTGTCACTTCTGAGTGTACCACTGTGCTCCTCTCCTGGAGGGGCATTGCATGCTGACACAGGCATGGGTTTGGAGCAGGGCCTGTGTGGTGTGCATTGGCAGAGAGCAATTTCTTGTGGCACCTTGGTAATATCTTATTCTGCTTCACAATTTGTGTTTGGGTGTGACCATAATTAATTCCGTTTAAATTCTTCTCAGGCTTTTTGCGTGTGCCTGTGTGTGCTGAAATTATGATGCATTAGGAGCATATGGTGAGCTCTGGATGGAGCTGCCCTGCCAAGGGTGTATTTCATCAAAGAGTGATGCAGAAGTCTCAACAGATAGTTGGGCTTGGTGCAGTCCAGTATCCCAGTTACATAGGCCAGAAGAGGTCTCAGTTACTCTGATATTCTGTTTCTAGGCTTAGTATTTTTGCTGGGCAGCAAAGCTCTGGCCTAGCAAATTCAATGGAAAGTTTCCCAGTGGGCTTTGAGGAGATGTGCTCACAGAAAGGGCTACATTCAAACCAGTTGGAAAAGTGGATCTTTTTCCCCAAATGGCAATATGATGATCTTGCAAAAGTTTTCTTAGCAGATTTTAAAGAGTCAAAAGGTTCTCCATCTTTTTAGCCAGAAGAAATTCTTCCACATGAAAAGTCTTTTCTTTTGAGGGGAAAAAAAAAAAAAAACCAAACAGATTCTTAATTCATTTAGAAACTGAAATTTACATTTTAAAAGTGTTTTAAAAGCCAATTTTCAAGCAGATGCTGATCCATTCTTTCTCAAATCCAAAGATTATGGCACATACTCATCTACAGTTGCAGTTGGCTTCCCAGTCTCCCTGCCCTAAATCTCCCCTCAGGAGACAGCACGTGAGAGCCCAGTCCTGTTCCTTAATCCCAGCAAAGCTGTGCATACTGCAGCTGGTCCCCATAGATTGCTGCACCACGTAAAATGACTATGCACAAAATATGCAGATATACTGCATACCTTCTTAATATAAAATTTTCCTTACTTTAATACCCTCTCACAGTCTCCTCCTCCTTTCATTCCTTTCTCCAAGGGAACTTGAGCCTTTCTAATTTGAGGTTTTCATTTTGTTTTGGTAGATTACATTTTTGTTTATCGCCTTCTGTCCCTCTGAGGCTCCCATACAAGACTTAGCTGCACCTGGCTTTCATTTGAAGAATGTCCAAGCTTCTCTCTCTCCTGACCTCACTGGGTTCTCTTTTCTCGTGTGTGTTGTGGGATTTTGTTTGGTTGGTTTTGTTTTGTTTGTGGTTTTTTGTAGCCAGGAATCCCTCGGGTTTCTAACATGCTTTTTGACATGTGGCGATGGTCTGTCATCTCTGGTGTGTTTCTAGAGGCAGGGAAGAATAAGGATGCTGCGTGGTGATATTTAATTAGAACGTGGAATGTGTACATTCAGAGGCACGTATTTGATTTGTGCACATATGTAGATGTGTGTGTGTGTATATGCCTTGCTGCTAATTGCTCTGAGCCCCTTTCTTGCTTTCCTGTGCTGGCATTCACTGTTCCCTGTTTGCTACAGGGGAAATAAAAAGCAGGGAGCACACCAAAATGTCACAGCTGAGAGGGTTTCTGTAATCCTCCAACATATGTTCAACATTAAAGCTCCTTCAGCAAGTCTGATGTGCTCACAGTCATCATGGGACCAGCAGTTAAAGCGCCCCAGTGCTGCCAGGAAAACGTTATCCTGGCCTTAATTGAGAGCGACTTAACTAATGTTTCATTTCCTAATTAGTCCTTGTCAGCCGCTGGAAGGCCGCGGATGCTGCTGGTGGCACGGGGCCCATCGCTGCTGTAATTGAAGTTGTTCTGACAGTCTGGGGCTTTGGGGTGATCCATAAAGTAAGGCTGATGGTTCAGGACCAAATGGGGTGGAAATAGGAGAGAGGGTCAAGCATCAGCTCAGACACATTGTGAGCATGCTCTGCCAAAACTGAATGGTCACGAATCAACTCTGAAATGACAGCAATGACAGAATAACAGTGAGGGAATGAGAACATCACTCTGTGCTGGGCTCAGTGGGAGTGCAGGTGGTTGGAGAGAGCTAGCCAAAAGGAGCTGATGGGACCAAACAGAGTGGGGGAGAAGAAGATCCTTTGCTGGAGAGCAGCTAATGGGCATGGACAGGCCAGTCACAAGGAATGCTGCGCTCACACTCAGAGCACAGGGCAGCAAGAAGTAGTTTGCCATGAACTTGAATCTCAGAGCAGTGAAGAACAGTATCTTCCTTGAGAGGTGTTGGCCTCTTCTTCATCCTTGTCATTCTCTGGCATGAGTTTGGTGGGATGTACTCAGCCTCAGCTCCTTCATGTTTGAGCACCATGGCTGAGTTTTGCCTTCGTTACCACCACTGGCTGTTCCCTCTCTCTACTGGGACAGGGCATCCACATGGATTTAGTGTTGATGTGCCAGCAGCAGAACCAGCACACAAGGCAGGAGTGCCCTCCTGCCATGCTGGGGATGTGGGCACTTGACACAGTGTTACATCAGTCTGGGACAGGGAGTTGAGCTAGTGATTGAGAAAGGAAGTTCTAGAAGCTTCTTCCAGATGGAGATAGGAGAGATGAGAATCTGAGTTTGAGATCCCATTATAGCTAGAAAGAAATGATTTGTTGTTGCTCAGCGGAGGGGTTGTGGTAAACAGTGGACTGGGATCATCTGGTGGAGGAGCCTGGCTCATCACACAAATCCCAAGAGTTGTGAAGGGAAGCATCTGGGCACCCCTGGACTTGGTAAACACAGCAAGCAGGCACTCAAAGGATAAGTGGGCAACAGGAAGCCTGCAGGAGGAAAATACAGACAGTGTCAGCTCTGAGGTTCACAGGCAGCACACGATCACTTGCTGGCCTTCTCCAGCCAGCCAGCCCCATCTGTCCCGCTCCAGATCTGGAAAGTGGGGCAGATGGGATAAAAGCCTTTCCACAGTGGGATTGATGGGCCTCAGGTCCCATGGCAGTGGTGGCTGCACACTGAGCTGTAGCATTTCTGCCTGTGCCTCAAGAAGTCATGACCCTCACAATGGGGTCTGCAGCTCATGGGACACTGGGACATGTCACAAGAGGCACATGCATGGTGTAGCAGGCAGTGTTAACAGGAGACAACAATCCCCTTAACCCAAGATAAATTCTTTCCTCTCTTTGCTGACACTAACAATACTTTTTTTTTTTCTTTTTTTTTTTTTTTTTCCCCCTCTGGGGCTCTAGTTTTATCTTAGTCTCCACCCAATGTCTTTCAAGGAAGAACAAGCCATAGGAAATCCTACATACTCCCAGGATACCTGCCTCCTGTGAGTGAAGATGGGAGGTGACTGGCAGTAGCTCTGTCTGGCACAGAGTGCCAGGGAAACACCCCCAGCAGGCCCAGCATACACAGCTGGTCATACAAAGATCTCAGCTCAGCCCCAGTGCTCTCCAAGGCTGAATGAGCCTCACAGTCCATTGGGTGAACTGATAGAGTGTGCTGCTGCAGCTACCCAACAAACCATGGTGGGGTGGCTGTCTGGCCCCTCACTATCCCCACACCATGGTGGGGTGGCTGTCTGGCCACTCCAGGTCACACAGGCCCTTCTGAGAGTGCACGGGAGCCAGGACAAATCTCTGGGTGTATGTGCAATTATCATGGTGATTAAAAAAAACTCGAGGAAGCTGAATAGGCTCTCTCCTTAATTAACATGTTCAGTGGTCCTGGCTGTGAGTGGACAAGCAAACATGGACTTCAAGCACCGCAGCTGAAAGGAGAGGGCTGGCACTTGGCACCAGATGGTGTAATGACATAGTAGGAGAAGGGGAGTTGCAGTGTGCTTGTCTATACTCAATAGACACATCTTAGAATCATTGAATAGTTTGGGTTGGAAAGAATCTTTTAAGGTCATCTAGTTTAAACCCCCTGCAATGAAGAGGGAATGCAATAAACATTTTCTTTCAGAGACTCTCTTGTTTCCTACCAACCCCATAAAGAAAAAAAAAAAAATGGGCTTTAGGATACATGTGAAGCCTCACTGTGTACACAATTTCCATAGCAAGCCACCCACACTATGTAGCTTGCTCCTGGCGCCTGCACAGGTGATTTCTCCCTCTGTACTGATCAAGTTGCTTGACCTCAGTGCCCTCTGTAAAGCTGTGAACTTGAAGGCAGCATAATAAATTCCCACCTCATCCCAGGTGCCTGTCAGCCTGAAGCTCCCACAGTAAGGTGAAGGGGGAAAGAGGGGGCTCATGTCTCTTTACCAAAGCAGGCTGGCTCTCTAATGCCCCATTAGCATACCACACGCAAGCATTCAGCTTTTAATTAGTTACGTGGTTTGATAATTAAGTAGCATTTCTCCACAATTTTTCTCTTGTGTGGAGCAGAGGGGAGGGGGGTGGTGTCTGTTGGGGATGGGAGTTGAGGTTGTTTTAATGCTGCAAGTAATTGCAACTCCAAGGAGAAGAAGAAGCAAAATGCAAACTCTCCCTGGGAGAGCTGTGGAAGCTCCGTGCTGGGGTCCTCCTGTCCCTCCTCCCCTTCCCTCTGGCACGGGCCTGCCCTCCTTCCTTCAGCAAAGTGCTCAGTGGATAATAACACATCCTCTGGAGCATCCTCCTCTCCATGTCAATATATGCACCTTCAGATCCTGGTGGGCTGACAAAGAGCTGTCCTCTGGCCTAGATTGACAGCTGTTAGGAAGAGGGGAAGGAGCTGAAGAAGAAAGCTCTGGATAGGAAGAATTGCAGGCTTTTCCAGAGCTGGGGATCTGCACACAGAGCAAAAGTGGAATAACTGAAAAGTATTTCAGGGTAACATGGCAGAGCAGGGTGTTGGGAGCCCAGAGCTAGGAGAGGGGAAGTTCTGCACCATGAAGTTTGTGTCAGATTTGGTGCTGCAACATGTGTGGTAAGGAAAAACAGCTTTCCTACTGTCAGGAGCAGTGAGGCCCTGTGCCCAGCTGCAGCAGGGCAAGTGTGGCCTCCTCAGCTGGGAATCTCTTCCTGGAGAGCAGAACAGGTATAATTGATCCATGCAAAGCAGGGGAAGACATAAAATAAAGCCTATTACCAAAGTGGCCTGTTGTTTCAGCAGCATGCACGCTGTTGGGCTGCTTATGACAGGGAAACAGATGGCAATTCTGCGAGCCCTGCACATCCTGGCACATGTGTAAATTCAAAGAGCTACTGCATCATGGAAGAGGCAGATGCAAGTTTGTTGGGATAGGAAATAAAATTCAATTTTGTAATGAGCTGGGTAGCTATGCCATCCCTTAATCAGTTGGGAATTATTTCCATTAAACATCTCCCCACTTCCCAATAAGAAACTCAAATTAAAATGAACCCTAAAATCTGGTGGGTTCTTCTGCTAGGCAGAAGCAAAGATTGGATACATCTTTTAAATAAGCTCCAGGAAAATCTTTGGGCAATTATCACACCAACAAGGCAACATAAATCTCTTCTGGGCCTACGAGGAGATCACTGCCAAGCCATGACCTAGGGCTTTCACCTGCTTAGGTGACAACCAGCACGTGAGTTTCCTTCCTTGCCCTGGCACATCAGGCACTCCTGCCTTATCTGGGAGGGAGGGATTTATGTTCTCAGAATGTCAAGCTCAGGAAGTGCTGAGGCACAGCTACATTTCCTCCTTGTAGGAAACCTTTCAGTGGACAGCACTGTGTGCTCTCACACTGATTTTGAGTATTGCTAAACTTCTCATTTTCACACCAGTCTGTTCCTGGAGTGGGGACATCTTCTTCAGGGCAGCTCAAAATGAGAGTTTGTGGCGAGTGACACTGTTTTGACCACTGTGTCGTTGCTGCCATGGGGCAAAGCTGTGCATGGCGGTGGCCAACAACTGCTCCAGAGGGTTTGTCTCCATGCCATGGAGAGAGGTTTTCTAGGAGGCAGTTTAACAAAGATTAATTGCAAAAATGAAGTGTCAGGTTTCTTGTCACTGGCTTTTGCTCAGTGTCCAAGAGGGCAGAGGGCACTGAGTATCCATGAAATTCTCCACAGATGGACAAGGGAGTTGAACAAAGAACTGCAGAGCTGTTACACATTGTTGAGCATAGGGTGTTGTAGTGGCATTGGAATAAAGGGTTGGGAAGTTCTGTTGGTTAAAAAAATGGGAAGGTTTTGCCTTGATAGCATCTCACTGTCCTGTTGCTCAACTCTGAGGGTGGAACCAGTGCTTTGCACCCTTCCTGCTTGCCCAGACCTGCCTCCCAAGTGGGCCAGTACCCCTCACTCCTGCCCCACTTTCCCAGTCCCAGACCCATTTTACCCCAAGAACTACCACTCCTGCCTAAATGTGTTATATGGAAGTGTCCAATGGGAAAATCATCTGCAATTACCAGAATACTTTTTTCATTGACGAAGCTCGGCTTGGAATTTGGAGTACAAGACATAAAAGACCAATAGAATAGAGCTTGATTGATAGCTGGCATGATTGCAAAACTACAGTACCTGCATCCAGCTAGCTATAAATTGTACCACAGTGCCTATCAGCCAGCTTCTCTTGAAACATTTGATTAGAGCTTCTTTCAGCTACCCTTGGCCCTCCCCAGCTGCTAGGGAAAGGGCTTTTGTGTGAACAAACCTTACGTGATTTGAGCTGAAATCGTGTCCTAAATATTTGAAGTGACATGAACACCCACATCTTTTTCTGTGGTCCTGAAACTGGCTACTAGAACGGCTTTGCAAAATGATTGAGTGTTAAATAGCCAAGGCATAAAAGTTGCTTGCCCAAAATAAAAGGACAGAAGTGCCACAAGATTATTTGCTGAAGAAGAGGATTTTTTTCTTTATTTTAGTTTTCATCTGGCTACTGCCACAGGCATTTAAGCAAATCAAGGATTTTTATTGTATCCCACATCCTGGCATCCCCAGGAAAGAAGGCAGCTGGTTTCTACACTGAGTTGGAACCTGGCTGCCCTTGTGTCTCATTGGGAAGCCCCATGGTGACGTCACACGGGCACTTTAGAGCTGAGACACAGCACTCAGGAGCTCAAGCATCATTCCATGCTCAGGAGGCAACGCTGGTGCCTTCACATGGCACATCATTGTGACATCCACGTAGCAACTTGCTCCTTCCATGGCAACACTTCCTTGGGGAGTGTCTCCACTGGGTTTTCAGGCATGCTGTGGTGGGGCAGTGAGAATTGCCCTGTCCCCCGGAGGAGGTCATTAGCAGAACAGGGAACTGAACCCCACACAGGTTGCTAGATACTTTCCACAAGACCACAGGGTCTTGCCCTTTCCCCTCTAGAGAGAGAGCTCCGGGCTGAAGAGCGTCCAGCCGATGTGAATGTGAGTCACGTTCTGCTAAGCTGTGCACCTATGTGAGAGTACTACCAAGTTTAAATGACAATGGGCAGAGACCTCCCACACAGAGCTGTCAGAGTAGCATTTATTTATTTATTCATTCTCTTTTTTGATAATTTACTTTAAATCAAAGTGACACACACTGGTATGTTTTCCAGTGTAAATCAACACCAAAATATAGTTCTGTCCTTGTTATTTGTACAGGGTGGTATATCCCTCTGCTTGGCAGAGAGGGCTCCAGGGGCCTGACAATGAAACTCGCCTTGGGGTAACACGCTTTTTGCATTCACTTTCCAAATTGTCTATTGCCTCTGCAAGCACTTTTTCTTTTACTAATGAGAATAATAAGCTTTTATGTAGAGGCACTTGCAACATGTGTTTACCGCTGTGAAAAAATTTAGATAGAGGCCTAAAGGAAAGCAAAATAGGGTATTGTCTGGGATATCTCCTTGAGAATAATGTCAGTTTAAGTAAGGGAACTCAGGATTGTTGAGTATACTTGAACTTGGTTGTGGGATTCTTTTGATGGAAGCAGAAATGAAATAAAACCACTTACAGGCTTTGAATCAAAATGCTGGCTACGTTTGGCAGAAATCTGTGAATCAAATTATTCTGGTATTTGCTGCTATTAAGAAAAACCTGAATATATTTCTCAATGCTTGATTTCTTTGAGTATTTGAATGGGAAAGGAAGTAAGTGCCACTCTACTTCCATGGAACAGAACTGCAGAGGAAGGAAAGGATTTTCACAAGCTGACTCAAAAGACTGGTGTCCAGCTTGAGGCTCCCAATTCTTTTTCTGATTCCTCCTTTTCACAGCACTTATGAGTTTCCATATCAAGACCCCAAACTGATGACATTACAGCATGACACTCATGCCATATGAGAGGAGAGCACAAGGGTTTAGAAGGGAAAAATGATGGGTCTGCTTTTTTTCTTGCAGAACCCTTTTGCAGCCCTTGATGGATCTCTTCCAAATGAAAAGATGCAGGGCCAGAAAGGGCTTGCTGGCTGGTTTTCTTATGGTAAATAGGGCAAATCAACTGCAACCCACTGAGAGCAGTGTGGAGCAGATAAAGGGAAAACTTTGATAATTTTAACAGTGTGTCATAAATGAAGCTATGTCAAGGAGAGCTTTCCTCAAGAATCTTTGGAATGATGCAATAGGCACAGCAGTGAGGGAAGAAGAAGCAAACCCTATAGAATTTGGGCTGTGGCCTCATGCCCTCATGCCCCCAGGACGTGGCTTGTTCAGCACAGCTGACAAGCCTGCTGTGCTTTCTAGGCACTCCAGCTCCAGGAAGGTGCAGACAAATCAGAGAGAATCTGCAGAAGCACAGCTAGCATGATTAAAGGGCTGAAGGATTGACTTATTAGGGAAGAAGATTAAAGGAACTAAATATGTCGAGGTTGGCTAAGTAGCAACTTAAGACGGGACATGAATGATAACAATCTACCAGCTTCTGAAGAATTCAAACAGCTGGGAGAGAGAAAGAAAAGGGAAAAATTGACAAGTCTGGTTCAAGGGGTAACCAGTAACTGACTGAGCATGCAATAATTTTGGTCAAATCGCAAAAGAAGAAAAAGAATCCAAATCAAAACCCTAGACAGCTGATGGGTACCTAAAAGGAAATAATAGACACTGAACTGAGTTGCATTTTACATAGATGTGTGTGGTGTGAGCTGAGCCCTGTGCTTGAGCATTCTCCTAGGTCTTGGCTGTAGTCCATCAGTACTCTTGTCCTTGCTATGTCTGTCAATAATTGCTCCTGCTCAGAGCATGGCTGCTAACACATGCAAGGGTTGGAGTGGGAAGTCTGTGCTGGGCACTCCATCCTTGCTGAGGCCAGATCTATGAGGAGTAGAAAGCAGGAGCTGAGCTGCTGATGTGGGGTGGGGAGGCTGCTCAAGAGCGCCTCATGTTCCCGTCCTGTCTCATTGTGGGGATCTGAAGTACTTAAATGTGCCGTTAGCTTTGTACCTTTTACTTGCCAGTAGGATCAGGAATTAGGTTAAAGATTTCACCTCCTCCTAATTCCTTCCTGCAAGGTGCATGGCCATTGCACAGAGCATGTGCTGAGCTGCCAGAAATTCTGTGTGTTGAGAAACTTACTCTAAAGACAGCGTGAAATGGAGGTGTCAGAAAGCTTCGTGCTGCTAATTAAGCTGGTGTGCTCGGAAACATAACTGTTGTCAGGGTTTAATTCCATATCGTGCCTTAAAGCTCTGTTGATGCAGCTCTCTCCTCCTGCCCTGCAGCCTCCCAGATCTCCTCACCCAGCACTTCTCTTGACAGCTCTGCCCATGTCCTACCTCCCCACCACTGCTGCATTTTATCCCCTACCCTGTGTAGGTAAGCTCCCCCTAGAAAAGCCCCTAGCACATCCTCTGGGTTCTCTGCTCCCCTCTTGCTTAACACACGTCCCACAATGGTATTTTCCAGCCTGCCCCTACAAGGATGACAAGCGGTCTCTTGGAAGGGTCCCTTGCTTTTGTTGCTGGTAAACCCGAGATGGGTCCATGGAGGAACTGAATATATGTGTTTTGGAAAAGTGCCAGAGAGCTGGGCCTTGGCAGGGAAACACCTGGGCTAGACTGTGTTCCAAAACAAGGTCCCTCAGGCACAGGTTTCACTCGTGTCTGTGGAAGTCAGGTGTAAACAGACAGTATAATTTGCAGGGAAGAGGGAGATTGCTGTATTTCTGTCCTTAGTAATAGGTGGCAAAAGCCCAGAGGAGGTGGCGTTCCTTGCAGTACACTTGGGTCCCCAGCCCTCAGCCCCTGCCTGTGCAGGCAGGCTCCCTGGAAAGGATGAGGGTCCTTTCTGTGTGTCTCCTTTCTGTGCTGTGGAGGTGGGGTTTCTTCAGCCCCTGCTCTGCTCTGCTCTGCTCTGCTCACCTCTCCTTGCTGCAGTCAAGGCATGTGGATTTAGTGATGATCCAGCACTAGCTGCATGGCAGAGGGCAGTGGAGGTTTGACCTTGTGGCATATACTCTGTAGGTCTTCATAGTCTGCCCTCCTCCACAAGGTATGGATTTACCAGAATGAGAAGGGCTGTCAGGGGCACTTTCTGCCACATAACCAGAACGAGTTGTATGTGCTGCCTCATTTCATGGGGCTGTACAGTCCTTCCACTGAGTCCAGGACCTGGGACACCTCTTGACACACAGGCAAAAATAACCACTATTGCCTGTAATTCCCTGTCACTGTTGGTTATCTATACAAATGACAGAGAGATGCTTGAGAGGTCAAGGCAGGCAGAATGTAGTGCCAGTAGAATACAATATGGGGGTGTGTTCCCATACAATAAGTTCTGCACAATTTGAAGCCAGGCCCCCTTCTCCATGTGATCAACTGTACTGCCTCCCCCCTTTTGCACAAAGGCTGTTTTGCAGAAAACACCGTGGGGAAAGCAGCTTTTGCTAAATGTTTTATAACGTGCCAGGGAACCTTTATCAAACATTTAATCCCAAACCTGGCTTTGAAGCAGGGAGGCATACAATTCAGTAATTAATTTTTTTTTTACCTTCTTTTGCTAATCGCTGATAAAAAGCTTAATTCTATTAACAACTCGACTTGACAAATTGCAGCGTTCAACGGAAGCGTTTAGAAATTAATTACGCATTTTATTGCATTAGATCGGATAAACAGGGGAGCGCCGGCTGAGCAGGAGAGGAGCATCAGCCCAGGCCCCACGGTTGGGATGGAGGCCATTTTTTTCACCAGCTCCGAGTGAGCAGTTCACATGGCTGGAAAATCGCTGACGGGACTCTTTTCCTGTTTGTTTGTTCTGGTCTCTGTGCTGATTGCAAAAGTTCCACGTAGGAGAGTTTATTTTTGTAAAGGTGAATTGCAGAGCTATGGTGAAAATTCAGCTAAGCACAAATTTCTGTGCTGAGCAGCCTCCAGGGGGGACAGCCAGGCTCAGTGAGTCTGAGGATAATGAGAATATGGGATATTTGAGCACACTACGAGGTGCAGAACCAGTGAAGTCCAGTGTGGCACAAATGAACAGACAAGGGGAAGCCCAGTACCACAGTGTGTACATCTGGCAAGGGAACCCCATGGTTTTTAATATATGTTTGTGCATAGATGTAGATGCACGTATATATCAGCATGCCCATATACCTGCACACACAGGCATATGCATGCAGATACAAATATGTTCTCAGATTCTCCGGTGTAAGATTCAGAAACCATTCCTAGTTTGTTGAAGGTAGTCTAAAAAAATTGGGGAGATCAGAAACCAAAATGGCATGTCAGTTTTACCTACCGTTCTGCCTGCCCTTGGTGAGATTTAAGGATATTATGATTCAGAATTGTGTTAGTGAGTGTCTAGGTTTGAGATGCAGTTTTCACTCTGGGTTGTTTTGAACCTTGCTGACATTTGGAAGAAGATTTCAGTTCATTCCTGTTAACCTGGAATGCATGAATGGCATATCTTCTTAATTCCAGCTTTGCTGCCTGTGTGCTGAGTTGTTTTTTTTCTCAACTTTGTTTTTATTTCTTAGAGGCACATCAATAACCTTTCTCCTTGGCTGTAATCCATATAGTTGTGACCCTGATGAGTTTTAGTCTGAATCTGGAAAAGGCAAGGAGAAGAAAATGAACTTCATTTCTCACTTCAACTTCGTTTTCTGTTCGTGGGCTGGATAAATGTGGGTGCCTGTAACCAGCGCTGTCAGCTGGTAAGCTTTTTCTCCAAGATGTGTGTGGACCAGGTTGTTTGTGTGCCCTAGGGCAGCTCCTACTTCCTCCCCACACGCTCCATCTGCAGGGCTGGGACACACAGAGTGGGCAGCAAAGCCCAGAGATGCTTCAGGCCAGGTTGAGCCTTCCCTTTATTTCCCCAGTGAGTCTAGGCACAGCCTCAGGAGAGGGAGAGAGAAGGGGCGGCGGTGTCCAGACTGCCCAGGAAAACACCTGCTCCCACAGGGAGTCACAGGGTGACCTGCCCACACAGCTGCAGATGCTTATTTTTAAAAAGTAGCCTGCTCCAGCCTGGTGCTTGGCCATTTTTACTCCCTAGCAGCCCCACTAAGGTGGCATCTCCAGCCACACCCCCTGCAGCTGCGTCGCTCCGTCCCTCACACGCAGTCTGCAGCTCGTGGCCAGAGCTCTGGAGCAGCAGCCAAAGGATGCTCCCCTGACATCTATTTTTACAGTGCTTTGCAAAGACACTAACTGGGGACTCTGTTAGAGCTGCTCCTGGTTGCAGGAGGTGCAGAGGTGTAGGGAGACAGCTGAGGTGTTGGGGAACAGGAGGTCATTTATGCTTGCTGGTGCACATAGCTCTTCAGATGGAGCATTTCCTGTACTTTGAAGGCATTGATCATAATTCTTCAGTTATGGCTAAGTTTAGATTTCCATTCTCAGGCTTATTTTTCGCTTTCTAACCTTTATTAGGAGAAACTAATTTGTTTGCATAGTGAGATGTTCAAAAACAGATAAGACATGTCAAGAGCAGGAGGGATTTTTTTTCCTTTTCTTTTTTTTCCCCCTCTCTCAGAAAATGCAGAATTAGAAATATGCGTGCTTTGGAAAAATCATACATTGAACTCATCATCTCTTACTGCATCTTAAGTCTTCTTGACTCAGGTGCTCTCTGGCTTGCCAGAGCTCATGATGTCAACACTCCTACACAGGTATTTTTCAGAGGCAACAGCTGGGAACCAGAGGGGTGAACCCAAGAAGGGGCACGGCTGGTTTAAATAGCTCTTATTAGGGAGGGGAGTGTGTGGGGAGGAGAGACAAGGGGCTGTGGTAATCAAAGGCAGGCAGAGACTAATCTAGTTGTGGGAGCATGAGAGAGGCAGAAACAGATATACAGATGGTGCACAGCAACTAAGAAAAGAAACATGATGAAGGAGTGAAAGAAAAATAAATAAAAGTTAATAGAGCTAAGCAAAAATACTGAGAAGAAAAATATAGTGCTGCTGAAAGAGGGAACAGAATGAACTCAGAGACAGGCAACAGGGACTCTGCTGAGAAAAAAAATATTAACAATGAAAGATAGATCACAGCATGCTAGATGGCAAGAAATAAACAGCAAGTTTATACAATTTCAAGGAAAACTATTGAGTCAAAATGTGTAGAGGGAAAAGGGAGGGAGAGGAAAGAAGGCAAGGTTGGGAAAAAGAAATTCAAAGGCTCCTTTGAAAAGAATAATTAAGTGACTAAGGCATCAGTGCCAAATTACTGTGGTACTCTAGGGGCTGAGGCATTCAGCAATGAAACCTGTGGGGATTGCTGGGGAGGGGGGCTGAACTGAGAGGACCAGCGGACTGGTGGCAGGCTCCCAGCCCACCCTCCCCAGGCACTGTGCTGCCATGTGCTGCTGGTCTGGGTCCCTGCACAGCCCCAGGGACCCTCTTGGCAGGTGAGGTTTAGGGAAGACATTTCTGGAAAAAAAGGGGAGAGGGAGAAATACATTTACCTCAATAAGCTTTCTGGCTGAGGGGTCTCTGTTGCTTTTGAGGCTCTGTCTGCCCTTTCTGAGGTGCTTACTATTGGCTTGCAAAGCCAAGCCCTCTCTTTTGGGCACAAGGCTAATGTTACACAAGGTAGGAGCTAAGGGGGGTTACACCATCGATGTCCAGTGAGGCAGGAGGAATTTATTAGTATTTAAAACTAAATCAATGCACTGTCTGAAAAAAAATGATCCTTTGCCCTGAATATTAATGTCAATTTGGCATATGATAATTTAAATTTAATTTAGTTGTATAGGATTCCTCCTCAGCCCTATGCATGAATGGACAAATAATTTTGCAACATGACTTCATCCAGCCTCTGTGCCTGTAAAGCCGTCAAAACGTGCTCAGCCACAGGCCAGGATTTCCCCGTCTCCTTTCTCCCCTGGTCCCCTGCTTTCCTTTGCTGCCTTTACTGCCAAGCTTGATGGAGCATGGCAATGACAAATGTGAAAACAGTAAGCAAAAGATTTTCACCCTTGCAGAATGAGCCCTGGCAAACCACTGCTGTGTTCCTTGCTCAGGTTCCAGGAGCTATTAATAGAGGTCTGCAAAGGTTTATTAATTATGCTGTTATACCGGCTCTTCTTCAGTATGAGCAGTGTGCACATTTTGTTCCCATTCCCCATGTATTTCTGTCACCTGAATAGGCCTCTGCCAGGCCAAAACCTTTTTAAAAGAGAAGGAAGCAGCATACCCAGGCAGGTCCCTTCCAACGTGCCTATCCCACACCGGTACACCCAAAAGAACCTTGTCCTGAGAACTCAGCCTGTGCTGACACTGCAGTTGTAGCTGGGCAAAACAGGAAAACTTGGTGTCCTCAAGATGTTGGGCAAATCAGACTTTCTCTTGAATTCTGCTCAGTGTCAATTGACAGCTCCCTGGAAAGGTGAAACATGTCTGTAAGAGTTCATCATTTACAGGCCTGACGCCTAGAAGTGCAGCTGAGCATCTCAGCTTCCATTAATAGAAGTCAACATGACCTGACAGGACTTTGATCTCCTGCAAATAACACCGGGTTTCAGCAGGCCAGCGGTGGCTCTAGGGCTTTGTGGGCAATTTTCAAGAGACTCCTCGGGTCCCTTCACTGAAGAGCTTAGCCTTTAAGAGCATGATCCTGTAAATCGGTGCTTAGGCAACTAGCCCATCGGGTTTAATGGGATTACTTGCGTGAGCAAGGCTTTGTGAGACAGTCGTGGAGTGGTGGAAATGGATGGAGCTGCAACATTGCTGCAGAGCACGAGGGGAATGCATACAGCCCTGGGAATGCATTTATTGCACCCACGGGGATGTGGTTGGTGCCACTTGGGAGGGGTATCGCTGTTTGTTTTGCACACTGCTGGAGTATGTTGATGGCTGGATAAAGGCAATAGATTGGGGCTGTTTGGGCAGGAGGATGCCAGAAAGGTCATCAGATGTAGTGGGGTTGAGGAAACATGCATGATGGGTGGAGAAGGGGACATGGGGGAAGATGCAGACAGGCACAGCTGTGAGCAGTGCCAAGACCATGAGTGATGGTTTCTAAGGTGGCTGAGACACCACCAAGCGAGGCAGAGGGATATGCATAATTGTTTTGTTCCAATTCAAAAGCAAATCTTAAATTGATGATGTTTGAAGCCCTTCTGGTATCCCTCTCTGCAAGCATGTTAGCTTGGGTTGAGCAAATACTCACAAAGAGGATATTGCTATTATGAGTATTTCTGTCAAAGGTGAATTTGAAATGGTCTGTTGGAAGGGGAAATTTACATTTTATGCTGCCAACTACTGTCTGAGTCATAGGTTCTGTTTTTTCTGGCCCTTAATTAGCTGAGTCAAGTTGGATAAATCACACACTAATTTACCTACCAAAATCCTTGAGTGGCTCACCCACAAATAGGTGCCATCTCTGACTGGGTCAGTTCCTGAGCCCCTCAGTGCAACATGCAGGCCATGAGTTTTGCTGAGAAGCACTGGTGGTGCTGGTCTGCTTTCCACAGCCCCACCCATAAGCTCATTCTCAATCCATACTCACACTTGCACATTTTCCAGTGTTTCCATCGTACATGTGATTTGTGTTGTGCTGATTTTGTTAGTGATGCAGATGTTACAGTCCGGTGGTATATAGGAGGGAATGGTGGATTTTACAGCTGACTGCAATATCCACAATATGTTTAATGTGTGAGGAAAAGATTATTTTCTGCCAGAAAATACACCAATAATCCCAAATAACAAATAAGCATCAGAGACAGATATTTCCTTTGCTATCAAAAAAATGCTAGCTTTCATCAGATGCTTTTATTTTCTCACTCACTTTGTAACTCATAAGTGGGTTTGGTCAGCAGTATAGCTTCCTCCAGATTTCAGTGAGGAAAAAAAGCCCTAGCTATAGCCCTGCAAGCTATTACCTCTTAAAGCACCATTTGACGTGAGTTTCAAGTGCTGTTTAGCTCCAGGTTTTGCAGAGTCCTGTGATGTCTGTCCAGGAAGCCCAGTAATGTTCTCCAGATGGCATTTTCTAGAGGACGGCATCCACTTGCCATGGATGTAATTTCTGCATCCATGGGGATGGGCAGGGGGAAAGGACAACTTGGCATCCCCCTTTCCCTGGCAGCAAGCTGCATTAAAGGTACGTCCCCCTTCCTGCACTGCACATCAACAGGCTGCCTCTTCACTGTTCCTGGTCAATTTGTCATGCCCAAGGACATCCCACTGTCCCCCCCGCTCCCCCTCCTTTTCATGCTGCCCAGTTTTCTGCCAGGTTGGCGCCCTTACATCACCCCAACAGCTGGTCGGCATTCTGAAGGCTACCGCATCATTTCTGTCGGAAACGCTCGTGGTCCTCACTGCTGTGAGGGATAGAGAGGAAGCCACCAGAGTCCCACCAAAAGCTGGGTGTTGGTACAGCCACACTGGAGCTGGAAAACCTTCCTCCCCCTTTCCTCCCTTCAGCCTGGGTGGTTGGCAGCCTTCTGGAATGCCGGCCGAGGCGGCTGCCGTGTTCTTGAAGCTGGTGGCTTGGGGTTCATGCTTCCAGGCTGAGTGTGGGCGCCAAAGAGATCTCGCAGGAAGCCAGATGCCATCCTTATCTGTGCATTTGCCTCTCTGCCTGTGTGTATGCAAGCTCACAGGGCTGGCACGTGTGCTCGGGCATGGAGGAGAGGAGGAGTGGGAGGTGCCGGCTGTATTTCCAGAAGTTTCTGGAGAAGAGTCACGGGCTACCTCTTGAGGGCCTCTCTCAGCAATGTGGTGCCCAGCACCTGGTAGGCTTCCTCAAAGAAGTCAGGTTCAAGACATCTAATGTTGGACATGCAGCATGAGGGCTGGGAAAAGCAGACCAGCAGCACATCCTTCTCTCTAGGAAAGCTGCTGCTCTTTCTTTCCTGCATATAGAAGCTGGAGGGAAGTGATCCATGCAGATGAGCAATACACAGTTCTTGGAGGGGTGTGTTTGTCACCCGAGGCGCGCAGGCACCCCAGGCTCTCGGTGCTGGAATGCCTGGATTGGTACATCTGTTTTCCTCAGGGAGTAAATGCTCTTGGCAGGGCTGGCATGCAGGGGGTGCCTGGCTGGGCACACACGCGTGGGGCTGTGTGGGGGGTGTGCCACCCTGTCCTGTGCACGCGTTTGTCAGCGTGTGAAGTGTGCACACATTCCCTGCCTCTAACTACGGGGATTGTTAATCCTGTTTATAGCCAGCAGCAAGATGGGCAGGGAGCTGCTTAACAAGAGCTGACACATGAAAAAAATAAGGCTTTTGTCTCCATTGTACATTAAACAATTCATGAGGTTTGGGGTTGAATAAGACATTTAATGAACATTGGCCTGTTCAGGCTGCCTGCAGCTGGCCATTTCTCACCCAGTGCTGGTTGCTTTTAAAGGCAGAAGAAGGAGACATGAGCTTTGAGTTATAAAATTTTAACAAATAAATGGCATTTCCTACTTACCTTAAAATGGAGAAATAGGGAGGAAAGCTAATAGCTGTGTTTTCAAGTATGTGGAGCAATGGCAGGTTTGTAGACATAGTGAAAGCCCAGCTAAACTGAAGTGAGGATTCTCTGTGAATAGCTTTATTTATTTATCACTGAAACTATTTGTTCAGTGGTGCAGGAATGAAGCCAGAATCCCTGCTTGTTTTGCAGCAGGCACCTTGTTAGTTCTCTTCTTAGATCTCACAGAAACACGCGGGGTGGAGTAATGAGAAGGGAACGATTAGGGAACAGTTCAGACCTTGTAAGGCTGGCTAATTCAGAGTCATAAGAAGAGGAGGCGGCTGAGAAGACGGGGAGACCTTTGCCTGTGGTTACATGGATGCACGTTTACCTGCATCCACATCCATGTCATCTTTGTTTTATTTTATCATTTCCTATCTATCACTCTAGAAGAAGGAAGTAAAAAGAGATAAATATGTTTACACACCTTAAATGTTCAGAAATATCACTTTATGGGATTACTGTTACATTGCTGTGCTTCTACTTGATTCACTGCACCAGTTTCTATGGTGCCAACAAGAAGGATCAGATTTAGCTTTCACAGTTCTTCCTCTCTGTAGGGTCATAGAATATGAAGAAGTAGAAAGCTGGATTTACTACTCTCTTGGACTTTAAGCACCAGCACTGGTGCAGCCTTCCTGCTGTCACTTTTTGGCTCTTGATAGGTGGCTTCTGATAGAGCTCTTGGTGGGAGTTGTCCTCTCTGGTCCACTTCTCTACCTGGAACCCAGGTGGGACACCTGCCAGTGCCTCAGCAGAGAGGCCAAAGGCCACATGGACCTGCAGGCACTGGGTGCTCTATGACCCCTGAGAATGGTCCATCCAGATTGGAACCCAGAGCTGAGGCAGCTGCTGGGAGGGGGTGTGCTGCCACTGCCAACCAAGTACTGCAGCTGAATTTGCTTTTGGGGAGTCTTTCTTTGCTGCTGGCTCAGAGCACAGCTGCTGATTTTCCATACTGAAGGAAGCAGCGAGGTTGCCTTTCCCTCCCTGGTGCACACAGACCCCCTGTTCCAGCGCTGGGGCACAGGCTGGCAGCCCAAAACAGATGGTGCTGTTTTGTGCTCAGCGTGCACCACTGCCCAAGGCAGACAGCAGGCGCATGCACTCCCATCAGATGATACAGGAGAGGGTATCTCATCTCGTCTCTTCTCATCTCATGATGCTTTTGCCCATCCATTCAAAGTGGAGAGCAGCCCAGCCTTGGGACACCAGTCCAACTACTGCTCAGCAGCACAATTCTTTTGGAAAGGAACAACTTTGCTTTGAAAATCCTGTTTATAATCCCAGTCCTGCTTTCACTACAGCAGCAGGGGGCTTTTGTTTTGGCCTGCCTATAATACTGAAGCATTTTGCTCCTGAACAAAGAATCCTGTTATAGCAACAATCTCTATTAGTGCATATTAATGTGCTCAGTTTGTGTAATCTATTTTACCATGTAATTTATTTTAACATTTATTTTAACGCTTTCTACCTCTACACTGAATTAATAACAACCTCATCACCTGTCAGTGGGAGGAAGCTATTTAGGGTATTTAACCTTATATGCTCTGGCATTTAGTTCACTGTTTAGACTTGGAGCCTTTAAGCACGACAGTCTTTTTTTTTTTTTTTTCTTGTACAGCAGCCTGATCCAAACTTCAGCTCTATAAATAGCCATTACTACTAATGCATCTAATATGATATGGAAAATTGATGGGAGTTTAAAAATGTTGTGAAGGAGAAAAATGCAGCATTATATGGGATCTTTAATGGTCTCAGGGATCATAGTATTGGTTTTGCATTGCAGTTATCTTTCTCACTCCTGCAGGTCTTCATGTCCTTAAATTACATGTTCCTCAAATCAGGAGGGGGATCAACAGTGTCATGGCCTCGGTGGAGGAGCCTAGTCAAATGGTACAGAATGCCATTTTGTTTAGATGTCTCCTGACTCAAGTTGTTACTGCAGATCTGTATGAACTTGCCTTTGAGGTCTGATCAGGTCATGTCCCAAGGTGTTGCTTTTTTTGGCTAGCCCTGGACACTAGCCCTATGGGCTAGCCCATAATTTACAGATGCAGCTGTAAAATAATCAGCTTTACAGTTGCTTCCTTTTACCAAAAAAAAATCTGCCATCAAACACAGGGGTGAGAAAGTAGAGCAGGGGATTACATGGGAAGATGATATGCCATGAACAAACATACGTCGACAGCCTCAGGCTTTGACACCAAGTTATTGTGCTAATGCCATGCATGTTGGTACAGTGATGGTTTGGAAAGGCAGTGTCTTTTCGAGTAGGTCAAAACTGTGGTTGATTGTTTTCTCATCCTGTAAAATTATAAGCCCAGTCTGATCCTTCACTGCCATGAGATTTGTAAGCCATAAGCTTGATTTCCAGAGAGGCAGGAACTCTTTGAGGCACAGTCGTGTTGGTCAGTTGGATGCCCTTAGGTCCCATCACCTGGGAGCCTGCACCTGAGAAGCTGGACAGGGTGACCAGAGCAGAGACCCTGGTACTGTAGCTGAGCAGGGCTGAAGCTGCCCTGCTACAAAGTGGCATTGCTCAGTCAGAACAGGACTTGCCACATGCCTGGGCCTTGGCTGTACACAAGCCGAACCCAAGGGCACCAGGGAGACTTTGCTCAGTCATAACTGGTGGATCAAAGCCAGCTCTTCCTGTATGGGACAGTGACAGCTGTACAGGCTACAGTCTGTATTCTGCTGTCAAGACTGGTGAGAAGACATGGCTGAACTGGTTTCCTACTTCGCTGCAGGAATCTTGGAAAAACATTTACAATTAAGCCAGCTTCACACAGGAGAATCAGAGCACCTTCCCCTGCACGTGAAAGCATCAGGCAGCCTATTGCTCTATCCACCCTTTGCTGTATATTTTCTCTGTCTCTCCCCTTTCACCCCACCATATGTGGCACGTTGGATGTGCTGCTTCCCCCTCCTGTTTTCTGCCCCAAGGTTGTTGTGAGCTTGAGAGTGATGTCTGGTAACGCTCTTTATTGCACATAGTACAGAGAAATATGAGGATGGCAACCCTACAAGAGCAGATGGCTTCACATGCCTGGATCTGTTTCCTCAGACAAAGTAGGATACTGCGAACTGGTGTTCATTTCCCTTAGTAACATCTACTTGAAATATTGGTGGGTGTTGAACCATTTGGAGAAGCAGGCAGGCTGTTACAAAGACTCACGTGGGCAGGGTAGAGTGAGGGCTTGTAGGTGATGGGAATCCTGCATATTTCTGGTAGAGTGTCCCTTTCCAGAGAGGACAGGGTGCTGAAAGAAAGAAGTTGTAAAGAGAGGGGAATTTCTCTGTAGTCCACTGCATGCAAATATGTGCCCATCTCCAGCAAGGCTGGCTGGGGACTCACTCTTTGGGAGGGGTCAGCTGTGGAGTCAGTTTGCTAACCTCAGGCATGGACAGCAAAGGCTCAGTTTATCTTGGTGGGGGTGTACACACAGCAAATATATTCTCCAGACAATCAGCATCCACATTCAGCTGAGACTACAACATGGCAGTGTTTGTAGCACAAGCAAGAAGAGGCCTCTGCACCACGCATTTGCAGGGTAGTACTTGGAGGAGCAGGTGGGGGAAAGGTGAGGAGATAAAGAGACAAGCTAAGAGCAAGGTCATCTCTTTGTGCCAAGGGAGAGCTCACCAATAGGAGGAAAGAGGGAGACTTTGGTGAACATGGGGCGACAGAAAGGATTAATTAGAACAGGGAGGAAAGGAAGATTCACAGGCCAGGGATGTCAGAGGTGGTAGCCACAACCCTGGAAGCCCTCCCACCTCATCCCTGCATTGCCCTGCATGACAATGCTGTCCCCTTCTGTCAGACAGCAGTTTCCATAATTTCAGCTTGCTAGCCCACCCGCTCCATGTTAATGCATTTCTGATAATTACCATTTTTCAGAACTATTTTGACTGTTAAAAAATGCTGTTTTTAAAATATAAGCTGATTAAAAGAGACTACTCATTAGCATAAGCTCCTTGCTGTTCAGCCCTCTTCCTAATTAAAAGCACTCATCTGTGGAGACCTCGATTCTCCCCCGTCCTCTGGGCTAGCTTTTTGGACATTTTTCCCTGGCAGTTTGCTTTATTTTGCCTCATCTTCCTTTTTTTAGTTTTCTCTCCAGCAGATTTCTGGCAAGGGTGGAAGAGGATTCCGGCAGGTGGAGGCTTAGGTATTTAGTACCAGATGAAAACTAGAATGAATATGCTGTTCCTTAAAGCATCATCTTCTGTTTGTTGCTGCTGGCTTGGGAGCAGAGCAGCAGCATGTTGGTTCCCAGGATCCTGGAGATGCCCCTCCCAGGGCAGTGATCTCCTCCGGTCTAAACAGCGTTAGGCTGGTGGCATGTTTGGATGGCAGATCTGTAATGCAAATCCAGGGGTGCTGGTGGCTGTGCAGCAGGTGTTGATTTCTCTCTCATTTAGCACTAAGCCAAGGTCCCAGCAAGGGATCAGCTGCCTCTGTGCTGTGGGGAAGGCAGCATTATGATGAGCAGAGGTCCCCACCACAGAGCCACGTGATGGCTCTAAATGTCTGTAGCCCCAGTACTTCAGAAAATTTTAGCACAAAGAATTGTTTTCTGTCTTCCTTAGTGTTCCCCAATGGTCCTGAATTAAATAAAGCAGCCCCTCTCATTCCTCCCCTCAATGTTGCCTGTTTCTAAGCAGCGGTCATGTTTAGCCCTGAAGTGGCAGCATTTTTGAGGCCGCTGAGGTCTGTCACACAGAGGGGCTCTGGAAAGCTGCAGCAGAAACTGGAAGGCCCTCCACAACTTCTAAATGCTGGCCATTAAACAACTGAGGCAAGAATGATGTTTAAGCTGTCCTAAAGCAGTCTGGCACTCTAGTTAGCTTGATCAGAAGGAATTCACATCTGTGGGATGGATGAATTGCTTGCTGATCCTCTGCAAATGTTCAGAAACAGAGGAACTTGCTGACATGTATGGACCCAGCTCCCCAGCATGTGTGAAAGGAGGAGATTTCTCCAGACAGTGTTGTTTAGAAGTCTGTTCACTGCTTTTATCTTTTCATGCTATGGAATGATGGCAGACCTTGAAATACTCCCGTTTGCTTCCCTAAGAAGAATTTCTGTGGTTCACCTGTGAAATGCAACAGATGACGACCGTCAGCAGAAATCTGTTTTCTTCATTTCAGGAGGTCCTTCCTCAGCTACAGTCACGTGTCACTAGGTGCCACTACTGGGAAGGGGCTTAAAGATTCTGCTTGTGAGAATGGCTTGGACATAAATTTTTGTCGAAGCAAACTCAGGACTGGCTGGCCAGGGACCTGTAACCCATCATGGGAATACTTGAAGACAGCAGACATTTTCCTCATCCTTGTTTTCATTCTGTCCTTGCTCAGGCTGGATTGGATGGGAGCTGTGACCAGGTTTGGCTCAATATCCCTTCTCCCCATGCTTTTTCAGTGTCTTATGCTTAGCCCTGCAGGAGCTGACACTGCTGTGGAGAAGTGAGACTGGCGTCTAATTTGCGTCATGCCTCAGCAGCTATAGTCTGACTGCAGGCTCTTTCTTCCTGGGGTTCCTCTAAGAGCCAAAAAAGAGCAGCTGATTTTCAGATCTGGAAGGGATTGGGGATGGCTGGGAAGTTAGATACTCTGGGGTTAATGGTCATCTCTTTCCCATCAACTCTCCGCTGGTGGAAGTCCACTGATTGTAATGAAATGATGCCTGATTTACCATGACAGTCAGGAAAGCATCACTCTCAGTTTATTTATTTCCTTTAGGACTGAAAAATGAAACCCATCTGAACTGAAGGGGAGAATGCCACAGTCACTTGAGATACTTATTCCAGTAAAAAGAGCTTCCTTTTCACACAGACTCTTTATACTCCACACCCCACCCTTTGCTCCAGCATCTTCCTTCCCTGCTTTCTCACAACAGGTGTGTAAGTTGTGCTGTAAATCCCCTGTTCAGTTGTACATACTGGGGGTGGATGATGTTGTCTCTTGCTTATATACATGGCACTTCAGAAAAAACTTGACAGAAGTTTGTCGCACTGCAGCAGTCAGGTCCCAGGTTCAGCCAAACTATGGTTGTAAAATCCCATTTAAAAGGTCAGGAGCAATGTTCTTAGCACTCACTTTTCACCCTTCTATGTATCTCTTCTGCTTGCTTGACTGTCTTTTCAAAGCTGTCAGCCAGGCTAAGGTCTCACCTGAAATTCTGAAGTAACCCAAAGTGGACAGCCTGAATAGCTGTAAAGGTCAAAGACAATGCCTTCGCCCTGTTGAAGGGCCAAAGTCACTCCTCGTTTCACTCAGTTGCTTCAACAACATTACTCCAGGATGACTTTGGTTTAAGGTAGTGGCTCTGTCTTGTAGATCGATAATCCAGCCTCACCTTTGCAAACAAAGCCAGATTCATGCTGCTGTCCTGCTTTCATAGGCAGGGAAATTGAGGTGGAAAGTCCAGGGCGGGACGAGAGTTCGCATTGAGCTCTCCAGGATGTCAGACTTGTCTGGTATGTTGTTTTTCACCAGCAGAACTCCTGGTGTCCTGCAAAAGAAAAACGAATGTCATTATCTTAATTTTGTAGCTGTAAAAATTGAGCCATGTTGAACTGGATTGGGAAGGAGTTGCCAGGGCCAGCACAGTGTGTCCTCCAGAGCTGCCCTGATGCCTCCAGGAACCAGACCCAGCAGACATTAGACTAGGCCTGGTGTATGCCCTAGCTCTGAAATCCTTTAGGAGGGTCATGTCACTTCATCCTTTTTCATCATGCAGTGGCCACACCACATTTACAGCTAAGAGAACATAAAACAGGAGGGAAAACTTTAATGGAAAAGAGCTGGTCTTGCTCTTCCCCAGTCCCAGCAGGTCTCCCCGAATGGCAGCTCTAGCATCTTTTTCAGAAGTGGGGACAACATATCTGCCATCTCTCCCTCATGTGTGGGACAGCTGTGGGTGCTGGTTTGAAAGAGAGTGCACTGCTGTCACAAACAGGCAAGCAAAGCACTCTGTTCCCATCAGCCATGGCAGAATCAGTATCATCTTCATGGTAGGTCTCGTGGGTGCAATCCTGACAACAAAGTCAATGCCCCTGCTTCAGGGTGCAGGTGAGTCCAGGTGCTCAAAATCAAGCTAAATTTCAACCTGAAGACAGAAGAAGCTTGAGGGTAAACAGTCAGGACTTTGCTCTTCAGTGTGGCCACAGGGTCTGTCTGACTTGGTTTTGCTGTCAAACCATGTTTCTTTGACCTTACAGAGGCTGAGTGAGAGGGTTGTTCCTAAGGACTTGGCTCCTAGTGGGTTGGCACATGTCTGAAATTGGCCATCATGGCGACAAGGTGCTCTGGAAGGAAAATTGGAGAAGGGACAGGCAGTGCTGGTTTGAAAAGCTACAGAGGTTTTTTTTTACAAATCAGGAGTTTTAAACTCAGGCCATAGGGTCTCAGTAGTTTTAAGTCTTACGAGAACTCTGCAGGAGCTGCTGCTCTTTCTCATAGTAACAGCATTTCCTCCTGACCCAGGGTACTTAAATATTCCAGTATTAACTCTAGAATAGACAAGTATTTCTAGATAGATAGCTCTTCCAGAGAAGGATATTTATCCAGAGAAAAATATTTATTATTTTCTATTCAGAGTCAGCAGTCCCCATGGGCATCATGTATTAATCTTAGGAAGCTGTGATGGATGGAAAAGTAGGCTGCTCTCTGCAGTGAGGTAGTTTTTACAGGGGAAACTTCAGAAGTTCCCAAATTGAAGAGGTTGAAAAGTAATGGGTGCAACAGGATAGTTGGGTGGGTAGGTGGTAGATGCTCTTTATCACTTGGTTTTGGGACAGATTTTTCATTTCTTCTTCCCTCATTTGCTAAATTCCTACATATTAGGTATAAGGAAATGAGATGGGCATAATAGTGATAAAATTCAAAGTAATTTCCAAAGATGAATTTCAATTAGACCTGAACCATTTGGGTCTGTCCAACAAAGCTCTTCTCTCATGTAAGACTTAATTAAATGCTTCTGTTTCTCCTGTCTCGTGCAGTTTCTCTTCCCTTGCACTCAGCAAGGCTGTCTGCTTCCTCTGCTGCCAGGGGCTCCCTTCAGCTCTTATACAGGTTACTTCTTATCCTCTCTGCTAACAGCTCCCTCTCCAGTCTGACCACAGATGGGACTCCTATGAGGGACAGAAAGAGTTAAGCAGTGAACCGAGAAGTCATCTAAAAGCAGGGAGAGGGACTCTGGTCCTCTACAAAAAAGTGTAGTTGCTAGGACTGGTACCCAGCATCAACTCTGTAAGAAGTCTACCCCCTCTTTCAGGCATCTCGGTATTTTCCTTACTTCGGGAAGGGAATAAAACCCCAGACACAAACCAAAACAAAAAGCCTGATATCAGATCTAATTAATAATAATAGAAAAGCCAATTTCACAGCCCATTACCCCTCGTAGCCAGGTGGGGGGTAGGAAGGTGAGGAGGAGGAGGGACTTGAAGCAACATGGGCGGGTGTGTTTGTGGACCTTATGGAAGAGATGGGGCGATGGTGGCTCAGAGAGTTTCCCTGCCAGACGCATAGCTTTAGGCTCCATTAACCCAGAACCCAACAGAAGGTACCATAGCCAAGGGGAAAATCTTTTAAAATGCCGACAGTATCATTTTGCTTCATTAGCAGGGCTCCGGCGTGCCTCCTTCTCTCTTCGCTACCACTATGACCCCCTCCCTTCCATGCCCCCTCCTCTCCCTCTCTTTCCGATTCGTTTAACTGAAGGCAATTCATCTCGTTTTAATTAATTTTTACTTGCAGCGTTATCACCCCAAGTATAAAGGCAAAAAGTTGTTTTTTTTAATTACAAAGCTAACGGCATTAATTACCAGTACAGTAAATGCATCAACGCATGGGAGCCAAGTGGCGTTTGGAGGCACTGAGGCAGTGAGCGTCTGTGACAGCTGCAAAGGGTTTGGTGGGATTTTTTTCTTTTTTTCTTCTGACAGCCTCACCACAGTAGAGCCTCACTTTGGGTAAAAAACAGCCTGAGATTTTTTTAAACCCCAAATCAACTCCAGCCACCCACTGGAATATGGCATCTGGAAGGGATGAAACAGAGCATACTTAAACTATAGGGCTGGAAGGGACAGGAAAAGATCTTTGTCCCAAAACAGATGCCAGTAGACCTGTTTCAATCTTGATGGATGTTTGTTACATCTCAGCATGCACAGGGAGTCTAAGTCCAATTGGTTTGGTAGTTCATCTAAGTGTCACCCTTGTTTCCTAAATGGATCCTTGTAGACAGAATATTTGCAAAGCTTTGATGATCTGGGCAAGTGGAGATGACTGTAGGGAGCTGACTGTGGGCTCTGTCCAGCCATAGCACCTGACCCCATTTCCAGAAGATGAGTGACCTTTTGGTTCAGGTCTGAATGGACCCTGAGGAATGACCAAAAACATAAACCCAAGTACTATTAGTTAAAAAGAAGGGATTTGGTAGAAGGGTGCACTTTCTTCTGACATTCATGGTGGTACAGAAGAGGCACATCAGGTGCCATGGGAACCTGATTTCTCAGGGAACCGGGCTTGGAGAAAGAGGTGTCAATAGCATTGGCAGTGGTAGGAGAAGGGCTCCTGGCTCTCCATCTTGAGCTATTAAGAGACATCTTATCTGTTTCCTTTTATTTTCTTCTAAGAGGAAGGCGTAGAATTGGTTGAGGGGAGAAAACTGGAATGTGCCCATGTGGCACCGGAGCTTAGAACATGGAGGTGGCTTTGCCTTTGCCAGACATGGAGTAGCCTTTGGAGGAAGGGAAAGACAGTACAGGAAAGGCACCTCTGCACTAAAACGGGGCAAGCGGAAATGGCACAGTGTGAGAATTGCTTCTGCTACTCTGTTATTCCCTTTAAATTAGGGATAAACCAGCAAGTGCTGAGGAGCAGGGGGGTCCAGGCCCCAAACTTAAGTTCTTGTGTCTGTTTCCTGACCCACATTTTGCTTTGGCCTGTTTCTGGCTCAAACCTTGTCTGCTCCTGCCATGGCAAAATCTCTCTGATGAATTGTAAAAGAAGTCTCATTCTAACCCTCTCTGAAAGGATTGGAAGAAGTGTCTTTGTGTGGCCTTGCCTTTAAGTCAGAGCCTGACTGTGAAAGAACAGATATAAGGAGTGAAATTACCCTAATAAAATGATGTCTATCATTTTCTTATTCCAACCACAAACTCTGTAGCACNAAAAAAAAAAAAAAAGGAACTTATTCAGAAACAACCTGAAGGCAAAAAGTTATGAAATTAAAACCCAAAGAACCAGCAGGGAAAGTGCTTTTAAAAAGTCCCTTATTAGAGTCACAGAAGGTAGCGCCATACCCCCACATGAAAAACAAAATAAAAACCTGGAAGCAAAAAGGTAAGAGAAACTCGTGCACTTAAATACCAAGTTATGTTGGTTTATTCAAGTCAGATAAAGAATACTTTAAAAATTGGATATTCCATCCGAGTGATGCTAATAGAATGGAACATAAAATGGAGCACTGAGATGTAAAATACAGATTAAGAAAAAATTTGAGGAACAAATAGCCAAAGATAACACAAGCAATGATAAATTCTTTACATACCAAGAGTAGGCAGCCCCAGGGAGAGTCAGTTAAAGAGGTAATCAGGATGAATAGAGATTGCAGAAAAGACTTGGTCATTAGTAGAGGGGAGAAGAGAGCCCTGAATACCCCAGCATGCATTTTGCAGAGAAAAAATGATGGCACTGTCCTTGGGTGATGTGTGAGTAATAATGAAACTGTCCAAAATGGGGCTGTAACAGATCTCTAGGTTATTGCAAAGGGACTCCATGCTGGCGGGTCCCAATTTTGACTTGCAGTCCTCCACAGAAAAATTTGTATTCTCTGATCATCACCCCAATACCACCACAGATTCTGGGGGAAGAAGCAACCTGAAAAGAGCAGGTATAAAATGTGAACCTATACAACTAGCAGGTACACTGCTACAAGATGAAATCCCTTAATAGGTTCATAGGAGGTCATATCATGTTCCAAAATTAAAATCAAAACCTGGAAACAAAAAGGAAATAGGAACAAGTGCAGTCAAATGCCAAATTTCATGGGCTTATTCACATTTAATAAAAAAAAAAAAAAGAGAGAGAGAAAAAGGAAAAAAAGGAAAAGAAAAAAATATTTCACCAGGGGCAAAAAATGTTTGGGACTTTTTATTTGTTTTGTTTTTTTTTTTGGGGGGGGGGGGTTTGGGGGGGTTGT
>VWZP01007814.1:0-214822 GCA_013396995.1 Dicaeum eximium | reverse complement strand
AAAAAAAAAAAAAGAGTTTTTTACTTCTCCTGGAAAGCATCTTCCATTTTTTTTATGCCTGGCAGACCTTCTCTTTGTGCTGGGCTTTTCACTGGACTGGGAGCATTCAAAGGGTAAAGACCATGAAGGACATGAGGGTTTTTTGGGTTTTTTTTAGGGGGGTGTGGGGCTGGTTCCAGGCTATGTAATTGTAAGATGTGAAGTGTCATTACCAAAAGAAGATACACTAAGGTGCCCTGATGATGAGATTGGCTCAAGTCCTGGCAGTGGAGCAGGTCCCCAAAAAGGGAGAGAGAGGTCTCTTTTCACACCAGCTGAAGTCAGTAGGTATGATGGGAGGTGACAGAGGAGAACCCACAGTCAATGGGTGGGATTTCTTCTGTCTCAGAGGACAGGAACACTCAGTCCAGTTCTTCTGCAACTTCCTCAGCCACTGCACCTGGGCAACCACAGAGGTGAATGTGGGCACAGTGTGCACTCCAGCAAAGAGCCATAGCAGCAGGCATTATCAGGAAATGCTCCCAAGTACCACTATTGTCCTGGCAAGTCCAGTGACCCCTCTGACTTCAGAAGAGCACAGAATTCTTAGGATGTGTTGCAGCCCAGAAGGAGAGATTGTGTTTTCTCCTTCACCCCATGCCTCAAGCCCCACAACTGAACCTGTGGCTTATGGTTGCCACAGCTTTCAAAGTGATAGGAAATAGTGAAGCAAGTGAGGGTAGGAGGGAAGCAAAGCCCACCAAGTTCATCCTCTGCCTTTTTAGTATGGCAGTGCTTTCAGAGAATTCACAGGTGCATGAGTTCTGGGTAAAGATAAGGTGCATGTACAGAGGCATTTCTTGTCTAAGGTGTTTTGCAGTCCTGTGTATTGGAAAAGGAAAGTCAGGTAAGCTACAAGAAACATCTTCAGTAAAGAAGATTGTACTAAAAACATGAGAGAAGCACTGTGGGTGAATACTCAAGGAAAGTATCATCTGTGCTTCTTTACTTCTAGGCATCCCTTGGCATTAGCTTTTGGTCACTGTGGAAGGCAAGACACAAAGCTATACAGAGTATCCCCCTGGGAAGCAAATGGATCTTTGATTGCTATTCACATCAACAGGGAAGTCATCAATGCCTTTTGTTTTTCAAGTTTGAAGTAATATTCAATCACATTTGAAAAAACGGACACTTTAAATTCACAACCTGAGTTTTGGCTCTCTTATAACCTGCTGTATGCCTGACATGTTTCTTCATTCCAGTGTCTCATTCTATGCACAGTCGTTTATTCACATAATGGCAGTAAAATATAGATGAGGAAATCTTACAGATGAGAAATTCTTACATCCTCTTCTGGTGGCTTTTTCATTTGGCCACAGTAAACGATGATGCAAACTGAAAGACTTTAGATTTTGGTTCCTCAACTTTGATTTTTGCACCTAATCTCTGCAGCTTCATCTGATCAGGCAATGTAGGAAATCTCCCCTCTAGGCCATTTCTCGCCTTGTATGAAGTATTTATATCACTCTCTGATCCTTTTTATCATCATGCCAGAAACGTTTAGGCCCTTGTTCTTACCATGTCCCTGGAATAACATGAGTCACCATCCTATTACTCCTGAACTGTTTTGCAAGGAAGTAGCCAGAGCACAGGACCCTACGTAACCTGACCAGGCTGGTCAAGTCAGTAGCAGAGCTGAGCTCTGATCATGCATCCCCAAGACCTGTATTTGTGTTTCTCTCCTGTGCAAAATCTATGAGCCCTACAGCCTTTCCCAGCATTCACTAAAGTATGCCTGCTTCCAGCAATTCCTCCAGTATTTGAACCCTGGGCATCAGGAAAGTAGAATGCCCCGTTTTATTCCCATTAACATGCAGGCACACACTGTTTGTCTCCCTCTGGGAACATGATGGGAAGAGTTTTAGTGTCAGGAAAAATAGTAATGATAATAATAATAATAACAGCAGCAATAATAAGAAGAAAACCTTCTAGATGTCAACTCCATATTTTCTGGGGCCTGGTTAAGTTCTCTGGAGCATAGCACTCCATCACTGGGCTTCCTGTACTAAAAAGGAGAAAGGAGACAAATCTTGCTTTCCATGGAAGTATACATGTTTAATTAAATATCACATTTAGTTGTTACAGACTCCTGCTTGACAGTCCCTGCACTGTCTCCTTATTTTTTGGTATTGAAAAGATAAAAAACATCTGACTTAAACGGTGTCTGTCCTGTGTGTCCCTCTGCACCTTGGAGTGACCTGTGCTCCAGGACTCATGTACAGGTCCTGCTGGCATGCATTTGCATTACTCTGGTGCATGCTGCATTTCACATCAGTCTTAGGGAAACAAGTCCCTCCTCTGTTCTGCTTCCAGTGGCCCTTTCTGTCTTATTAACTCCAACCTGCCTTCTTCCTGCTCTGTGGCATTTTTCTTTGGGTCTCTCCTCTTTCTTGTTCCTTTAGGACTGGGGAAAAAAGCAAACTGTGCCTTGGAGAAATTAGTTTTATGGGCCTTTCTTACACTGCCTTTCTGTCAAAGATCTCAGATCACCTGCATCTTGCAAGAATTAATAAAATAAGGCTTGCTGCCCCTCTGTGAGACTGATCAGTTTTATTATCGTTGTATGAAATTAGCAGTCTCTTTGAAGTTATTTAATCTACTTTGGAACTGTGACACCTTGCATACAGATCCAAAGCAACACACTCCAGGACCTAGAAAACCAGAGAGACTGGTCAGAATTCAGTAGCCTCAGCACAGAATTTGCCAATCCACCTGTCATCCCGGAGTCACACACCCCACGCCATCAGAGAGACAGAGGTGTTGTTAAAAGTGGTTCACCCAGAGGCCTGCTCTTGACACAACTTTAAGTACCTGCCTTTTGTGTGCTAACCACTCTTGCCTTTGCCAGTCCCCACCACAGGAGCTCCTCTGGATAGGGAAGAGCTGGGGTTGCCCATGGGTCTTGTTGCAGCAGGTCCACCCCAGCCGCTGACAGCCACACATCACGTCCCCGCTCAGTCACCCGACAGTCACCACTCTCAGATCATAGGTCTGTGACCTTGGGACCTCAAGGGACATTTTGCTGCTTTGGACAGGAGTACACTTACATTGTATTCCCAGTGCCTGGTAAGAAGCTGTGTTTTGGATTTGTGCTGAACACAGGGTTGATCATATAGAGATACTTTTGTTACTGCTGGTCAGGGCTTACACAGAGATATGGCCTTTTCTGCTTCTTGTACTTCCATGCTGGCAAGGAAGTGGGGGGTGCCTGGGAAACTGGGAGGAGACACAGCTGGGGCAGGTGACACAAACTGACCAGAGGGATGTTCCATTTCCTGTGACATCATGTTCAGTATATAAGGCTGAAGGAATAAGGGAAGGACATTTGGAATAATGGTGTTTGCTTTCCCAAGGAGCTGTTAGACGTGATGGGGCCCTGCTCTCCTGGGGATGGCTGAACACCTGCCTGCCCATGGGAGTGGTGATTTAATTCTTTGCTTTGCTTGGCTTGTGTGCTCAGCTTTTGCTTTCCCTTTTAAACTGTCTTTATCTCAACTCAGGTGTTTTCCAGCTTTTACCCTTCCAGTTCTCTCCCTGATCCTACTGGTGAGGCAGTGAAAACATGACTGCCTGGGGCTTGGTTCATGGCTGGGGTTAAACCATTATAAATGTTTCTGGGGATAGGGGTCAAGTATGTCTCAGGCTGGAAGAGAGTAACATTTAGACTCTGTCTTGTGATTTTGAAGGGCCAGTCTCTGGAAGGGGGAGAGAAGATAATTCCCCTCCAGCTCTGCTTGCCAGTAGTGAGATGTCATGGTTTGGTCTCTGGTGGGGTGTGACACCTGGTTTGGATACCACCAGAGCCAGAGATTTGTGCTGATGTGTGAGGCTGTGCAACCTGTGCTGGGAGAGAGCTACAGGGAGGCATGAAGGCTGCTGGGGGATGCAAGGTCTGTGTAAAGCTCTCCTGCTTGACCAAGCCCAGGGGGCTTCAGAGGAGGCAGGCCTGGCATATTTACATCCTCTATGTAAAAAGAGCATAGATAATAAGCTCTGTGTGTGTGTATGTGTGTGTGTGTGTGTGTGTGTGTGTGTGAGACAATGAGAACTGAGTCACTCCTGCTGAATCTCATCATAAACAGTGCCCAACAGCAGTTTTTTCCACTGGAGTTGTTTTCCAGAGATGTCAAAACTACGACTGAAAAAGAAGAACGTGGGGATTCTGTTTCCTTGTCTTTCTGCTCTTCTATCAAAGATAAAAGGCATTTCTGGATTTCTTTCCCCCTACCTACCTACCTACTGCAACTTTACATACAGCACAGCTGTTTTTCTGTGATGCTTGTATTCCATCTCTGTGCCAAAATCCCCTGGAGACCAGGCTCCCACTGCCTGTGATTGACTGCCATGCCTTGTTTATAGCTCCAAAAGACTGAGAGGAACCAGCACCCTCGCCTGACTGGAATAAGGTGCATTTTAGTCTCTTTGAAGGGTCTCACAGTGGCAGATACCACCACAGCCTGTTGAAGCACAGAGTCTGATATCCTTAGCAGAGGGAGACTTTGTAATTCCATGGCCGCAGCAGCCCTACAGTTCAAATATAAAGTGGGACCTATGGCAGGAGACCACAAGAGGAGAGGCAGGATATGAATGCAAGGGGAGGTGAAAGAGAGAGACAATAGTTAAAAAAAGAAAAGAAAGATAAAGAGTGACATGAAGACTTTACTCTTCATTTATAAAAGGCTTCATCTATCAGCTGCATTGCCTTAATGTGTCTCCTAACAAGGCTCCCCCAACACACACACTCCCTTTCCTTTGGTTTTGCTCTTTGATACTGTCACATGCTCTTCATTTTCCAGCACGTTGCATTCATTCTTTGCCTTTAAACTCCAAGGATTAAAGCAACTGGATAAAATAAATAAATAAATGAAATTAAAAGAGCTGACATATCATGCTGTTGTTGGCAGCCTTTGATTTTCTTCCAGAACAAGATCATTACTTTTTTCCTCCAGCTTTGAAAAAAAGCAATGGACAGACGACAGACTCCTCATCTTATAAATTCTTTTATCACTTGTGGGCTGTGGTAGGTGTGGGGAGAGCTTGAAGAATGAGAGGCTTGTGTCTGTAGTATAGGGAACTGTGAATGACTGTGAGCTTAGAGCCAGGTAGCACCAAGTCTAGTTCTGGACAGGAAATGTCTTTTTGCTGGGATTTTATACGAGCCCCAGGACAACAACTTCACAATCCTCACTGAAGCTTAGAGGGTGCTCCCACATAGAAACAATGACGATTAGGGCCATCCCGATGAAGAGCACCCTTTAGCTGTAAAGTGTTGAATCCCAGACAAGTATTTCATGAGCTTTCAGGCCACTGTGGTTTTTTTGACATAACCCACTGTTATAAGCATGAAACTTGTAACATGAAGCATGAAGAGCTGATTTACAGAATTTGGCACTGGATCTGAGTCTATGTCAGTTTGTAAGTCTCCAGGCCCAGGAGTTTTGCTGACAAAAGGTTAGGTCCATCCAGGAGCTTTTCCTAGATTTGAAGCTGAGCTCAAGTCTGTTCAGTCTCTAATACATCGGAGCAGACTGAGTTGCCCCTTTCCATGCACAGCTGCAGTGAGGATCAGTGAATCTGACATGAGCTACTTGGGAGCCCACTGGAGGCACGTTTCCCACCATGAAATTTGGAGGATATGTGGCTGTTCAGATCCAGCCTTCTTTGGGCTTTGAATGTATCATAAATCTCTGGCAGTGGGTGATGCTTTGCTGTGCAAATGAAGTCCAAGGAGAGCCAGGAGCAAAGAAAATGTGTTTGCACTCACAGTTCCAGCCTGACTGAATCATAGAGTGGCTATAAATAAGGAGAAGGAAACTGCTGCAAGGAAGCGGATTACTTGAAATTGTCCATTCCCTTCCTTTGCTTTCTCCAGGATGGTTCAGTGCATCATTTGTATGTTTCAGACAGGAAAATTTTGCTACATCCAAATGTGGAGTCTCTTCTGGCTGTGGTCATGTCATTGTTTTCTCAGCATAACTCTGCAATGTTGCTGAGAGGGTTTCTAAAGCTACCTCCTAACCTAAACCCCTGTGTTATAGTGCTGGTAGTTATGTGTTTGTCCTGGGCAGAAGCCAGCAACAGATGAAACAAAAGGGATTCAAGATCTTCTCCAAACTAACTTGAGCAAATAGGACATGTGGCACACGCTGATGGGACTCTGTGCAAAAGGTTCTCTGTGTGTCCTACCAGGGGCGAGCATGTCACACAATGCTTCACAGTCAACTCCAATTGTGTGCTCTTAGTCCTCCTCTTTCCAGGACAATGTAATTCCTCTTGTCAGGACCTCTTATCTCAGTGAGTGTGTTGACATGGAGGGGGCTCCAAGCCTGTGGAACTCAAAGACAGTGCATTCAAGATCATCTCATGAAGGGCCAGAAGTGAATGATGCAGTGAGGCTGTCTGTGGCTCTCTATCATGTGTTGCTCTTTCCAGCCAGCAGGCCTACAGTTCCATTTGGCATGCTGGGAGTGAACAGCAAACATCATGTTCCAAGCCACACTGGCTGCACAGCTGTACCAAAACACAAATCTGTTTTCCCTGCAATTGTCCAAACTGAGTCTCCCCGTGGGCATCTCAGCCACGACTAGAGAAGCAAATGTAGAACATGTCTTGGTTTCAGCTGCCCCTGAACTTGTCTGTACTGTGCAGCTGTTGCTTTAACCAGATACAGAGACTTAATTAGGTTAGGGTGACCTCTAAAAGTGTAGCATTTAAGAGCAAAGTGGCAGAAAGCATTCTGGGTACCACTCGGCAAATAAGAGTTCAGTTCAGGTGTTCTGTACTGCTCCCAGAATTTGCACATTTTGGAGCTTTGTGGCTCTCCATCCTCTTTTCTCTTCTGCCCCACACAAGCTAAAGAATCAGCTTTTATGTGCTGGAAATATTGAAGGGAAAGGAGGTTTTCAGCCTCCAAGTGAACAGGTTAACCTGTGCTTCTCTGTAGCATTTTATAGGGAAAGGTTCAGAAATAAATTCTTCTGCATGCTCATAGTTTGCTCTCTCACACCACCCACAAGCACTTGCCCTGCCTCTGTGCAACTTGTCCCACACAACCACCACCCTCCATGTTACCCTCACCTGCTCTCATTCCTGCTGCCAGTCATGGGAATGCCCTTACCTGAATGTAGTGATCCTCTGGATGTGTTTGTGTGCATCTTCCCAGTTGGGAGCATACCCTGCTGCACCCACTCAGCATGGTCATACTGCTGCCATTCCCCCATGCCCCCACCTGCACTGGCTTGCAAGTGCTCTGCCACACAAAGTCACGAACACTGTCCTCTCCCCTTCCCTAGTATTTATTTCTGTGAACACAAGATGGCCATCCCTGGGGATTTGCTTCTGTATTTGCCTTTGCAGTGATCACAGGCAAATTGAAGAGGATATGACAAATATTAACCTGGAGCTATTAATAGGAGCTATTCCTGCAAGGTTCTGCATAGCAGCAGTTGCAGAGAGAGGTGGTTCTGATGCCCTTTTTGTCACCTTTCTGAAAAGCCCCCTGAAGAGACACACAGAGCCATGAGGCATTTGTAGAGAATATGATGTGGGAAACAGGAGGGGGCTGCTGCCCAGGCAGAGCTTTTGATAACATGTGAGAGCTTGCTGGTCCACTCCAATACTGGAGATGCTGGGCAGGGGCTTAGATTTGGAGCCTCAGAGATTAAACCCAGCCAGCTCCCATCCTGGTTTATTCAAGCAGTGGGGATGATCATCCAGCTGGCTGGAACCGCAGGACACAAGGAGGAAAGTTCTAGAAGAAGAACACCAGTTGTTCTTGTGTTTGACACCACTTGCAATGAACCCACAGCAAGTGGAACACATCTGATTTGCTTGCTACCCTAGGATTATCACCTTGAACAGCATTTTGTTCTCCTTGTGGACCTAAGGGCAGTCTTCTCCCTCTCCCACACTGTTTTTTTTTTTTTTTTCACAAAACTGGCCCATCAAAGCTTTGGAGCTCAGTCACTAGCTGTGAAAGTGCATAGATGTGCTGCTGGCTCATTTATTGACCAGAGCAGGTGATGCTTAATAGCCTCTAATGCAGGAGAAGAAGCAGTGAAACACCAGGAAAGCAACAGAAGAATAAAAAGTAAGACAGATGTGCTGACAGAGCACTGTAAATCATCAACTCAAGAAGGAACCACAGGCAAACATAAGAATGAGATTCTCCTCATGAATTCTTTTGGCTGTGGAAGCACAATGAACTGTTGTCTTCCTGCAGCTTCTGCACTGAGGATTGTGGTCCTTCTCATTTCCCCTGCTGTTGGAGGTTGGCTCCTGAGCGTGTATCATTTGTTACTCAACCCTCAGCATGAATAGGAGATGAAGCAGCAGTGTGAGGCAGCAGTGGCACATATAACTCCAAGTGGCTTGCTCAGCAATCCCTACATCACATTTAAATGTGTTTCACTCTGACCAGAAATAGATCAGCAGTGCCAAAGATGGAGCTCATTTCATTTTCCTCAGCAGCCAGCAAGCATCTTCCCTATGCTACTCTCAACCTAAGCTATTCTGCTTCGACATGAGAACAGGGCCAAGACTCTACTGCCTGTCTGCCTACTGATTTTCCCAGCGCAACCACCCTAGCAGAATGGTGGATCTCCAAGATGGGCACTTATCCATCTAGGAACTGGCTCATCCTCAGAGGGTATTTCCTCTGAGTCGGTAGGCAGGTCTCACACAATCACTGGAGTCTCAGCCTTCCAGGATTTAGACCACTGTAATTTTTATCTGGAGAATTTTTACTTGCTGCCTTAGGAGCAATTCAGCATTTTGTAGAAGGCAATTGCCCAGCTCAAGATGTGTGAAGAAGGCGGAGCTTCTACAGCAATTTTGAAGTTAGAAAGTAGGTAATGTGTCCCAAAACCTGTTTTGTGCCTTGCAGTACAGATGGAACATTCTTGAGAAGAAGTCCTCAAGGGTGGTGATTATCCTGGTAGCCTGAGGCCTGGGACATCTGCATTAATTTCCATACACTTACAAGCATCCTGCATGAGCTGGGGTCTTGCTCAGACATCCACTTGCCCAGACATCTGAGGCATGCTTAACCAAGGAAGGATTTGTACCAGACCCTGACTTTCTACACAGTCATCACAGGGAATTAGGTGTTTCACTCAGGCATTCTCCTGGTGCTCTGGGGATAACCTCATCTTTCCTCTGACTCAGTAAAGAATCAAGCTTTGCTACCCATAGTTAACAAGTGACCTCTGTCCCTTCAGCTGGGATGAAGCAGCAAACAGGGAAGCCTGGTGCTAGCAGGCAGTAGGGGCCTGAGCACAGCCTCTTTGCTTCAGCACCCTGGAGCAGCGAGGGCATTTCATGTCTTTCCAATGTGTTTCACAAGCATTAATTATCCACTGCTCAGTTTTACTTCGTACAATTGGCATTTAATGGGCAGAGTAGTGTCTGGCTTGGGGTGAGTGGGTTATGGTATGAGGTGTGATCTTTTAGTACATGCTCGGAAAGTGAGACCTCCCAGCTTTGCAAGCAGTGCCTGGGGTAATAGTCTTTTCTCAGCAGCATGACAAAATCCCTTTGCCCACACCCACAGGCTGGTTGGCAGCTCCATTTTAGTGTGCACCACTTTGTCTCTTCCAAGACCGAGGGCATTTGTTGTGCCAGGCTCCAGCGGGAGCGGTGTTAATTGTGAGACTCGATCGCTGGAGTCAGGGTAACGCGTGGACTGATTCAGGAGTGTCACAGTGTCCCTACAAGCTACTGCTGACCCTCTAGCCCGGTGTTAGAGAAGCCTGAAATATTAGTTACAAATCTGACTTGTCAGGGCCAGGTTCTGCTGTTGTTACAGCGTGTGGCACCCGATACAGGGGAAGTTCTCACTCAGAGGCAGTGGTGGGAAAAATAAGGATATGAGAAAAGCAGAGAACTGTTAAAGCATTGTCACTGTGTCATAAGCAATTTGTTTGTAAGCAGCTCCAGATTTTCTTCTAGTGCTTTAGGGCTTGATAAGTAGTCACTAAAAAGGAGTAATTTTTAGGCCTCCAGCTGTTCTTTACAACCTGTTTGCTCCAGTGTATCATTACATGCTTAGTATTTGCACTCTTTTATTGGTTAACCGAATATCATGCTAATTGTTGCCTTTTTCAACTGAGTAACGAAAATACCGGTCAATTTTTATTTTTTTTTCAGTTAATTTGTTGGGGTACTTTTTCCATCTGAAATACTGACATGTCAAAATGGAAACATTTCACAGAAGCATGTGGGGTTTATAGGCAGTGACCTTCAGCTTTTTCAGGCCCCATATTTAAATTTCTGGTGAAAAGGTGAGACACAGGGTCAAAATGGCCAGCAACTTAATGAGTGGGGATCTTGTGTGAGATGCAGAAAACTCCAGCCAAGCATTTGTATAGAAATCAGGCAGAGACTTGTACCCGTATCTTGCATGTAGCAAACAACTTAATGACAAGACTGTTATCTGCTCAGGAGTGGTTCTTCCTTGCAGAAAAAAGAAAAAAAGGAAAAAAAAAAAAAAGCTGTAGTAAAACATGGGAACAGATTACAGAACTTCAAAATTTATCATGCACTGGATTTAATTTATTTTAATTATTTTGGCTAGTCCTATGAATAACAAATAGCTTGCTGTCTAGTAAGAATCAGCCTTAGCAGTTAACAAATTTTCATGTGACACCCAGCAAGTTGACAAATGCTCACAACTAACAAGTGTCATGAGAACATGAACCACAGCTATTCAAACTCAGCTCTTTTGTTTTTGTAGATGTTAACCAATTCCCTTTACTCTTCTGTTCACCTAAGGCTAGCAAATACAGTATTATCCAGCAACACAGAAGTAAAATAGGAGCCCTTGCCAACTGCAGCTGTTACCAGACCTCAGGAACCTCACAAAAAGGATGACGATGTCAGAGTAATGGGTCCCTTGCTTTTTCCCTTGTCTTCTCTTTGGTGCCTTTTGGTTCTTAACCTGAATCACTGTTGGTTCTTTTGTTGAAAATTTTGTGCTGTTTATCATAGATAAGGTGGATATGTTTGATGTAATTTTGAATGCTTCTTAACAGAAAAAAAAGAGAATAGTTTTTATTTTTTTAATGGCTTATTTTGGAGAATCTACACGTGATGCCAATTGTAGTTACAAACTGCAGTGTCAAATACTAAGAAATAATCTTTTGGGTCTTAAAAAAAAGTCTTCAGACAGCTGTCCAACTCTGGAAAATAAATGGGAACAATTTGATTTTAACCATGACAATGCACAATCTGGCATTTTTTGAATCAGAAAAACTTGGAGCCTGGAAATTAAACTGTCAGTACTAAAAAGTATGAGACTGTGAAGACCAAGAAGTGTTTAATCAGTATGTTAGGCTCTCAAAATGGGCAGGAAACATTGTCCTGGAAGGACAAAACTCTACAAAACGTAATTGCAGTGTAAGGACAGAAGAAGGTGTGAGTGTGAGGGACAAGAGCTGGAAAGACGGATGGAGGCCAGTAGAGAAAATAAACTGCTTTTTCCATCTAGTAATGCAGGAGAGAAAACTCTTGCTCTCCCTAAATCCTTTCCACACTGCTGTCCTTAGACTGTACGTGTATGTTCAGGGACAGAGCAGAAGCTGCCACTTCAGGCAATGGTGACCACATGGCACTGTGCTGTAAATGCATAGTCACAGATTCCCTTGTGTAGAGAAGAAAAGATGCAAGCACCAGCCCAGCCTGTAAGGGCAGCAGTGGTATCTCACTGTCAAACATCATCACACAGACAGCCATAGCTCTGACAGACACCCTCTGACTCTGCATTTTTGTGGAATGCAGAATCTTGGGCCTTCAATTTGTTGTTGTTGTTGTTGTCCCTGACATCACTACACATTCTACAAGGCAGACATTGAGGTGATGGAACATGCCCAGGGAAGGGCAACAAAGCTGGTGACGGGTCTGGAACACAAGTCCTGTGAGGACAGGCTGAGAGAGCTGGAGTCATTTAACCTGGAGAAGAAGAGGCTCAGGGGTGACCTTATCACTCTCTACAACTGCCTGAAAGAAGGGTGTAGCCAGGTGGGAGTTGGCCTCTTCTCTCAGGTAACAAATAACAGGCCAAGAGGAAGTGGTCTCATGTTATGCCAGAGGAGGTTAAGAAAGAATATTAGGAAACATTTTTTTTCACCAAAAAGGTTTTCAAGCATTGGAACAGCTGGCCAGGGAAGTGGTGGATTCACCATCCCTGGAGGTATTTAAAAGACATATAGATGGGGCACTTGGGATCATGGCTTAGTGGAGATTTTGTCAGGGTTAAGTTAATGGTTGGACTCAATGATATTGGAGGTCTTTTCCAACCTAGACTGCTCTGTGAATGCAGCAGTACTCCTGCACAGGCTGCAGCTGTATCATTCATCCAAGCTTTACTGTAGCAGCATATTGGACAGTAATGTTTGCTCCAGGCTCAGGGACAGCAATTGCATCTGCTGTCTAGTAGGATGCCCAGTACTTTCAGTGGACTGAAACCAAACAATATTTCTGTACTGATGAGCTATGCTTTGCCATTACAAACTCTACATGCGTATAAGGTTTTCACATCTCTATTCTCTCTGGTCATAACCTTGCTTCCTTCAGTCTTTCCCTTAAACAATAGAATAGAGCAGATTAAGATACCTGTGCCCAGAATACTGTGCTGTTATGGGGTCCAAATATTGATGTGGTTTTATCAAAAGTCTTTAAAGTCTGGTGAATTTGAGGATACCAGGATGAATTGAAGGGGCAAGGGCTGAACCTGAGATGCTTTGCTTATGGCTGGTTTAGACACAGCTAAACCTGAGTGATGCCCATGTTTCTTGCACGCTCAGTTATGTGCTGTCTCCCCACAGCTTGTTGGCTGTCACTTACGATCTGAGGGCAGTGTCCCAAACCAGTCACTCCCAAACAGTGAAAACTACACGTTTGTGTATGAACGTAGCTCCCTTCATGTGTGGCTGATCAGCATCAGCAGCTGATGTCAGGGAGATTGTTACGATGCTGGGATGAGGAGCCCTGGTTTCAGGTCAGAATGTGTGACTCCGCTGTGACTTTGTTTTTTGCCCTCCTATTGTTTGTTTTATTTGTAAAGCCCTTTCCCCTCATCCTCTCCATCCCTGTCTCTCTGTTTGTAGAGAAAATAGGCAGAACTGACACATAAAGGTGCCCTCAGAGCCAATTTGCAGCAACTGGTAAAGATCACACTATATCCATCTAAAAATGCTTATCCATAGGGAGCTGTCTCTGAAGCTGAATGTAAGGTAGTATTTAAAGAGGTAGCTAAAGCAGGAAAATACACTGTTTTAAAGTAGAGAGGGGCAGATCAATTCAGAAACAGCAAGGTTGTCCTTAGCTCCTCACCTAAGCCTTCTCTGAGAGCTGAGCGTTTATTTTTCTTTTAATTTCCATATACTTTTGCACTGCTTCGTTTTAATTCAAAGAGCAGAAGCACTGAAGTATTGCTAGACATGCTGTATTAGCAACTCTTTTATATCCACAAAGTAGAGAGACATGAACTGAAAGCTCTAGACCATGCCTTTACAGATCCAAATCCCTCGGCATTTGATCTCCTGTTTGCAGGTTAATGGGTTTGCCCTTTTTCTGGTTTCCTTGGGATTTTGTGGGGAGTTTTGTGCTTTGCCTCTTTGTAAAGCTAAGACCTAGCTGCAAAGTTTGGCTCTAGATTTTGGCCAAAAATATTATTATTTCTTTTGCCCTATCTACCTAGCCAAACTAATTTGGAGTTTTGTTGGTTATGCCAGCTGGAAAAAGAAATTGGCAATGAAGTCAGGTTTCTCTGGCAAGGTCTGTTTGTTCACAAGAATGTATCAAGTCTTGCTTTCTGCCGTGCAGCAGGGAACACACAATCAGAGCTGTTTCTTCATCCACTGCTCCAACTGGTTTGTAGAGAGCACCCTGATGTGAGAAAGCTTCTCCCTGGATTCCATCTGCTGGGTCATCTCCGTTGCTCTCCAGTGCTCTCCTCTGTGTTAGCTCCGGAGTGCTGTCATGTTTTCTACCCTCACTGTTCCATTGCCATTTGCATTTCCAACAAGGTTCCCGAGCAATTCTAGGCTCATGCGCACTTTTACTACTACGGTGACAAACTCAAGTAGCTTTTGCAAGCATCTGCAGTTTTTTTGGCTTTAGGATGGCAGCTGATGCAAGGCTCTATCAGTTGCTTAGGAAGCAGTGTGTGCCTTTGAGTCACCTGTAAGGTTTTTATTCCTAACAAAAATTATCCGATTCTCTATTCCTTCTGTGGGCTTCTATCTCCCTCTCTCCCTTGCCCCTTATGTATAAATGCTGTAAAGCTATCTTTAGTTGAGCTACTGGTTAATCCAGCATTAATCGACCTCCCTAATTATACTTTGCTATTTTCTCTCCCTTTATCCTTAAAATGGTCTACTGGGCAGGGGGTCTAGAGGGCAAACACATTCATTATGTTACCAGCAAACAAAATATGAATCGCACTGCAGGGGACAAAATTAAATTTACAGTTTCCCCTTGTATATGTCATAAACTATTGATTTAAACCAAGAGGGGACGCAGCAGTAGAGCCAGCATATTGGCTATGTTGCATTGCTCTCCTTGTGTTCTGCCATGGGTGTTTGCTGACAGCCCCTGTGTGGCTTTCTGGAAAAGAGTGGCTGGGGACAATCAGGGCAATGGAAAAAGAGAGGGAGATAAGGTGGAGTTTGTTTGGTAGGTCCATGGTATTTCAGGCTGTCTTTTTGTTTCTGGATCTTAAATATCTTTCTTTGGCACCACTATATTCTGTGGAAGGAATCCCTTTCAGAACCTACCTTTCCTTATCCCACACATTGTCTGCACTCAACTTTCCTTGCCCATTTTAGGGAGTTTAGGAGTGATATCTTCAGATGTTTTGTGTACCACTCCACCTATGCCTAAGCTTCCTTCGCCATGCTGGACATGGCATTTTGCCCCTGTTAAGCCTCCTACTTCTTCGCCGTGTCACGATTTCATTGTGGGAAGGATTGTTCTTTCTTCCCATACATGGAGCAAGGGAACAAGGGAAGGAAGGGATTCTAGGCACTATTTAGCCCATTTAGCTTGTTGACAGTGCTTACCCTGTATGCAGTGCTGGAGAGAGGAGCTAATGGCTGGAAACTTCACCAAACCAGAGTGCCTTTGTAGTGCACAGCTAGAGTGAGCCCTAGCAACTGGCAAATTGCTAAAGCACAGCATTTGGCTCTGTGCCCTCTTCCCTTTTCATATCATCTCAACTAGGCTGGAAGCACTCATGTGGTAGGAAGCCAGGAAGGGACAGATAGTGCATTTACACAGGAGAAGTGTCCTACCTGGGTAATGGTTGTCACCAGTGGACCCCACACTGTGCCCCTCCACTGCTGCCGGGAATGGTTTGAATGGCAGGAGCAGGCGTGGGGCCAAATGTGAACTCAGTGATCGGTGACTCGTCATCTATTCCACATTTAATGATGTTAGAGAAGAATTTAGTCCCTCCTGTGCTGTCAGCCAGTTCTCATTATTGGTTAATTGGACTAGAGATGCAGTCACTGTTGAAATCTATTGTCAGGAGCAACTTGCTATATTAGCGTAGGTGTGCTGCTCACATCCCCCTGATATGAGAGGGTCAAAGGCTGCAACTAAATGTATCATTTGCCTCTTCCCATCCTTTTCTGGGGACCACTCTGGTTAAGGTGTATCCTGGCAAGTCTAATATGGTTGCTGACCAGGAATAAAACCTGTGCATTGTCCAGACAGGACATGGATTTTGCCACTTATTGACACCAGAAACTTTAGCACTGCTCTCTGACAGCTGCCAGAAAGGTGAAAAGACCTGAGTGGAGAAGTCTTTCCTTGCCAATCTCTTCCTTCTCGGAGCAGTAGGGAATCTGACTGGGTCTACATGGAGAATTAGATGCAAGATTCTGTATACTACCTACAATGGGACCTAATCTAACAAGTAGGCACAGATAAGCACTGGCTGCTGAGATCTGATGTGAAAAGCCAGACAGAAAAAGCTGTGTGCAGTAACAAACATTTATGAGCTCCAGGATATTGACTACATAGACTCAAGCACTGTCTCCTCTCATCTTATCTCTTGCTTATCTATGTGCCTACCCACTGACCTCTCTCTTCCAGCTCATTCCTTTAATCAGCTTGAGGATGTAGGAAAATATTTTGTCAGAGAGTATTTCTGACTGCCAAACTCAGTTTATTTGTATCTCATTGCAAAATAGACCCCAAGAGGTGAAATGCCATAATCACTTGCATTTCTGACTCCCCAGATCACCTGTCTCTAAATAACTACGATGTGCTTTGAGGACAGGATATGAATTTAATGATGTTATCACAATTAACCTGCCATCTTTGTATTTTACAGTTTTCTTTTTTTTACAACTACAGAATTAGCTTTAATTTTGAGCCGAAGGCTTTGTCATCAATAACTTTGTCTGCTAGTTGCCAGCTCACCACAGAATTCTTTCAAGCACATAAAATGAGAAGGCACAAAACATTTTAAAAATTGAGGACAGCTTTATTTGCACAGTCTCTCCTGTTCATTTTCAGAATGGTCTCGTAGACTTTGTAACATCTTATTAAAATTACTCACTGCCACAGAAGCCTCACCTACCCCAGATGTCATGAAGTGTGCACATCAGCTCTTCACACATGGGGTCACAAAGTGGGAGTGTGGTATACCTGTGGGTGAGAAGTTTCATTTAGTGCGTGTGGAGTGTCCTTTGGCGATGTTTAAGAACAGATGAGGAAAAGCTGTCCCCTGAGATCATTTATGCATAGTTGATTCTGCTGTAGAGTTAGGGAGTGTTTAATGGTGGCCTACAGTCCTTTCCATTCCTGTTTTATTGATTCTGTGAGAACCTACCAAGTCCATTCTCCCTCCTTCCTTGACACTGTGTGTTTCCTAGGGCCATCAAAACCTCTCTGATCAAGTAAAACCCACCTAGGTGGGCTCCATACTATCTGCTGCCTTGCAGTACCTCTTCTGGAGATGGCTAAGGATCACATTAGAGCTTGCACTCCTCTTTCTTCTCCCTACATAAGATGAGAGTTTCAATCCTTGATGAAGCATTCAAGCTACAATGGTAGGTGCTTGTCAGCTCTGGGGTCATCAGTCCCCCCCAGTACGTCAGCTGATATGGGGGCTCCCACCTACCTCTGGTCAGAAGACTCCAACTTAGAATCATAGAATATAGAATGGTTTGGGTTAAAAGGGACTTTAAGGATTATCTAGTTTCAACCCCTAACTTCGTACAGCCAGCTGTGAAACAATCTGATCTCCATCACTTCTTCAACAATATTCAGTTGTTTTTGTTTTGTTTTTATTTTTTTTAACAGTAGTTTTATGTGCCATGTTGAGATGTTAAAGTGACTTTCCTCCCACTGTGGGCAATTTAAGACTCTAATGTGAGACAACTAAGCTATGGTGCCATCAGTCAGTATCTGCTTTTTCATATGACACATCTTCCTCTCCTTCCTTGCCTGTTCTTCAGCAAAGGCTTTTTCTACCTTCCTCTTTCTTTTGTGCAAGCCCAAGTATGAAGCAGAGCAGCTGTCTTCTTTCTGCCTAGCCCATGGGTCTGAGCATCTGGATGGAAGTGCTGACTCTTCTCTTCTGTACAGCACAGAAAATGTACCCTAATACCCTTCACTCCCAAGCAGAACTGGAGCTGGTCCAGCCTAGGAAATCTGCTTAGAATCTCTATTTTCCTCTCCTTGCCTGCTGTCACCAGAGAAATCCCAGCTACATCAAGTGCTTATTCTGGTCCTTGCCTTGTTGAATTGCTGGGGAAGGTGACTCAGGAGAATTTTGGGTCCCTGCCAGTCATTCACAAGCCAATAGCAGCAAAGGCAATTGTCACTCACAGCACCCGAGCCAAAATGTGGGCATGGGCCTGGGACCTTTCAAGAGCCCTTGAAATGTCATGTTATGTGGTTGTTCAGGGGTATTGAAAGGTCACCTGGTTTTCCCTATCTGCCCCTATCCATGGATGTTGTTTGGTGGGGTTTTTTTTGTTGTTTGTTTGTGGGGGTTTTTTGTTTGTTTGTTTGTTTGTTAATTAGACATACACAGCTGCAGTCTGACCTAACCAGAGGTGATTGTAGCTCACTTCCAGGAACTGATTTTAGCCTTCCTCCTTCTCTACATCTGTCTCTGAAGGGTAGGTGCCCCTCCATGGGCCTGCACTTGTGTCAGTGCCCTCCATCCCGGCTGGTTGTTCTGCAGAGGGCATTGTGTACGTAGGAATTAGTACAACATATGGCCATCACTGCACACTTCATATGTTATTATCACATTAGAGAGTCCAGCCACATGTCCCTGCTGCAGCCAGGGGAAACTGCTGGCCCTGCTCTTGTCAAGCAGTCCCCCTAATCTCTCTGCAAGCAGCTTCGTGGTCATTTGCAGGCATTTATGAGATCTGGGGGTAGAGCCAAAAAGTTTGCAAAGGATTAAGCATAAGGAAGCAACCTGTGGAAATCAGCTGCAAGAAGTGACAGTACAGAGGAAATTGAAGAGAGAGGAGGAGTTCAGGTTTGTGAATGGAGTAAAAAGGCAGTAAAAGGAGAGTAATGACTTGAAGGAAGAAATAACGGACAGCTGTGTTTTGAAGAAGACATAAAATCAACAATCTCGCCTCTCTCAGCTATTAAACATCTCTCTGAGTTTGTTTAAAATCCCAGATTGTTGTCCCAGGAGTCAGGACTACATTCAGAGTGGCTAATTGCAGGCTGACCTACTTGTCAATCCTGTTCTGGTGGCTTTAGGTTCTCACTTTCTGAACTGTAATGCATTATGTGACTGCTGTGATCCAACCCAGAAGTGACTCCTTCTCTGTGCTAAGTGAAACAACTGTGACATAAACCTCTCTGGGTTTGGATATTGGTACACAGTTTCTATATGCCCATCCCAGTTCCTTCCCAGGAAAATTCCCTGCCTTTTAGAGGGGCATCCTTCCACATTATGGGAACAACTTGTACCTTCAGAGGTACACAGAAATCTGCTGGTTGCATAAGCAGATGTGTGCTTGGGAGTTTCCAGCCCATTCTCAACAGGTTCCTTGGTGAGAGTGTGTGGCAGAGGGGAAGGTAAGCAGCAGGGTGAACAGACCAGCTCTTCTGGTGCTGTGCATTGGCCCCTGCACACACAGAGCTCTGCCAAGGGGCTTTAAGGGACTGAAGTGGGACAAATCACCCATCAGACCCTTCCAAATTCAGCTTTCAAACAACAGCTGTCCCACACAGAAGAAATAACTACAGCATCCTCCTTGAAATCAGAGAAAAGTTTCAGGGGCAAAGGAGATTCGGAGGTCTCTTATCCCTGCTTAAAGCAGGGCTAACTTCAACATTAGATCAGCTTGCTCAGTCAAAATTTGGAAATCTCCCAAGACAATGATACTTCAACCTGTCTTGGCACCTGTTCCTGTGCTGATCCACCCTCATTATGAAAATGTTTTTCTTTTATGTCCAACCAAATATTCTGGGAGCCCAAAATTGCTCCACATACAGCCTCAGAAGTGCTGAGTAGCGGGGAATAACAATTTACCTTGGCCTGCTCTCTACACTCTCATCATTGCAGCCAGGTACTCATTTAGCCCTCCTTGCTGCAAGGGCATGCTGCCACACTCATTTTCAACTTTTTTTCTCACTGGAAACCTTTGGTCTTCTTCAGAGCTACTCCCCAGCCAGCAAGACCTCATCCTTCAGTATTGCACAGAGATCATTTCAACAGGTGGAAGACTTTGCACTTATCTGTTGAACTTCACAAAGTTCTGTCATCCCATTTCTCCATGTCCTCGAGGGCCTTTGAATGGCAGCTCTGCTCTCCAGTGAGTCAGGCACTCCCTTGAACTTGGCTTCTTTCCTGAAGCTGTTGTATCTTCTGTGCCATCATGCAGGTTACTGATGATCAGGTCCACCCTTCTTTCTGATTGTGCAGAAGAAACAAAGAACTTTAGGGTGCTTCTGTTACTGTGATTTTCAGTGTGGAAAGTGAGATGTCCTATCCAGCCTGTAAGGTACCAAGAAGTATGATAATCCTTCTGTCTTGAGGAAGATGCAAATTAAATAGACACAGCTGAGAAAGGACAGGGGAAAAATTGAGACATGGGGATGTTTTGACCTACTTGAGTTGATATTTCATGCAATTTCAGTGCTGAGAGTAGAACTGTGTTTGCTGATTACTAGGAAAACACGGTGAACATGCCGTGGGCTGCCCAACTCACCGTGCTATGATATTATCTAGCCTGCAGATAGGCTGGGGAGCTTGCTTTTCTCTCCCTCCCTTCGCCTGTGTTTTTGTACCCAGAAAGTGCTAGTCCTAAGTACTTGTGTCAGGGAAATGTCTGGGGTGCAGGTTTGTCAGCCACTGTCAGCCCTGCTCTTTGGAGGGGTTGTGTGAGTCAGTGCATGGCACATCCCAAGGCTGAGAGCTGCCCAGGAGGCAGGACCCCAGCCCACTTAGTTCCCTCCTTGGTGAGCACAGGCTTTCAGCTGTTAGAGAGATTAGGGAAATAGTAAAATCTTCTAATGCAATAATAATAATAATTAATAACATAATGGGTTATTTTAATGCATTTTGGCATGAATTGTTAGGCAGGGAGTACTGTAGGAGAGCAGAGTCTTTGCAGGCAAGAATAAAAAGACAAGGTGACTGGGCCCTAAAGTGCACATCTGGGCATGATTTGGAGAGGCGATTTATTGACACCATAAATGATGGCTTTTTCGAGCAGCTTGTCTTGGTGCCTATGTGGAAAGACATAACTCCTGATTTAGGGCTGTGTTCAGCAGTACTTACTCTCCAGGTGGGACTCCTGGGGTGTCCCTCCTGGCAGAGACCTCTTGGCTGGGCTGCTGTGAGCACACGTGTGTACGAGACACAGGGCACGCACTTGGTCCCGTGTTTCCAGTCCCTTACAGACCCTGCAGTCTCTTACAGACCCTGCCATCGCTGGTGTGTGGTGTCCACACCCTGGGCAGCACCAGGAGAAGCCTCCCGTCTGCTTCAGAGGGTGTCACCTGCTGAGGCTGGTGCCACTCAAAGGCAGCCACGCAGCTCTGCAGCCCTCTCTCTCCTACCCAGCAGCATAAGGGCATGTGATGCCAGCTCAGATCAGGCCACAGCTGTCCAGGAACCACCAGGAAGGGTTACCCCAGCTCCTAGAAAGAAACTGTTTTTGCAGGGGTGAAATGTGAAAGGCAAGGGAGAAGACTGTCCTTTGCAGCACTTAGGTGATGTTTAAGTTGATGTTTTCATTGATCTCAGTGATTTTGTGTCAGCACAGTGGTAGGAATCGGCCTCCACTCTAGAGCCTTGTCTGGGCAAGCGGACATCTCTCAGTGGGTTTCATTACTATTATTATAGGGCCTGCAGCATATTAAGAGCCTGCCAGGACACAGCAGCCCCTTTCTCGAGGCTTCAGCCATGTCAGGGGAGACATCAGGTAGCAGGTGGGGTGCATGGGCAGTAGCAGCAGGTCTCAGAGGTGTGAGTGCTGAGGACTTGTCAGCATCACGTCAGCAAGGGCAGGGAGGTTGGCTCCTCATTAAGTGTACCCCCCACATGGCATGTGCAGGATAGAGGAACCTCAAACAGGGCATCAGGAAAGCTTAAGGAGAAGGATGACAGCAAATGCAAGGCCGAAAGGCAAAATAAATTAAAGCAAACAAACAAGAAAAGCAATCCTTAAAAGCACTGGGCTCGTCTTGGAGGTCATCCCTGCCTTGGTGTGTGCAAGGAGGGCGTTGAAGGATGGTGTGGAAAGGGGACAGAAAGGATCCGCAGCTGCACACAGAGTGGGCTTTTATTAGGGTTCATCAAGCACCTTTTAATGAACGGCCAAACAGCCAGGAGTCAAATGAAACAGCAGGTAAGGTGTAAATGAGAAGGAAGCTGAGGGAGTGAGAGGAATGGTCAGGGCACTGTGGCTATGCAATGCCAGGAGCAGAATGAGGGGAGCCACAGGTGGGGAATGCAATTAAAGAGCTGAGCCAAAGCCAACAAGCTGAATCTCTGGCTTGTGCCGAGCTGTTTGCACAGTCCCAGTCCCAGGTGCTGAGCATCCCTCTGGGATTTTTAATTCACCAAGGCAGAGGGGCCCCATCTGTGGGCTGGGACAGGCTCATGAGGTTCCTCTGCCTGAGTAGGTCTGTCCTTGCCAGGGGATGTTGTGCAAGGATTGCTGAACATTCCCTGGGAAGGGGGAAACCTCCTGGATGTGGACTTTGACTTTGAAGGGTTCACATGTACTGGACTTGAGACAAAGTATTCTAAAACTGGGGTGTGGAAGTCACATCTCTGTGAGGGGGGAGCTGTACCTCCAAATGGCTGACACTCCAGTACCTCGGAGCAGCAGCTCTTCTGGCATCGTATGCTCATCTATGTGTGTTTTTTTTGCTGACGAGTGTGATACATGCATACAGAGTATTTTGCTATTGTTATTATTACCCAAAGTTATGGATCAGCTTGAGAAACTCAAATGCAGTAAATCACTGGGACTGAGGTAGCATTAGTCTCAGGGCTCTGAAGTAAATAATGCATGAAATATACTGACAGCAGTGTCTGACGGATCCTTATAAACAGCATCTCTCTAACGAATGCAGAGCTGCTAATATTGCAGGGTTGGATTTAGGGGAAAAATGCTGAAATTTCTCTGTGCTCAGGCAAGATGATGCAGATGGGAAAACCCTGCCCCTTCCTTACCCCTGAGAATCAAGCAAGTGATTTTAATGACAGCTGAGAGGGTCAGGAATGGGGGGGCAGCTCCATATTCAGCCGTGATGTGGACTTCATGGGCAAGTTGCTCTCCCTTCTCCTTCCCTTTTGCAAGGTGAAGGTGCTGAAGGGCTGTCCCGGCCTGCTCTGCCTTCACCCCGGTGTGGAGTGCTCTGAGATCCTCAGAGAGGGAGTGCTCCAGGCATGCTAAGTACTATTATTATTTTTTTAATAATCGAAAGACATCCAGGGGATTACAGATCTATGAGCTCTCTTTCAGTTCCAGCCAAACTGATTGTGAAGCTAATTAAAGACAGACTAATACAATGTTCAGCTAAGTATAACATGACAGGGTCAATTCAGTATGGCTTCTGGAAAAGAAAATTGTGCCTTTTTGAGCTGCAAGTGGGTTTTGTTGTTTTGGTGTTTTTTTTAAGTTTAATAAAATATGATAAAGGTGATCCCCAGCAGACATAATGTACTTTGATTTTCATAAAGCCTTTGATAAGGCCTTTCACACAAAATTATGAAGGGAAATAAATAGCCATGGGCAAAGGGGCAAGGTCTTGTCATGGTTTAAAACCCAATGGATTGTTAATTAGCAAAGAATGGTTTTTCTTTTGCATGGAGACAAGTTAATAGTGGGAGTCAGTACACACTGGGGAGGTGTTTAGTCTGCCCTGTGTCCCTTGGCTGGCATCGTGGTGCTTTGATGACGACTCCTTGTTTGGCTGCTGAGAAACGCAGCAGAGTTGCCAGAACCATAGGAGATGTTAAGAGCAGACACACCCCATTGCATCCTCTGCAGGCAGTGGGCTGTGGAGATCCAATGGGACCCACTCTCAGGTCTTGGCCTGGGTGCTCTGGTGTGTCCTGCCAGGAGCTGGGTCCTTCCCCCGTGCCTCTCACCTCTTACCAACCAAATGCAAGCACGGGCTGCCATCTCCATGAGTCAGCAGGATTTAAAGGTGCCACAGGGACAGAGCAGCAGGATGACGGATGAACTATAACATGGATGAACATATGGTAATGCAGGCTGCAAAAATAGTCTCCACTTCAGCTGTACAGTGATGAGTGCTGAGCTCTCAGGCTCCTTGGAGGGAAGAGATTGGGAGTCACGGTGAGTAACTTGATAAAAGCTTCTTCAGTGGGTTGCGTCAATTCCAAAAATGTGGAAGATGCTTGGTTGCCTTTAAGGGACAGGAAAACAATAGGGAATATGTTATAAAAAATGACATTATCTTGAACATTGGCTACACCCTCATTTATGGAAGTGTGTAGAATTACCAGAGGGCCATGAAGCATGGTTAGTAATCTTGTGAGATTTACCTACGAGGAGGCAGTCAGTTGGACTGAACAGGGTTTTCTTTTTCAGTGTAACAAGCTTGCAAAAATGCCATTTCTCCCTCCCAGTAGCTCTCCCATTTTCCTTCTTGCCATCGTGCCCTCTACTGTCCCTGAGCTCAGGCTGGCTCTGCTCAATCCCGGCCCACTCCGATGGGAGATGGCAAGCATCGGCCATCCGCAGCCTCCCTGAAGAGACACACTAAATGCTTATAATTGAGTTATTTACACTAATGAAGAGTGTGGTGAAAACTGATCCGTCCCTCCTTTTTCTGTCCTCCTGTAATACTAGAACAAGAGGTCACTTGGAGATGCTAATGGTAGCTTAATTTAGATCACATGAAAGGAGACACTTTTTCACACAGCAGGTAGTCAGTCTGTGAAATCCACACTGCCTCCCGAGGTCAGAGAGTCAAATACTGCAGAAGGACTTGTCAAGCTCCTGGGTAATTTTTGGAACAATAATAACTGTTACTAAGGATGCAGAAGCACCCCAGGGACCCCCATCAGGAAGGACCCACTCTGCATAGCACAAGCCCTGCCCAAAGCAGGAGCCAGCCTGACCTGGGTTGCTTTGGTCTCTAAAGCCAAATAAAGGTTTGCTTGGTCAGATGTTGGGGGGATGATGGTGAAAAAACTGCACCCAAGCGTGACACCTTTTGGTTTCCTGCACCAGTTCTGTAGCCCCAAAGACAAGGTTCTTGGTTCCCTTCTCTTGAGAGTTCTGAGTAATGAGAGTTCTGTTTTTCTGCTATAAATCAGTGCTGTTCACTCTGATTTTAAATAGGTGAGGGAGGGACAGAAAGCCTACAGCTGCCTTTATCCTGGACGAATCATCCCATGACCTGGGTGAAGCTTGGGTGAATTGCCTCAGGATAGAGCCTCATCTGCACTTCTGACCCTTTTCCTAGATCTCCTCAACACAATGTTTTTGGTCTGGTGTCTTTGGCGCTCCTACAGTTCGTTCTTGGCAGGCTCCTGTCTTCCCATGCATTGCCTGTGGCATTGTAAGCTACTTAGCAAGTCTGACTGACCATGGGTATTGGTGAATTTTGCCTGTGGGCAGCGTAGGCCTGTGGATTATGATAATGTTGAAGAGCCTTTAACTTGTAAAGGTGTTTAAATTTACCAGCAAAAACAAAGTGTAACAGAACTGGGGAAAATAATTTCAAATCCATGGAAAAATAATTTCAAATCCATCCCTGTCTCTGTATTCATGTTTATCTGACCTGCAGTTCTATAAAGGCCTTTAGCCCCAGTAGGTTTGGGACTGAATCTGTTGTTACTGTTTTTCCTCCTGTTCATAAGTTCAGGTGAAGTCCCTCCATTCCAATTTTGACAAGAGATGTCCAGACTCAGTGTAGAAATCTTTGCAGGGGATTGAGATAGAACACCAGCACCCCTTGCATTGTCTTGTGACTCTTTATTGCAAAATGGCTGTAAGCAATGGGCTTTTAAGTGTGTTTTCTTGTAGCTAGCTGCAGAATCAATGCAGTATGTGTACAGTAAAATTGATCATAATCCACTTGAGGGCTGGTGTTCAGAAACTCTCACAGGCATCTCTCATTCCAGCATCATCGTAACAGCTCTCCAACTATCCCACCTGCTTTTCTCCTTGCTGTTTGTTACTGCCTCAGTAGCTGGCTGTGTTTAAATATGTCAACCTGGGTTTTTTTTCCCATCTTTCTTGTTTCCTGTGTTCCTCTAACAAGCAGCTTGCAACAGAACAAACAAGCAAGGCAGGAGCGCTCCAGGCAAAAGGGGTGTTTTGTGTTTGATTTGAATACATACATATTTTTCTTGGTTAAAACTTCTGATATTCATCAAACACATGCAGGAAGGCTGTGAATAAGACCTTTTCCTTCCTTTCTGACACGCACACTGTCTAATACGAGCACCTTCTCATTTTCACTCGACGTCTGACTCCGTGCGAAGCGCGCTTTCTCTCATATCCTCGCACACACACGCGTTTGACAGTCTCATCCTCACTGCTGCTCTGTCACGTACACAAAACCACCTTCTCATCTCAGCAGAGCCCAGCACATGCGCACTCCCACAGGCCACAGGAGCACACACACGGCCACCCACACACTTGCAAAGGCTTTATTATTGCAGGGAAAACTGCTCTCAAGTATATGAGACTGGTTGTAACTATGGCAGAGATGGGGAGAGAGGGGAGCAAGGTTGGGAAATTGTGCACTCCCCTCACTCTTCAGAGACACAAAGCACTGCTCAGGTGGAGGGGAGAACACATTCCCAGAGCCCTCATCCCTTCTGCCAGGCACAGACAAGCACCAAGCGTCACTTACTCACTGCCTCTCACGCACAGACTCTGACTGCTCTCCCTGAAAGTTTCTCAGTCACCCTTTCTCGTGCATCCTTCCCTCTCTTTTTTGACTGTCAGGTCCTGATCACATCACTGTCACAGTTGCTATGATATCAGCATTTTCTGACAGGTGTATATGCTTCTGTCACTCCCAGCGAAGCTCTTTAGCACCCTGCCTGCTGCCGGATCTGAACCAGGGCAGCACTACTGGAAAGCACAGCCAGCGGTGTCTCACATTGATGCATGCAGAAGATACAATCCTGATCAAAAACTGCATGTTTTCAGGGGATTCCACTTTCAAAGAAGGCCTTAAAGCAAATGTTTTCTCTTTATAAAGAGTGAGGTTCACTGCTATTCGGAAAAAGGAGGAACGCTCTGGGCATTTCTCTTGTGAATTACCAGAGATCTTCTCCCTCATCCTCTGAAGCAGGCTCTGCATTTGGCCTCCTGGAGTGGGCTACTGCCTGGAGGGCCCTAATTTCAAAAAATTAGTTCAATTTTCCAGAACCCCCAAGCTTCCAGTGCAGCCTGAGGCACTGAGTGCTTCACTCCCAGCTGCATGGCGGGGTTGGCCTCTCCTGACAAGGGAGTAGCAAAAACATACCATCTGCCACGATGGGGGCCATGGATGTGCTTCAGAGCAACTCAGTGCAGGCTCTTTGTTCGGGAAGTGGCCACACACCTCTGCAGGGGCTGTGAGAATCTCAGATCATGCACAATTTGGAAGAAATTTCAGGTTTTCCAATTACTGTAGCAGTGGCTGGTAACCTTCCAGCAAAGAGGCGCTGGAGCACAGTGTTCCCATGGCTCCTGCTGGGCTCAGCCGGCGTTTGTGTTTGAACTGGCACCAGAAAAGCTAGGAAGCGAAGAGATTATTAATAGGGAGCGCAAGGAAGAGGAAAGGTGTTTAAACAGTTCCCACTTTGCATGTCTAATTCGGGAGCTACCCTTCTGTAGTTCTCCAAACAAGTGCCCAAATCCAATGTCAGACTTCTCAGAAGCATAACTCGTTAAGCTTTAGCACACTGTAAGATAAGGACCTTGCTTGCATAAGGCCATCAACCACTGATATTGACTCTCCAGGACGTTTTTAAGGCTATTTATATCACAATAAAGCCATTTTATTAGCGTCATCAATCAAGAGAGATCGCATTTTGGCCTGGAAATGATTCTGCTTAAGTTTCTAGAAAGGAGAAGGGTGAGTAATTGTGAGATGCATTATCTTCGATCTCATTTGAAATCTCCTAATTGAAACCATATACGAGTGTATTTTAATGCTTATGAAATAGATGGTAAGGCTGTTGCTAATGTAGCTGTGGTAAGTACGACTGTCCAGTAACCAGAGGTACAGACAGAGGTTTTTCAGAGAGCTATGGCAGGAGCTGTCCCTGTCCACATCTGGGTAAGAAGCTGGTTCTGGCACATGCTTCAAACTGAAGCTTCTGCCCCACGCTGGGCTGAGCTCGTGGTACTTGGCATCCACGGTTCAGCGCAGCTGGCAGCATCTGCTGTCGGGGGCCTGCTGATCTCACTGGCAGCATCAGGGGTCTTGGCAGGGCAAACCTGCTCCTGCCCTGGGGCTGGGGTCTGTGCAGGCTCCCGACTGAGAGCTGGGAACTGAGTCATGGTCGAGGGGCGTGGTGAAGCTTCCTAGCACGTGTATGGCTGGAGCTGCTGTCAAAGTGGAGAAGGGGATACAGCTCTCCTCCAGGGTTTTGCCCGCAGAGCAGACTTGGAGGAGCAGTGGTTACTCAGGTAAGGAGAGTGTAGCTTTGCACTGCCTGTGGGGGCCTCTGAGACTGAGTAATGGCAGGGCTTGAAAGCTGTTACAGATATTTGATAATTAATTGGCTGGGAAATCAGTTTATTTTAATGACTCTAGTTAAATAAAGGAGAGCGCTAAAAGGGCTGCACTTTCCTGCGGTGCTAAACTACTTTCAGGGACAGAGAAAGCCCATTACACGTCTACTTTTATGCCAACAGGGACTTTCTTGTGAAGGCTCTTCTGAAAGGTAGTTGAAATCTTCATCTCCTCTGAATCCCAGCAGCTTCAGTTTAAGACAGGAAAGCCTGAAGGGTGGTTTATTACCAAGGATCCATCAGGCAGAGGGGACAGGGGAGTGGAGCTGCTGATGTAACCTTATGCTTCACCTCTGGCCAGATACTTATGGCAGAGTGGTTCCAGTTGTGGTTTATCACTGTTTTATACTGCTCTAGTGGGAGCAATGCATGTATCTCGGTTAACCTCACTTGTCTTTCTGAGTACTGGCTGGTCTCTCACACACACACACAGGGTAGAGAGAACACTGGTAATAATCTAGCATAAACAAGTAATTTTGGGTGCTGTCTCGGCTTCTCTTGGCTGTCAAGGACCAACCCTCTTTTCTCAGCCTAAGGAAGAAACAGTAAGTGTGAAGTCAGAGAGGGGTTGATGTCAGGTTCATTTTTGTTAGGGCTCTATTATTTTCCAGGTTATTGGAATATCATTGTATCATTGCTGTTCAATGGGCAGAACTATTTCTTTGAGGAAAAACAATGTGCACCCTGGTCCTGGTCAAAGAACGAGAACTTGACTGGGATCTCAGACAAAGGTTTTTGATTTGACCTCTATATCTCTCTGTAGGAAGATATTTTGTGTGTGACTGTGCGTATTAGAGACCTCAGCAACAATGCTGAAAGAGACTTGGATCTGTTCTTTGCTGTAGATTCTTTGCTGTACTTTGGATATGAAGTTAGGTCTCAACCCAGTGTATCTTGTCCTGAGGGTAGTACAGCAAGTGTGCATATATGAACAGTGTTCAAATGCAGTCCTATTTATCAGAGTCTGTGAAGAGCCTGCAACACCATCAGGTTTAGTGAGTGCATAAGAGATTAAACTGCAGGAATCATGGCTTCTGTACAATGCATGAGAGCAGGACAGACCATCACAGCACATCTTATTTTTTTGGAATCTGAGAATAACTTTAATATCCCTTCATTTAGGGTTTAATGTCAAAATTAACTGCCACTTCACTCTTGTCTCAAAAATGCCAAACTGTTCTTCCTGCCCCAGTGCTGTTGCCCTCTCTACTGCAGATTCAAATTCAGTGCAGACACACACCCCACATCCCTCTGTGAAAACTTAGAAGAATCAAAAAACAAAACTAAGCCCTTCAGTGTGGTGGAGGTACGCAGGACCTCTCTTCTGCTGCCCTGCAGCACTTTGAATTGAGCATCTTCATGACAGGATTTGAGCCTAGGTTTTCCCCCTAAGGCTGTGAGGTCCTGTGTTAATGTCATGCTGTGCATAGACCTTGGGGATGCCCAGATACACACCAGGTGGGCATGATGCTATCCCCTCTGCATGGCTGATGAGCGCCTACCATTAGCCAAGTGTAAACTCAGGGCACCCTGCAAATCCTTATCTTTAAAACATTCCCTGGATGTGAAACCTCCTGCCAGCTGGAGCTGCTTTTAGTTAAGCAGACTGAAGTGCTGTATTTAATGAATTCATTTAGAGTCTGGTGGAAGGAAGCAGGACTGATCCTCATTTAGTAAATCTAGGTTTCCCCATTTACTGCAATGGTGCCTTGTTGGCCCTTGATTTATGCCAGCTGAAGCCACAGTTTGGCATCTCTCTGTACAGTACAGTACAGAATTCTGGAAATTATTTAAAGCAAGTGACCTGTCAGAAGAACAGAAATAGGAACCCATCCTCAGACCAGCCAAAGCCCAAGTGCACAGCCATAGACTCTGCTGTGTAAGAAACTTTCAGTAAGACAGCTGTACAGAAGGGAGCTCCATAGGGAAATGGTTTATCTGTACTGTGGATAAGCTGTGCATGAGGGAGAGGTTTCCTTTCACAGCAGGCTCTTGGGAGTAGAGGCAGGGATGTCAGTGGATCCAGATAAGATATCCCTGGGTAAATGCTTCCAGTAGGATTAAGCAACATTGTCTTCACCAAGAAATGAAAAGGGTTTATGTTCTGTGTTCCAGCCAATTTGTGCAGCTTGTTTTGCCGGTACCAGAAGACTGCAGGTGAGGAGGTGCAGAAGCTGTCAGAGCAGTCCCTGTGGTTATGCCTGTCTGTCAGTCAGTAGCCAGGCTGGAGTTCAGGCTCCAGAGCACAGCCCCAAGCCAGTTGCCTTCAAACCATAGGGAGGAGCTTGTGCTTCAGCCAGACCTCTCTGCTGTGGTTGCATATCCCTGGGCAGACCCCAATTAGGGAGAAAAGCATGGTCTTTTGCAGTAGTGCTGAGATAGATGTGACTGGAGGTGACATCTGGGTTTGTGAAGGTTGTTTTTCAGTCATCCCTACCCCTCTCTTGCTATCCTCATACCACCAGTACACAACAAACTAAGTTCTGTATGAGACAGGTCAGGTCTGTTATGTTTTGGTTCTGACAATAAAATAGTTAAATTGTATGACTTTGCACAACCTATTTCTTTCCTTCTCCACTGGCTCCCTGTGTGTATAAAAAACACATCACAACACTCCTCTTCTACAAAGGTAAGAATTTTAGTTCCACAGTGCTTACTTCCTTTGATAAAAACACTGCGTGCTGTTCAGCACGTGCTGAATTGCCTTGCAAAGCAAAGCCCTGCAATGGTCTCAGAGGAAAATGAGTGCCAGATATTAGTATGATTAGTAGGATAGCAAGAAGATCTAGCTGTGGGAATTATTCCTTCCCCTTTCTCAAGGAGTCGTACCTTCCTCCCATTCTGTTTCTGGCCAAGAGGTTTTAAACAAGCTCCTGGCTTTCATGTCAACAGCAGAAACTCCATCAGATACATCCTGACATTTCTTTTCTTCCACTCTTCCCCCTTTCCTCTATTTATTTATTCATAAACATGTCCTCCTCTGCAAGGCATATTGTGCATGTGGGGATGAAGGTAAGCTGAGATCAAAGCTCTTGGGAGTTCTCCCTCACAGCATCTTCTCTACCTTCCCCGTAAGTCTTTCAAATGCCTTCTTTCACAAGACCTGATGGTGGACAAAAGTGAAGCATTAGGGAAAGGCAAAATTTAGCAAAGCTCTAAACAAAGGAAAGAAAATGGAGTTGAGCATTGCCTTGCCATAACAGCCTTGCTGTGGTTTCCACATAAAGGAGTTCTTCAGCACAGGATAAATACAGCATGGGAGTTTGAAGCTTGCAGCCTTTTATTCTATGATTGTAACCATTCCATGGGATGGATTTTCAAAAGTATCTCACTTTAGGCAACAAGAAAACTGGATATATTGGTGAAAAAACTCACTGTGCCAAATGCTGTTTTGAAAATTTGGTCCTGGTGTGTAAGTTTGGCAGCCCAAAAGTACTTTGACAAATCTGGTTTAAATTTTAATGCTAAGCACTTTAAAAAGTCAAATCTCACTTGGGACTTTTAAGTGCTGGACAGCTTTACTCACAGCATATTTAGGAATAGAACCATATGCCAATGTCTTTTGAAAATATTGAGACTGTTAGTGTTTGTATCAGTAGTTTTTAACCTCTCCATGCATGATTTCTAAAAGGTCCAGTTTTGGAAACAAATCCAAACCTGTGCCAGGTAACTCTAGTGTGATATATAGAGGTTTAAGGTCTTGACGAGAAATATTTAGCTGTATGTGAAGTGAAAAAAAAAACCCCAAAAACATTGCTTTAACTGAAAGAAATTTGTAAGAGGAGTTGTCTTCTCCTGACATATTGCTGAACTCTGAGGTAGGTGGTAAAAGTAGTAAGACCAGGTCACTGTAGTTTGTTCTCCCTGTAGCCCCTGTGAGGCTGATCCTCTGGTCCTCAGCCCATCTTTTTTTCAAACACCTGAAAGAATAGGCACTTCCTGGCTTTCCTTGGGAGACTTTTTACAAGACTAGCACTTGTAGATGACAAGAAGTTTTTCTTCAAGTTTGAACAGACTTGTTTCTCTTTTTTTTCTGACCTGTTACTCCTTCATAGACCCCTATGCATCTTGCTAAATAATTCCTCTCTTCTCTTGGTGCTTTCAGCTTTCAAAGAGGTAGAGCTTGTCAACATGTCGCTTTTAAGTCCTCTCTTATTCAAGTTATACATATTTAATGTTTTTAAGCTTTCCTTAGATGCTGATCCCTTTCCAGCCCTTGATGAATTTTGTTGTTTCTTGCCTCTGAATTCCCTCCAATTCCCCCATATCGATCTGAAAACAAGGTGCCTAATATTGACTGCTCCAGTGCAGGTGCATTTGGTATTTGGTGGCAGTTGTTTCTGGATGGAATTAAAAAAAAGAAGCAGCAGAGTCTCTCAAAGGGAATCTGCTTCGTGGTCTTCTCTCTGAGAGCATTATTTCACGATGGTATTTCAGGACTGGCTTTAGATATGGAAATGAGAGTGTGTGTCTAGCTCAGAAGCTGTTCTCTGCTTTCAAGTGGGAGAGAGATGGAAAAGGGGAAGAGGGGTTAAGCTCCTCAAAGGCTTTGTCTGCATTAGGCTTTTTTCTTCACATTTCCCAGTGTTGCTTGCACGGGTGTAGCTCAACCCACAGTGGCACTAATGACAGCTCTGGCACAGGCAGGGAATCTAACATGTTCCCTACACATCGTCTCCACAACCTCTACAAGCCCCAACTCCACCAGCGGTGCCACGGCAGCGGGAGCTGGAGAAGGAAAAGGTCAGCTGTAAATAATAACTAGAGTGTTTACACATCAAGAAGGTATCCTTCATTGAAATGCAGCAGCTGGAGGTGAGCAGGCAGGATGCACCCAGTTTTTCATTCATCTTGAAATACCACCCTTCACAGTCTGCTGCTGGCTACCTGAGGGCAGCACTTAGAAGTGGAGATGATAGCTTGGTTGGGACACCTCTGATATTCTCATGATCTCAGAAAAGAAGGAAAAGTTAAGACTTATTTTCCCTGCATCACTCCCATTCCCTCTCTGATCGGCCTCCAAAGAATTTCAAGACTGATTTCTCCTCTATGTGGATCCTCGTATCCCACCCACCCAGGACAAGTGCTAATGCTTCAAATGGAATATTCCCTTTCCCTTGATGAAGAGAAGACAGTATGAGATGAGATGAGATGAACATCAGGATCCAGATAATAGAAAGTGCATTACTATGTCTCAGGTAGCATGCTCCTCAGGTACTGTAAGAAGCTCTTTTATATAGTGCAAAACACAGGATACACCTGCCAGTTTCACACAACATTTAAATCTGATATTCTTTCACAGACGTGTACCAGTTAATGGTTAACTGATGAAATTCTCAGCCAGAAAGCATCACCAAGATGAAGATGTTAATGAGTTTAAAAAAAGAAGAAGGGGGCAGGGGGTTGAGAAACGCCTGGGGATAAGAAAGCCAGCGTACAAACTTACAAGGTGGATTGCAAGCTGTCACTCAGAGTGGAAGCTAATTTACAGAGAGGCTAAATTTAGATTAGATATTAGGAAGAAATTCTTTACTTTGAGGGTAGCAAGACACTGTAACAGGTTACCTAGAGAAGCAGTGCATGCCCCATCCCTGACTGGCAGTGTTGAAAACCAGGCTGGATGTGGCTTTTAACAACCTTATCTGGTAGCAGCTGTCCCTGCTCATGGCAGGAGCATGGAACTAGGTGATCTTTAACATCCCTTCCAACCCAAGCCATAGTGTGATTAGCTTGGTGCTAGATTTATAGGTTTTTATGGCTAGAAAAGATCATTAAATTATGTAGAAGGTGATTTACATTGCCTCTTTAAGAGATGTTCTACCTTTCTTTGAAATGTCTGTCACTAGGCATGGCAGGGTTGGTCACTGAACTGTGTGGCCCAATGCTCAGACCTTGATACTGTTTCCATTTCCTTCCCCAAAGGTTCGGGTGGAGACATCTGAGCACTGAGCTCTTCTTGCCTACTTGGAGATATGCAGCCATTACAGATCTACTTTGGTCCCTTACCCCAATAGCTGTTGAGACTGGTGGCCAGCATTAGCCCCTGACCAGCTGATGCCCCTGACCTGATTGTCTGTTTGACTGTATTTTCTCAGGTCAGAAACGTTTCTAGAGGTGCTGTACGGTTTCTTGCCACCTGGCAATCAGCTTTTCCTGACCCACTGGGGGCTGCTGCCAGTCCTGTGGGCACAGCCCTTGTTTCTGAGAGCCCCGAGAGCTGGTGGTGTCACGTTGTTGTGTGGGAGGGTACCTAAGGTGCCTTGCTTTTGGAACTAGGCCATGGCACCATGGCAGCAATCATGTGGGCTGTTTTGCAGGCTTACATGTGTCTTGGTGTGTGCAACTGTGAAAGGGAGAGTCGGAGAGGGAACCTCCCTCTTCCTTCTCTGCCGTACAAAATACATGAGATGATGCTTCATAGCTCCAGGTTTAATTATTTGGATCTTAAGCTTTTTAGTCCCCTTGCCTGAGCAAGCCACTGGAATCCACAAGCTGGAAGGTGTTATTTGCAGTGCCACATCTCTCTTCAGCTGTGAGATGCTGATTTTCAAATCTCCCCCTTGTTTTGTGACAGCCTGTTGTGATACCTCTTGCATTTTTAGCCTGTGACTGGGTCGGGAGGATGCAACCCTGGACCACACAAAATGCTTTGAAGCTCCCTCTGGCATCACTCTCCTATTCCCTCTTGTGTTTGCACTGTCCCTTTTCTGCACCCACTCTCTCCTGACCTGCCCTTATGCTCTTTCTTTCTTTGTGCCCGTGCATTGCTAATCTCATTCTCCAGTAGCTGTGCCAGCTGCCCTAATGTTTCTTGCCAGCTTTTGCCTCTCCCCATTTTCTCTCTTCCCTCTGCTTGCCAGCCCATGATGTAGCATTGCCTTTCTCCATCTGCCTGATTGTCTCTCTACTTTTATCTGGGTGCTGGAGCTCCAGGTGCTGTCATTCTCTGCGACAGCACAGAACGTTTCAGTTTCCCTCTGTGGCTGGATAATTACCAGATACAGAGTCACGTGGCCTTCCCAGTGAAACGCTCCCTCCCCTCCTGTCAAAGAAGGAGATCACATCTCTGAAACTCATTTTTCCCTTTTTGCAGCATTTTTGTTATTATTATTTTTTACTAGAAGCAATTAAAGGGAAAAATTTGGATTAGGTTTTCTGGAGTTACCTAGTGGTGACCACATAGAAGTTACCTACAAGGCACTGGGTGTTCAGGTAGAAGAAATAGGTGATTTCCACAGCTGAAGTTTGTGAAGGAGAATAAAGGGACTTATAGTCTGTATGGGTGCTTTATTAGTGCTCCTATTCTCATTTTTGGTGTATTCCCAAAACAGAAAAAAATCACTATGGTGCAGAGGCCTGCCAGAAGTTTAGTTTCCAGTTCTTTTACAAATTTGGCATAACAGCCAATACCCAGTTCACATAAGTGACTAATTATCATTGTCTTTTGATGAACCTCTGTTCCTGAGTGACTTTAGATACTCTTTACATGCCAGCCTGTGTCTTAGTGATCACAAAAACACAGGATCCTTAGTGTAAGTGCAGAGCAACAAAAAGGCAAATCAGCAGGCGATGTTACCCATTGCCATTCTGCATCAGCTCTGCTATTCCCTGGCTCCCCCTTTTGATAGTGCAGGAGCCCTGGGATGCTGTGGGAAGCTAGGGACAGCAGAGCAAGGCATACATCCCTAGTGGATATTTCACTAAGGCCAAGTGATCGATAGCTGACGAGCATTGCCTAATGATTCTGCATCAAGAGCAGAGCCAGGTTTCTGGCTGCACCGAAAAGGAACAGTGGCAAGACCTCAGCTAACCCAAAAGGGAAAGAAGGATCTCAGAGTCTGTTTCCTCAGCAGCCTGAACCTCCTGACTGATTTTAGCGCAAGACCCTGATGCAAGCTGTCAGAGCATTTGGTATTTCTGCAAGCGTCAGCCAGAGAGCAGTTCGTCCCCCTGTGCACACGTGGGGAGCAAGTCTCCTCTGGCAGGAGGCCTGGGACTGGAGTCAGTCATTCTAGAAACATGCCTTGGAATGGGAAAAGACCTGTCCAATTCCTGACTATGCTGTAAAGAAATGGAGGGCATTTCCCGGGCATGGTGGGTTATAAGGAAAGGTGGTACTGTGGTGGTAGGTCTCCCTCTGAGGTTTTTCTGTATTTTGAAATTTTAAACTGTGCTGGGATATGGCTGGCATGAAGTTAAGCTCATAGCAGCTCAGAGCAGCTCATATTGATATTTTTAAGAAGGTTTCTCTGCTGGAGTGGATGTGGACTGAAGTTGTTTATGCAGGTATACTGATCCACTGCCAGATGGGAAGAGCAATAAATCATGCCAGTATAAGTTCTCTTATTCTGATATAGCTACATCCACCCTTTGAGAATATTGGCATAAAAATCGCTGTATTTTGGGCTTGATTTCTGTTGCGAGTTTGTTTTTTTTCCCTACACAAATAGGAACCTCTACTCGTCATTTTAACAGAAAGAAAACCCATGTGAGACCAGCTGTGTGTGTGTTAGTGGGAGCCAGTGGAGCTACCTGTCTTTTTAAGCCAGTGTATTTTTTGTAAATTCCCTTGGGTTTCATTTTTCATGCATACCACATGGACTGAGAGACAAGGATGTTTACAGCACATGAGCAGTTCTGCACTGATGCTCATATTTTCTGGTTGCAATTCTTTTTCTTCCATTAGAAAGAGTTGATGGGAGAGACAGTGAGACAGAAATGTTTCTGTGCAAGGCACTGGGGACTCCTCTTCTAGAAAACTGGGTAGAAATGCTGGTCACGAAAGAGGAATTCGGGCTGGAGCAGGTGCTGAGAGGGGCTACTGAGTATTTAGGGCAATGGAGGATCTATCATATAAGAAGAAACCAGGAGAGTTTGGCTTGTTGAATCCAGCAAAATGAAGGCTGAGAGGGAGTATGATTGCTCTCTCTGAACACACTGAAAGATAAATACCCGGGAGAGAGAAGAGCTCTTTTAGCTTAAAGATGGTGTTGGCATGAGAGGAAATGGATATAAGCCAGGTATGAATAAATCTAGACTTCTTAGAGTTAGAAAAAACAAGGTTTTAATCAGCAGAACAGAAAGACTTTGAGCAGTCTGACCTGTGAAACAGGGGGAGGATATTGCCCCATCAAACATGCTAGGCTAAAGTAGGAATGAGGTACATCTCTAAAAAAGATGATAAAGTACAGCTGTCTGTGCTGGCAGAGGTTGAGGCTTCATGACCTGGTAAACCCATCCCAGCCTGACACTCCTAAAGTGGGAATTTACTAAAGAGGATGAACAGAAGTGCAGGCATCCTATCAGCCATGCACCCTCCCAATAGGTGGATGGCCAAAAATTGTCACCTGAGTGCTGAAATACCCAGGGAGCTGCAGACAGGTGTGACGACCAAGGTCACAGCATAATACAGCTGAGAGAAAGCATGGGCTGAACAGATGCAGCAGTTTCCCCCTCCTGCCAGTTTTCCAGCACAGGACTGGGTTTAAGCAGTAGTTTTCTAAATCCCTCTGAGGGCCTGTGATATCATGCTGGCAGTGGTTACTCAGGAGCTATTTATGCCACATTTTGGAAATCCATCCTGCTGTGGCACCGCTTTCACTCTCAAACAGTGACCCTGCTGTGTATCATGGCACATAAGGAGAGGAGCAGCAGCTGTACCAGACTGGGGAAAGAGAGGAGCCTCCAGTAGGGAGGAGAATTTTGAGCAACAACTGATGCCCATGTGCATTCAAATTCAGCAAAATGAGGCTTTTGGTGCCTGGCTGAAAGGAGGTTTCAGATGCTTGGTTGATATGATCTCCCATGATAGTGCCGTCCACTTAGGGGGCTCTTGCCTTCGCAGAGGGGGAGACACGTTCAGCTGTGGGTGTCTTCTGTAGCATCTCCTGCTGAGGGGAGCCTGATCCAAGGCAGTGGGAACCACCCAGGGCCAACAGCTCCCATATTTCTCCTCCAGACTCTGGGTTCCTCTGTGCTCTGCCACTGTACTCCTCTGGTGGGGACTGCAGTGGCAGCGCTGCGTTGCTCTTGAGATGTTGGCAGGATCCAGCACTGCAGTGGCATTGTGGAGCCTGGCTGGACTCTCCCTGAAAACCCTGCCTGGGAGGTCAGGGCTGGCATGGCTGTGGTCTGTCCTTTGCCCTTGCTGCCCATATTCCTGCCAGGGCATAGCGGAGAGGCTGGACTCTTGCTGCTGCCCTAACTGACCATGGCTGTATCCCAGTCCTTGCTTGCCAGGCAGGGAAGGACTGAAGAGCTTGAGGAGATGAGATGAAACAGCATGAGCATGATTTGCTCTTGTACTTTCCTCTCCAGGCTGGGAGCAAGGCAGTGTTTAACCACTGCATTAGCTTTCCAGGATCATACTTTGCAACACAACGGAGAATTTGTCTTGCATGTTTGGAGCTGGCAGCCAAGAGCTGACATCGTTTTGTGCCGAATGAGCCTTGTTTGATCCCTCTCTCTTTTCCCTGTTGCCATTTTGCTGCTGGAGGTAGAGGGCAGTGGGGGAAGTTAGCTGGACTTTGTAAGAGTGTGTGTGAAGTGAGAAGATCAGAGCGGGCTCATCACAGAGCTGAGGCAAAGGCAGGAGATCTGACGCAGGGCGGGTTGTGGCATCCTCTGGCAAAAGGGCAGCACGTCCCTCTGTGAGAGCAGTGAGGTGGGGTTTGGGTGCTTAATTGTGTGTGCATCAGGCTGCTGAGTTTTGGTCTGATGCACAGAGATTGTCTTACAGAAGAGATGATCAAAGGGTTAACGGAGAAAAGATGATTAAAGAGGAGTGTGGGAATTGTGGCACAGAGCTGTCACCAAAACATGCTTTGGAAAAAGAGGGCAGAAAATGCAGTCCATAAGCTCACTATTTATTTATTTTTCCCCAAAATGAGTAAGAGCTGTGGCTTGCTGGCAAAGCAGCACAGCATATTTCATTAATCCTAGCAGCTTGCTTCTTCTCACTAGTGGGGCTCTGGCAGAGAATTGTGGGTCTGGGTCTGGTGTAAAAAAAAAAAAGGAAAAAAATTATTTGGAATTACAGCAACAATTAAAAAACCCCAAATAATTATCCCAGCTTCAATGAGACCCAATACATCATTGATAATGCTGTAAAGTCTCCATGTTGAAGTAATTATTTAAACAGCAGCTTTGCCATGTCCTAAAGGGGCCTTCTTGCCTTTCCATCACTCGAGGCTCTAAATATCATCCATCCATTCCCAAAGGAATTAGATACCCCCAGCTCCATCTCCATAGCCTAGGCCGTAGCTGCTGTGCTGCTTTCTCTGAGGCAGAATGGGAAGCCCATTGCTGAGATCCCGGCTCTGCTGCATCCTCCTCCTCACCCCGTGCAGCCCCCACCTGGCAGTGGTTGCCGACAGCCTGGGGAAGCCGTGCTGGGGCTTTCCAGGCAAATTCCGCCTCTCAGCAGCCGGGCCCGTCTGTTCGCCGGAGCAGAGAGAGGGCGGAAAGCTTAGGGCCGAGAGCTGCTGGAGTGACAGGCACAACATAAACTGCGATGAGTGTTACAGCAACACGCTGGGAAATCAATGCGCGGAGTGGCGCTGCCTGCGCCGGAGGAGGAGCAGGAGTCACGGGTGCCGGGAATCAAAGCGCCGAGGCTCTAATGAGGTAGAACGAGCCGTGAAACCTCCAGACTTGCGCCGCCAGGGTAGGAGATGTGGGTGCCTAAGCCTCACTCTCCTTTTCTTCACTCACTCTCCCACCCATCAATAGGAACAAGCCCAAGTACTTTGAAGAAGGGGAAAAAAAAATACATCTCTCTCCAGACGGAGTGCTCCTCGGAGCTTACAAAGGCAGGTTTGCAAGAGCTCTGCTTTGGCCCAGCACTGCTGACAGGTGATGGAGGAGAAGCCTAGGTTAGACTGGCAGGTGATGGAGGAGAAAGGACCAGCAGCAGGACTTGCTCCTGCCCTCCCCCTGCCTGCATGCTGCCAGCTGTCCGAGCCTGTCATGAAATCCAGGGACCAGGAATGATGGTGGGCAGCCCTCTATCCCATCCAAGGCAATGGTTCCTGCTGAAGGTTCAAAATCATTCTCCCGCAGAAAAGCATCACGCCATTCCCTGCTTCCTGTAGCACAGCTCAGCCCCATTGTCTGCATTTGCATGTGGGGAAAATTAGACTGGGGGAGGAGTGCAAGGATGACCTGGGTTTCTTTCTCCACATCCAACTGTTGCTAAAAAACTTCAGATGCCAAACTTGGCTGTGTTTGTTCACAAGGAAGCAAGGAGGGCCAATGGGGCATGGCAGCAAGATCTTTTGTCCTTCTGTGTCTGTGGTTTGAACTGGCAGAAGATCAAGTTCCCAGGTTCTTACAGCGATCATGCAAGGCATGCCCATCACCATTCACTGGTCCTCTTGTTAGCCACATCAGAGATGTCAAGAAATTAAACCTGCAAGCATAAGGAAAAGAATAATGCATGGATCACAAATCGTTTATTAGCTTTCACTGAGGCTGATGGTAATGCTTCCAATAAGTCTAATGAAAAGCATTTGACTGTCTCTGTGAACTTGATTATTGATTATTAGTGAATGATAAGAGTCCATTGATATCTGGCTGATGCCATGCTCCTATTGCTTTGCAGTTAAAATGTCAGTTAACATGCCATTTAATATTCTATTAGTATTGAATTAGCACTTATTACACTGTGAAAATCATCACCATAAATCCTTATTAAAGCGTGATCCATTCAGCTGGGTGGCATCTCTGGCAGACTAAGAGGGAGTGTGTGTGTGCAGACAGACATACTGAGATGCATCATCCATGTGGATGCATGTTCAGAGCATGCCAGGACTTGGAATTTCCACATTTGTACATTTTCCCAGACAGCTTGAGAGGAACTGGTATGGTGAAGAGAGGGCTCAAATCCATTTCATTTACTCTTCCCATTTTCCTCTTTTTTTTGGTCCTCTTTTCTTTCTTTATTTTGGTAGCATCTGCTGACTTATTTCAGGGGCAGTTGCAAGGTTGCCTGACTGTAGCTATTGACCGCTGTCCTAGGGCTGACCTGGATGCACATAGGACAGGTTATGATACATTTTCTCTTCCAGAGAGAGGAGGGAAGGTCCATGGTTGAAGCCTACCTGCAGGAGCAAAAGGACAAGGCTTTGTTCAGACCACACCACTGAATGGTTACTGACAAGACACCACACAGGGGCATATTTGCTACCCCAGAGAATTATAATGGTCAGGGGCAGGGCAGAGCTGCTGAGTGCTCGCTGTGGCCTGGTGGGGATGGGAGAACAGCCTGGTGGGGATGGTGAGGTGCCGTGGATCTGCTGGAGTCCAGCAGGACTCATAGCTGTCCAGGGGGATTTTCAGAAGTGACTGAGAAACTTCAGCTCCCACTGACTTCAGCTTCCACTGTTAATCTGCTTAGTGTTTCACTACCAAAATACCTGACCCCTGATTCTTGGTGCTGTTACAACTCTTGCATTTACAAGAGGGCTCTTGACCCTAAGGCAGCCAGCTCTGGAGGCAGTCTGGGTGTTTCTACAGGGCCACTGCTCCCAACTCTGGAGCACACTCCGCTCCCTGGGTCCTGGTTTTCACCTCCCACCACTGGTGATTATGTCCTGGGATAGCCAATGGAATGGGAGCAGTGCCTGCTTGTAGTGGTGCTGGTTTCTACGTGTGACTGCTCACAGGCTCCCCTACATCTTTTCTTTTGACAAAGAATAGCTTTTTGAAAACAACTTAGATCACACCTGGGAGTTCGCCTCAGGAACAAGTGCTTGCCTGGCCAGGAGATGGGCTCTGGCCTGAAGGCCAAATTCTCACTCCCCTTCCTTGGCTGGGCATCGTCAGTAAAGGACAGGATCTGTTGGGCTGCTCTCTAAAGCAAATGTTTTTCACATCAGACAGAGCTGCTTACAGCTTGGCCAGCAGCATGGCATGCCTCCCATGGATGCCCACGCAGCTTGGCTTTCCTCCTGCCCACAAGTAACCCCAGAACAACTTGGACAGCATCCATGGGCTTGCCAAAAGGGAGTGGGTGTGAGGTGGCGGCCATAATGGTGGGGTCACATCACAAGGGAAGGCAGCTGCAGCACAGCATGAATGAAATGCATTCAAATAGAGGAACTTGGAAGATGTCTGACCCATGCTAAAAGGCTGTATGAAAGCCTATGTGAAATATTTGTCTTATCTTGAAGCAATAATCTTTATCCTCTCTCTTTCTTCGTTCCAATACAACATGTGCATGAATAGTGAATAGGACACAATCCTGTGCAACGTGATCTAGGAAGACCCTGCTCGAGCAGGGAGGTTTGACCATACAACCTCACTGTGGTCCCTTCCAACCTTACCTATTCAGTAATTCTGTAATAGCAGAGGCAGCAGGTGCTGGATTATTTGAGTTCTGGGGCACTGTCGGAAGAGCTCTGAGAGGTGAAGGAGCAACAGCTCTGGAGACTGTGCTTCCCTATTTATCTGCAGTGCAAATGTGATATGAGCTGCAGCAGGGCAAACTTGCTCTCAGCCTGTCTGAGCCCAGCCCTGGGGGTACAGTTGCCAGGGTGAAAGAGGAGTTGCCTGCCTGTCTTCTTCAGCCCTGGTCCTCTTGAATGAGACAGCTGGAAGTGAGCAGGATGTGTCTCCTCAGTGGCAGCTCTTCATCTTTTCTGTGCAAGTCTCCTCCTGGTGGTGGGAAGTGGTACAGAGCAGGTGCCTTTGCCAAAAATGCATTTGTCTTCACAGCACCTACTCTGCTCTCGGTCAAGAAACAAAATACTTGTTAAGCTACAGTTGCAACAGGGCTAGTTTGTCCTCTGACTTGTGAAGGTTGGCACTCAGGGCCGTGGACGTTGCTGGTCCTCCCGCTGCTCCTCTGCTTGCCAACCCTAGCTGTCATTGCTCCTCTCCTGTCCACCTGAGGTGTTCACAGGACATGCTACGTGTGTCACAGGGATGACAGCAACGCTCCCACAGCCTCTCATTTTCAGCCTGAAATCTGCACTTGCCTGCACAAACAAGCAGATGTGCATCAGTGAGTGTGTGTGTATGTGTTAGGAGGGTGATGTTTGAACAGTGAAATAATTCCACAAATTTATTTTTTGTCAGAAGGATGTAGATGGGAGATACACTATAGTTTCCTCCCCTTGTGCTGCTGAAACTGAGGGATGGAGGAGCTGTGTCCTGAGCTGACAAAGCTGGACCCCTGAGCCTTTTCCCTCCAGGCTGGAAGGGGTCTGGGAGTTTAACTCTTGTATACTCAACTTTTTGAAGGTGAAGGAGAAGCATGGGAAGATCTGCTTCAAATCTTTCTCACTGGCAGGGTTGGAAGGGATTTGGTGATCGAGGTCTCTTGTGTCCTTCCAAATTAATTTTTGGTGCATGTGTAGGCCACAGGCAAAAGGAAGAGAGAACAAAAGACATGTCTGCCCTAAATCCCATGGGTTTATGCACTGAAGGTTCCTGAAACTCTTCGAAAGAGTTAAATTGTTAAATATTTGTCCATGGGACAATAATGATAAGAAGGTTCTATGGTTCAATGGCAAGGCAGGAGTGTGCTGTGGAGTTTCTAAGCAAAGCAGTACAGAGAAGGAACAAAAGGGAGGTGATGGAGAGGTTTGTTAATCTCCCCCTTACCTGTCTCATCCTCTGCAGGTGTTATGTAGAAGACAGAAGCTCCAAGGTGGCCTGGTTAAACCGTTCCGGCATCATTTTTGCTGGAGAGGACAAGTGGTCCCTGGACCCTCGAGTAGAGCTGGAGAAGAGAAACCCCCTGGAATACAGCCTGCGGATCCAGAAAGTGGATGTCTACGATGAGGGGTCCTACACGTGTTCAGTGCAGACACAGCATCATCCCAAGACTTCCCAGGTTTACTTGATCGTGCAAGGTAAGCAACATTCCTGATGGGAGAGCAAAGAGCAAAATCACAGTGAGTGGAGGGAGCTGTATTTTTCTAAGAAAATCTTGATAGTCAGTAGCCTGTGTGTCCTTTATGTTTACATAGGAGCCAGCTGGACTCTTCCCTTCCACTGTGGCATAGCAAGGTTTTACTCTGCTGTCAATTTGTCCTTTTAAAAGTGGTGACAGAGCAGGGGATGACAATGATGCCAAGCCATTTTCTAATATAATGCAAACCTGGCTCCTGGCTCTGGTTGTTTGGCACTGATGGGAAAGTATTTGTTTATAATGACACTTTTCAGAACACTGTGCCTCATCTCTTCCCAGAGAGGCCTCTGGTTTCTTCGCCTCCTCCTTCCCCAGGTTTCCTTTCTTTTTTCTTGCGTCAACAAGTTACTGTGCTGTGTTTTTTGGCCTTCTATAGTCAACTCTTTGCCAGGCTAAGGAATCATTTTCCTTTGACTTTTTCCATGCTGGGTCATTGGTTTGCAGGGTGCACCATCACTAGGCATGTGTGAAACCTGGTGCCTGAGGGGCCTGCCACATACCTTATGTTGCCCTTTCCTTTTTTAGCTACCCTTCTCCTGTGTGTGTTATAAGGAACAGGAAATTTAGCAAACCAGCATTGTCCTAGCTGTCTGCCTGCATCTATGGCATAACAGAGAGTAAACAAATTAAAGAGTTCACCAATTATTGGTAAGGTCATTAGTGAGTTTACTCTTGTTCAATCCTGTCCAGACCAGAATACCAAACAAGTGAGTTTACCAAGTTTTGTTTAGTTTTGCTTTTAATCTTCATGCCATTTTGTCTATCTGACTATTTATCTAAAATATTTACAGAGCAGCTTAGGTGATAGATATGTATAAATGTGTTTGATACGTATTACAGATATGTTCAACTCCTATATTATCCTTCAGGCTGGAATTTGTTATTTCTCTTGATTTGTCTAGTAACCCATAAGGCTGCAGATTTCCTTTCCCCCAGCAAGTTTTTGATTATAAATGCATGCAGGAAGGGACTTTTCCTCTTGCTGGCACTACTTGGCAAACTGGGCAGGGGAGCTAAGTAACACCCTAAGTGTTTATCTGCAAGGTGAAGAAGTCTGGACATGTGGTCAGAGGTGATGCTTTACACCCAGGTGTAGGGAGCCAGAAGGCTCCTGATTGGTTTTCTTGCCCAGAATCCTCCCCAGCAGCAGCAGGAAGAGCGGCCCACGCCCGCACACAGAGCTGCTCTCCCAGCTTGGCTGAGTGCTTCCTGCATGAAATGCATTCCCCAACCCTGGAGGTGTACCCTACCTCGCTGCTCGCTACAGCAGAGCAGAGCCAGCCCTCTGTAGGTGGTTTATTGCTGGTGAAATCTCGCAGCACACAATTTCCATTTACCTGTCAAGAAAAATATAGGGACAAATGAATTCTAGAGCTCTGCATATGTATTATTAATTTTATTTGTGCCTATTAGATATGGGCCTAAGCAGCAAAATTGAGTTCTCTAGCTTAGCTTTCACTTAAATACGTGGGTATCTGGCTCTGAACTACTGCCACCTTTCTGAGAATGAGAAAATTTAGGTTTTGACACTCCTAATCTCCGAATGCCTGTAAATAAGGTATGTGTGGGTAATCTTTGTTCTAATATCTGCCACAGATTTCATAAAAGACCCATTGTGATATTGTGCTTACTATATAATCCTGTAATTAGGTAAAACTCATAGATTTAATTTTTTTAAACTAAACTTAATCTGGAAAAAAAAAGTGAAGGAAAATATAAATGCAAAATCCTTTACCATTTGGAAGAGTTAGTCTCATTTTAAACCTTTTTTTTTTAAATGATCTTAACTAATAAAAGCAATTCAGTAAAAAATAATGTACATTAGAAAATAATCCCTGTAGTCTCAGAGTAATATTTTCTTATATTGATTGCTATTTTTCTAAGATTTTCAGGTTGTCTGCCTGAAAAATAGTCTGCTACTAGTACAAATTAAAGGAGTTTGGATATTGAGTCATGCTAAACTATTTAGTTTTATTTATTTTATGTAGTTTATTTACTTCTCTTGTTTTTGTGTTCATGTATTTCAAAACATAGGCTATTTGAAGCTCTGGGCATCCCAAAAGTAAAAATAAATAAATAAAAGAAAATACAGCTCCTGAAACATTAAATGACAGAGTGGTCAACTGGTCTGCCTCGTAATCTGGGAGGAGAATTTCTGGAATGATGGTCATCAGTCTCCTTTGAACAAGCTGAGGGAAACAAAAACAAACCAGGATCAGAGACTCACTGCTAGCTTTGTGCACATGGCTGATGCCTGGATTTGCCAGTGAAAGATACTGCAATGACAGCTGCTCCTGCCCTGGTGACAATGGGTTGGTTTAGGGCCATGTCCAGGCTTCCTATTCCTCTCACTCAGTGTTGGTACAGATATTTCTGCGTCCCACTACCAAAGACAAATCCTTAATCTCTCTCAGTTCAACTCCCTCATGTGTCTTGCCCCTGTGAGAACACAACTTCTGTTACCCCTAGACACAAATGGGATGGCTGTATCAGAGACTAATAAGTGGGTAGGCAGATCCTAGTGTGCTGTTGGAGCCCTTAAAACTGGAGATCACTCCATGTCCACAATGCCAGCTGAAGTAGGCAGGCTTCACTGTATCCTGAGATCACTGCAGTCTGATGGAGTTGCATTCTAGGACCAGGTCCTTTCCAGCCTTGAGAAAATCTGCTTTCCCTGGGGTGAGCTCTGCTTGGTGAACTCTGCTGGCCAGAGCTGCAGAAGTATGTCACAGAAAAAGGGACATCATCTCTCTAATGTATATGCCCTTGTCCTTTAGTATTTACATGGGAAGAACCAGTTTTATTTTGTCAGCCAGCACCAATCTCTGCAAAAACAGCCTACTTGGTCTACTCCTATCCTCTCTTAAATGTGTATGTCCATGGATAAGATCCCTCTCAACTGGGATTGAAGATCCTTCTCAACTGGGCATATTGCAGAGGTCTAAAAGGGGGGTAATAAAATGATACTTAAGAAAAAAATCAAAACTTCATGGACAGCTAAAAGTAGAAAAAGTTGTCCTCATAAGTATTTCCATCTTTTGAAACATCAAGCTAGTAAACATAAAGCTTCTCTGCTAGTAGCAGTAGGCATTTGCTGGCAAAAGATCCATTGGTACAACTGCAGCCATCTCTCCCATCTTTCTGACCCAGGTGGGCAGCACTGCTTGCAGTCTTCTGCACTGGAGGTGGCTGTCCCTGCCCAGCTCAGTTGCTACCAGGCACTCTCTCCACTGGAGTGAATGCACCAAGAGATTTCCCTGAGCCACCACCTCACTCAAAGCATTTTGTGCTGCTTCAATTTGGGTATAATGGCCAGTTCAAAGCTTTTTGTTTACTACCCCAGTTATTTCTGCTGGTGTCTGATCAAAAGAGTAAACACTTGAAAGGGCCTGCAAGAGGTGGTCTGGTCCTTCTCCATGAAGTGAGACAAGATCAGCTCTACAGTGGCTGCCCCAAACATGTATTTTTTGAAGATGTGCCTGCCTAGCTGGTGCATGTCCATTATTTCACTCTCCTTGCATTTGGAAAGCTTTTATTAACATATGATCCAAATTGATTTTGCTGCCAATTATTTCTGGGCCTTCCAAGACACATAGTGGTTATTTCTCCTTTTCCTCAAAACTACCTTTTATCTGCCTGAACCCCCTAAATTCCTGTTTCTCAGAGATCTCTAGTGCAGCTTAACAGGCTCACTCCTTTCCAGAGGTCATATTTTTTCAACCCCTGTGGCATATATATTTCACTACTGTTTGATTTGTCTACATGTTTTCTTTAAATGCACTATCCAAAACCAAAACAAGAGTTCCAGTTTAGGATTCAATCATGCAGATACAAGTACCAGCCGTGTTTTGCATATCACACTTCACTTACCTAACCCCAGAATGAAATGAGATTTACCTTTTTTATATGGGTGCCTCACTGCTCTCACTTACTTAGTCTTTATGCCTTTCTAATCCTCTCTTACTGGTCTGCAGCTCATTCTTCACTTTTGTATTTGAACATCATTTTTTGTTCCCCCTCTTCCTGAGAATACTGCTTTGTGCTCACTGCTGTTGGATGCCATCTGCTTGGTCTCTCCATGGAGACCACTTCAGTTTACTTATGATCCTGGGCTCCAAAGCACTTGCAACTGCCCCCAACTTAGTGTCATCGACAAAAGTCAGGTGCCTTGTTTCTGTTCCATTATGAAGGTGTTAATTAAAGCATTGAAGAGATCAGGACACAAAAGCAGACTGTGGCCTGGTGGAGAGCAATCTGTTGATTGCAGCTCTTTGAAGCATCCTGATGGAGATTTAACATCCACCTGTTCTCTTAGCTTGTTGAAGACTGTCAGGCTTTCTGAAGTCAAGATATATCACATAATCACACATATTGCTTCTCCATTATATGTTATGCCAGCTATCCTACAAAAAATGGGAAATGAGGCCTGGGTGGCATGATATGTGTGTGCCAAAAGTACTTTTTTTTTATTTTTTCCCTTTACTCCATTATTATCCTCTCAGTGCTTATAAATGGGACGTTTAATAATTTGTTCCAGTATGTTGAGTGACTTGTTCCAGGAGAATTGAGTCATAACAGGGACACAGTGGCTGCCCTATTCCCAGCATTACCTTGGGTTCTTGTTTTTTTAGTGCTATATCCTCAAGCCTGTCTCAGGCACTAGATTACAGTGGAGAAATTCTTATGGTCCTTATTTGTTTCGTCAAGATGACAGGCACAAGAGCACAGAGACCTTGGCATCCATGGGGTTTAAAAATTTCTGCAATAAAGACCTAGGCATATCCAAGTCAATCTGGAGGAGTAACTCTACTAGGAGGAAGCAAATTGTTGCAGTCCAGAGCCTTTACATATAGGCATCATTGTGAATGGAGGTAGTTGTAACTTTTCAGCGAGACAAAAACATTCCAGTGTTTTTGAATTTGATTAAAATTTAATCAGTAAGGTTTTACAGGTCTGGGATGCTTTTTCTGGTCAAAATTATGAAGACAAACAGGTATAGCATTACCACAGCTCATCTAAAACCTAACCACACTCAGCTGAGGTATGAAGATCTTCACAGTCACATTTTCACTCACAGCTTGGGATTTCTGCAGACTCAGTAACGTTTCTTGTGATTCCCAATTATTGATTGTAAAGATTGTGGGCTCTCCCTTGGTTTAATGTTTATTTCAAGAAAAAAAAAATAAGGGCTTTGTCATTTTGGCAAAACAAAAACAAATTTGGAAATGTCAGCAGCAAATTTTCACAAAGAGGAGTGCTTGTTTACTGGCCAGCCTTAATCACAAACCCAAAGTCAAGTGCATAGCAGCTAAGGCCAAATCCTACAGTTTTCTTTCTAAATAATAGACATCAGTGTGTGAAAATAAGAACAGAGTGTAGCCTTTCTCCATTATGAATTGCCTTTGTAGTGATCCTTGCTTGCAAAGATTCAGACTCACTAGTCATTGTTTCAACATGATATAACGATGTATTTGTTGTTCCTGGGATTTAACCACAGAGAGTTTATTATAAACTCTATGAGTAGATTAACTGTGCACCCTCTCAGTCCACTCTCCTGAAATTGGACTTTGTGCTGGGGACTGGTACAGCACAGAGAGATCCTTTAGCCAGGCAGGCAGCTGAGGCCACAAACTGCTCTGCCAGCAAGGCCCTTGGGTAGAGCTGGGCCTAGGGCTGATGTGGGAGGGTGCTGTCCAGCATCCCTGGAGGAATTTGAAAGATGTGTAGATGTGGCACTTAGGCATATGGTTTAATGGTGGACTTGGCAGTGCTGGCTTAACTCAATGGTCTTAGAGGGCTTTTCAAACCCGAGCAACTCTGTGGTTCTGTGATCTGCCCAGCCCTTGCCCTCATTTCTGAGGACAGCAATAGGGAAAGGCGATGCTTTGGACACTGGGATTATGGGAAAGATTTTTAAGCAGAACTGATGCAAGGCACAACAGTATGTTTTCTAGGAGCCTGAAATCAGGTATCGAGTGGAGGTAATTTCTGGCCATCACCAGCTCGGCACCAGATAAAGAATGAGGTCCTTCTGACCAAATGTAGATGTTACTATTGCTGTGGGTTGTCTTGGACTCCCTTTGTCATAAGTGCGGAGACAAGACTTTTCTCAGGTATAGTCCAGTTCATCCTTAAGTAGCCATCCAAAATTCATGGAAATGTCATTGTCTCTCCCCTGGCTGTAGGGAGGAGCCCAGTCTGAGCAGTCCTTTTGGAGCCATGCATCCTTTTAGCCTTTCCACACCTCTTTCTGTGAATCCTCACTGGTGTTTATTCCTGCCAGAATACAGCATTGGTGGCTGTCATTGCTTGTGGTGGGTTGTTGAGAGACTGGAGCTGGATTGGTCTTGAGCTCAGCAGACCTGTGCTGGGAGCACACCTTTTCATGGCATTCCTGGCTTTCCCACCTCTTTGGCCAGTGCTGGAAGCAGAGCAATTTGAAGAGAGCTGAAGCTATTTTTCCCTTGCTAGCTAGACAGCAAGGATGTTGGAATCAGATGCTGTTCTCTGAGAAATGTTGGCTTCCCTGCTTTGTGGGCACAGAGCCCAGAAATCGGAGGGATCTTTCTGAGCACTAACACTGTAGTGTTTTTCATTCCAGGGAGCATGGAGTAGGTAAGAGCAAGCACAGACCACTTTGTCTTTTTCGGGACATAGCGCCAGTGGGAAAGTGACAGTGTATTTGGCATGCTGTTGCAAAGAATAATGATATAACATGGGAATATGAATTTTCTGGGAGGAAGGAAGAAAGATAATTTTACTGGGAATGATAGGGGAGGAGAAAAAAGAAAAAAATATTGCAGGGAGGAGATAAATTCAGGTTATTACAGGGACTGGAAGAGAGAAGTCCAGTACACTTGGACGGGAGTGACAGCAGTTTGGTAGGGAAAATAAGCTGAGAGAGCAAGGAGTAGTCTTGGGCAACTGAAGCACATCAGATCATCCTGCATCACTTTTGCTATTACCATGGACCATACGTTTCTACCAGAAAAATAATTCCAGAATGTCAGGCACACAACAGTATTGGTGGCAGTTTTACTAGGTTTTCTGTGCTGCTTTGTTTTGGCAAACTCATAAAGTGCAGGAAAAGGCACCTGGTGTTTCATAAGTTACCAAAGAATTTCCTTTCACTCCACATCTAGTATTTTTATTGCATCCCTGTGGTGTCCTGACGCCTCTTAATTTCTGTTTTCCTATCTCCAGGCATGGTTGGAATGATATGATGCAGCTTAGGCTTTGGCTCTGTTATATTGGTTGGAGCTTAGCACTTCTTAGTGCATAAATCAGGAGGTTTTTCTGGAAATAATTTGGTGCTTGCTTTGCAGGTGCAGGCATGAGACAAAAACAGAATCCTTCAAAAAATGCTTACTCATTTTGGAGAAAAGAAGTATAGCACAAAATACATGGAATTCTTTCCTGTGGCTGGGAGGAATGATCTTGATATGATAATCCAAGTCCTTAGTGATATAAATCAGCTTAGCTTGAGTGGACTCTTCAGAGTGGTATCAGCTGATATTGTGTGATTTTTTCTGATCAGCTGATTCTCGATTCACACCAGTGCTTTGAAAGGTTTTGCCTTGTTATTTCTCAGTCTGATGGTCTCAGTCTGCAGTCCCAAGTCTTAACTGGGACTGTAAGACAGGGGATAGGGACAATATTTTTCTCTCAGCTCCTAACACAGCAAGAACTTAGTCCCACCACCAAGTCTGCTAACCCTTGAGAGAGTGCAAGTAACCATTAGCTGTGAGACTGCACATATCAATACATTTTAAAGCCAAGTGTGTTCCTGCTCCCACTGCTTAAAAACAAAAAAGGCCATGTAGCACAACAGTTGCCTTGACTTGTTGCCAGCCTTGAAATTTGACCCAATTGGCCCACAAGAAGATAAGTCCCCTTGGATCTCCTAAGTCATAGATTCCCATTGCCTGTTCCCTCCATGATGGCCAGGGTCTTGTCAGTAGTGAGTGAATAATATTTTTTTTGCCACATCCTCTTGAGATTTGTTTGCAGAAAGGAACTGTTGGTATAATCACCGATAAATATCTTGTTCATTTTATATGGCAGGCCTGAAACTGCTTAGTAGCTTAAACATTAGCAAAAAACTGTGGTTTTTTAAATCTCAAAAAGATCTGATCTGAAGCTTTGGATTTCTAACACAAAATAATGAGAAAATATATACAGCTAGTCTCCATTAGAAACTTTAGGGTCAGTTTGTCGCTTTACTTGCAGTGTGGGTGATAGCTAAGGTTAATCATATTCCACATTTCTCTGACTCAGATGAACCTTTTCTGTAGCTTTACTGTCCATGGGTGCCCCCTTGACTAAAACCAGTCAAGAGGTCTGAAGGTAGGAGGCAAAGGGACCTAGGATACACAGCTGTGGTAACCCAGGCCTTGCAATTCCAGCATTTGTGGAACAGTGTGTTCCTTTGCCTGTTTTTCTTATTTCATCGGTTCCAGTTGAGTCAATGCTGCAAATCTGTCCTGTTCAAAACTCCACATGGGATGAAATTCCAGATTCCTGGGGTCCACCAGCTCATGTTCTTTGGTTTTGGCTGCCGTGTTACCATCTACAGTCATCATAGCTGTTTGTTAATGTATGAGAACCTGGATCAAAATCTTGATTCCACTGAAATAAAAGGGAATTTTGCTCCATTGGAGCCAAGATTTAATTTGAAATTGGAATTGGCTAGAAACAGATTGCAAAATAAACCTCAATTGAGCCAGTAGTTCAAAAACAACAAGACTTATAGAAAGAAATACATTTCTTTCCTACCTTAAAAAGCTTTCAGTTTTATTCTTTAATATGAATTAATTATGGAAATAAAGAAATTGTCAGCTGGAGGAAGGGAATAAGGAGATGGTGTTTCTGAAATGAGAGCTGGGAAAAGCAAGTGGACATGGTCTCTGTGCTGTGCCTTCTAGCACATCCTTGTGTCTGCATGGTGCAGCTTGACCCCAGCTGACCCATGGTAACTGCGCTCTCCTAGCATTTATCTCTCTCCAGTGCTGGCCCCCATCACTCCTGAATGGATCTGTAGCCTGTCCTTTTGGTGTGTGTGCAGGCTGTGCCTTGTAGGATGAGTCTCCCGCTGCTTTCCACAAAAACAACGAATGATAAATCATATTAGGTAATAGGTTTCCAGGGTTTGGATTTTGATGGTTTTTTTAAAGAGCTCCAGCTCTTGTTTTTATCTTAAGAAGCACTGAAATTGCTACCTCAGTACCAGCTCCTTACTCACCAGAAAGTGAAGAAATACTCTGAGAAAATAATTACTTAATATCACATTTCCTGTATAGCTGCTAAAATGTCAGTAGTTGGCTGCTTGGCAATAAGAAAAACACCAAGAAAATAACAGAACAGCATTTTCATTTAACAAAGCCCAAGATGTGATAGTTAGAGGGGAAAAATAACTTGCCAAATGTGCATACAACAAAATAGACAAAAAGGAAACAGATACTTAGACATGTGGCTTCCATTTACAGATTATTCAGACAGAGAGCACTTTCTCAAAACTCAACCACAGCTTTTGAAAACCTCTTTTATTAAAAAAAAAAAAAAAAGTTAAAGAGTGTAAATCTCCAGCAGAAAATAAGAAATAAAAAGGTTGTTCCTGGGAAGGGAACAAGGGTTGGTGTTAGCAGTCTGAGGGTGCACAAGCACGTGTGGTCTGGGTCTCTACCTGTCACAGCTCAGGCTAACAGTGAGCAGAGCTCTGGTGGCAGGAACCGAGCCCTGCTTGAGAAGTCATAGTGGTATGTGAAAGTCTGAAAGATCCCACTGTTTCTCAAAAATGCATTGGGAGTGGCATCATTTGTCTGCCCCCCTTATCCTGAAAGGGCTTTTGGAAATCCCCAAATGAGGGTTGTGAGCTTTCTCAGTTCTGATATCAAAAGCTACTGAGGCTTCAGTGATGCTGCTTTTAAATTTCCCTCCATATTCATGTACCAGATTTCCCTTAGATTGACTACTTGATTGTGTGATCTTGTGCATCAACAGTCTTTCATAAAATCTTCTAGTGTGTGGACACATATAAGAATGAGGAACAGTTCTTCAAAAATAAAACTTTTGGTGCTCTTCAAACAGAGAAGTAGACTACAACTGCATTTTTTCCTCATTTCAGGAAGGTTACCTTTAAAATAAAATCTGTGGAGAAAAAAAAAAAGAGATTACTAGGGAGGTCCTCTTTAATGAAACGAGAATTGGATTTTGGTGATAAGTTTTAATTTAGGGCAAATAATTTAATTGGAATGATTCATTAATTTTGGGGTGCACAGATTGGGCCTCTGGCAGCCTATTTATTATCTTCTTTATTCCTTTCTGTGTCTTCTCTATCAGCAGTATAAGAAAATTTTGCCTTTCATAAGGTAAGGAGACACTCTCTTTGAATGTGTGGAGGAAAAACTGTCATGGTGCAAGGATTTGAGCACAATGGCATCCCACCTTTCAGTGCCCACAATTTTTGAGACACTCAGGCTGCAGGACCACTTTGTTTTCACACTGTCTGGGCATGTGTATACTCAGCTCTGCATAGGGTGCAAGTGATGTGGTGGGCCTGGGGCATTTGGCTATGGTTGGCTTGGTCATAAGAGAGGTTGTTACCACTGCCTGGTGCCTTGAGAAAATTCCCAGCAAGGAGACCAGAGATATGTCACCAGAAGATGTTCTATGTTAGGGCTGGAGTACTGTAAACTGTACTCTGAGTCAGTGGGTGACTGGGACATCTCCTCAGGTTTTGTTAACTGGGAGGATCAGCTCTCAGCTTTGGTATACAGCAAGTATGCCATTAATGTGTTAAGTGTAGACAGGAAAAGTAAAAGGGTAAGGAGCCTTTCGTAGAGAGAGAAGCCAAGAAGCAAGATCCTAAGCCTCAATTCCACATGGCCCTCACGCAGGTGCTGCAGCAGCAGCTGTATTCTGGAGAGTCTCTTCAAAATGATTGTCCCCTTGTTAGACTGATAGGAATGTGACTTTTGGGTATGTTCCTGTTTTGAATGCAAAAAAAAATTGAAAAAAGTCTTTGGGAATAAGTATGATAAATCTCTCCAAATAGCTACAGAACAGACTGTGCAAGGTAGAAGACTTATGACCTTGACTATACAAATCCAGCTATGATTTTAGGGATTATCACTGCATAGAGCTCCCAATTCACAATTTTACCTGAAAGATTAATCTACTTGTTGACCTACAAAATGAGGTTAAGAACAAAAGTTCATAGGGATATCACCCCTCATGATCCTGTTTGAAGGGAGTGTTAACAGGGTGGCAGTGACTGCTTCTCCTGCCATGTTTTTAACTATTGTGAATACATTTCACACAATTCATGGCAGGTTTGGTTTCCAGGAGAATATTTATAGCTGTGTAAAGCCTGTGGACCATCTTCATAATTCAGGTAGACACCTTAGTTTTGCCTGTACATCCTGTGTGGATAGTATCAGGGAAAGCCCTGGACTCCAAGCTAGATGGCATAGGCTGGCTCATGTTTGTGCTACTTGGTGGCACTACCTTTTGGAATGGATAGAACATGTCCCCACTATACTGGAGACCAGTGGGGAGGGCTGGTCTCCTCCATGCTCTCTGTGGTGACCCTGTGGCCCTTAGACATGCTTCTTTTTTGATTGCTTAGTTTATTATATTTTCTGGTTAGAAGTACCTAAAATAAAGCAAGGGAAAGGACACAGTCTGTCAGTCTGGTGCTTTTATAACGTGATGCCAGTGTGTGTTCTGTGGCACAAGAACATATGGAGGAATTTGAAAGCCAGGGTCTGTAGGGTTGGCGTTGAAGATTTTCACTGGTTGAGGAAGGTGAACTTGGCATCATCTGCATGTCTGGAGTCTGCTGTCCATATCAGCTGTGCCTGCTCCTGCTCTGAGAGGGGATGCACTTGTTCATTCTGGGAAAGAGCCTGAGAGTGATCTCATGGTTGTATCCATAGTAGTCCAAATGACTAAAACAAGATTGTAGAGCAAAACCAAGAGACTGTGGCTTGCCCCTGGCGCAAAAGAGAACAAACCACATTGGTACTATAGGCTTTGCCATTCAAGGTCATTAAAGGTTTATCTCTTTTTAACAAATCCAGGGGGTTGTGTGGTTCTGCAAAATAAATTGCACAGGGACCCTGTCAGAGACAGGACTAAAACCCAAGTCCAGAGATAAACATCTGTCACTTAGTATTTCAAGTGTGACTCTCTGAAGGTGTTGCATCTCTTGTCCGTATGGACACTTAGTCTTGCAAACGGAAGTGGTGCACTGCAGCTGAGATTCATCACACTTAATCTTAGACATCTGAGTGCTAGTAACACAAATCTAAACTAGTCATCTGGCCCTCATCTATAGTCCGTTGTGAGAAGGTGGCATCTTACTCTTTCTGCTGTCTGTCTTAAGATAATGTGATAGATCATCCCCCAGAAGTCCCTTTTACTCTGGACTACAAGAGGAATGTAAATGACTAATTTAGATTTACATAGCAAAATTTTCAATGTGTAAAGTTCGGTGGCATGAATCCACCTTTTATGTCCATGCAGGAAAGATAAAACCATGTAAAAGACTAGATCTGGAGACTGTCATTACCCACAGTCTGTGTTCTCAGCTGCATTGACAGTCTTAACTATTCCTCTTGCCATAACCTGCACTGTGTGACATTAAATAGTATAACAATACATTTTGTTTTAGTCTATAATCTGTTCTTTACTGGACAATGCTTTCAGTTATAATCCCTGACATATTTACCTGTCCTTGCAAAGGGCAGCTCCACTCCCCTCCAAATCTCTTGCTATAAGCCTGACATAAATTCATATAAGTTCTCCCAGTGAAAGGTTGCAGTCTCCTTGATTGGATACTCCTGCCTGCTCTCTCCCACTGAGCCAGAGAGTAAGGGACTCCCCTGAAAAGATTTCTGCACTTTCTGCCACCAGCCCAGCACAGCCTGAGGCACAGGCTAAATTTTTCACAAGATGAGTATTGCTATTCTAGCCCAAAGTGTTCCAGGGTACTTCATTTTTCTCCCAGCTTTCCTGCTGCCCCATCTCTCTAGTCCTTGAACTCCTTTGAGACATTACTAGTGTTAGACCCAAGTGCTTCTTACCGTCTTCTTTCTTCTCCCTGAAAGTAAAATTATATTAGATTTAAAAAAGAAACTCCAGATACTTATTGACTTGTGCATCCAGTTCTCAGGAGCTACAGTGCCTGTTGCATATCAGTGCTGGGTGCTGCCATGTGTCCATCTATGGTCCTTCAAAGTCCATTACTTTCTATGGATTTCACAGTGTAATCTTCTTCTTCCTCATGTTCTAGGACACACTGTGGTCTAGTCTCCTAGCCGTTTCCACTCCCGTTGAAAAACCCAACAAACAAACTTTCCACCTTCAAAAAAAAACACCCCCAAACACCTCTCCATCTCCATTTATCTATTCATATTGGGTTTGAGGGCACGTTTCTGACAGCAATTGCAGGAACTCTCGAGTCTACACCTGGACAGCAGAAACTCCTCTCTTTGGCTCCCAGATCAAATCAAATCAAATCGGTGTTTATTTCACTGCCCCAATAAATTTTTTATTAACTGTGTTAGAAGCCTGCAAGGAAGAGAGAAGGGGAAGAGAAGAAAAAAGCTGTTCAGGAATGTAGACTGGGCAAAATGCCCACAATTAATGGGGGAGCAGCAACCAGCGGGTATTTGAAAATTCGCCGGTGCCAAGTGCCAGGAGGTTTCTGCTGCCTGTGACAGCTGGTCATCATTATCGGACAACTGCTTCTGTGTACATCTTAGATCTGTGTCTTTGTCTCTGACCAAGTCACTCTCAGTTTCTGTTTTGCAGGAACATACTGAAGCAATTAGGGCATGTTGGATGATTGTAGGGATGAGTGAACAGTGTTGGGTAAGATACAAAAATTGCAATTTCTCTTCTATGCAAGCCCTAATTCCCATATCTCAAGATGAGCTTAAACCACCATCCCAGGGATAGGCTTCCCTCAGCATTGTATGAATTTGAATTTTAGTTTTGCAGCTCTGTCCAGCTACTTGGTTATTCCTTATTCATTGCTACTATTGGGTGCTTGGCCTCTTCAGAGATTGTTACCGCCCATTCATAGTGATACTCATCTTTAAGGGAGTAAATGTGCTCAATGCACCATTTATGTTGCTAAGTGTCTGATGTCCCACTAATGAAGCAGTGAGCATATATTCTTGGTCAGAAGCTGCAAACTCATTTGAAGCTACTGAGGGCAAACTAAGACTACTGATATTGTGCCACCCAGTTTGAGGAAGAGAATCTGTAAGGGTAAATTTCTTGTGTGTGTCTGCCAGAAAACCATCTAAGAGGCACTGTCTCTCCAAGGGAATGTAGTAAATCCAGGAGATAAGCCAAAGCAGAATAATTGATGTAGAGAAGGATCTCCGAATAGAAGGGTTAAGTACAATGCAGGCACATTCTGTTTGGAGGGAATGGCAATAGCATCCATCAGTCTGGGGAGAAGTCTGTGGAGATAAAAGCTCTATATCAGTTCTCATTGAAATTTTTGATCTGGAGCTCCCCACAAGGGACAGTTGCTTGACTACATGTAAGTTTTAAGTGCAGGAAGAATTCTTAAGGATCTAGAGGGCACTTGGGCAAAATGCATGGACAGTGCAGGGAACACATGAAGGGAAGACATGAAATAGAAAATTGTCTTGGAGGCTATAAGTCCAAGTTTTTTGTAGTTTCTGTTCTTCCTTGATCTGGGACATTCAGCCATTGGCCTGTTCTGGAAGGGGAAGCTTAGACCACTGAGAGAAGGAGGTGTCCTGAGCTCTTAGGAGGTGTACAGTCACGCCTCCTCAGGAGTTTTCCAACCCAGTACTACAGAGCTAAAAGCAGAGTGACCTGATTTTTTTGCAAGGCATATCTGGGGCATGCTTGACACCGTGCAGGGAGGGAAGGAATGGTTTTGGGTTTGTTTTTTTTTTTGATGAATACCTCTTTCTTTCATGGCAGCCTTAGAAACCTCAAATGGTAAGAAATTGTGATTCTTGAGAAGGATGTGCCTTTCAGTTGGAGTGGAGACTGAAGTGTATCTTTAAGAAGATAGTTCAGCCAGGAATATTGAGCTTGGGAAATAATAGGAGAATAGTGAGTCCTCCAGACTAAGGCTCATGTGGGACATGGCACCTCAGCAGGGAAGTACAATAACAGAATTATTTACTTTCTTTAGGTATGAACAGGTATCCATGCTGTGAACATTTTAACTTTTTTTTTTTGCTTCCACATCTCTGCAGTAAAAGGTAGTAAAAATTACTGTGCCAAAACCTAAGTACTAGAGGTATTTTAGACTGTGTCCCCATAAGCCATTGTGAGGCAGCATATGAACCTCACAAGGCACTAGTTGGCAGAAGAACTCTCTAATTGGATCCCAGACTGTTGTAAATCAGTGGGAGAATACTTCTCATAATTTGACTGGTATTTTAGTTTATCATCAGTTAATGTTGCCTCTTACAGGGTCTCAAAATATGCCACAGTGCAGGTTCTTCAGTGATTTCGTTCATTAGAGGACCAATCACTGCCAATGGCAAAGCAGGTATTCGTCAGTTTTCTTCTCCTTGCCTTTTGCTGCCAGTGAGTTCTTGCCATCCCCATCGTGTCTTCATTTCCATTGTTCACAGTGACACAAAATGTCTCCTGCCTGAGGTCAATCTCCCTGTGATAAAAGTCTTCCACAGAAGTAGTCAGGGTGGAAGACAGACAGATATCAAAACATAAGCTTTCAGAAAATGATGGCAGGCTGTCAGTTCCCATTAGCTAATGCTACCTGGGCAGCCTGCTGACTCTTCACCATTGTAGGTGGGAGAGAGAAGTTTTAATGAGCAGCAGAGGGAGTGGAGAAGGGAAAAAGAAGAAAGTAGTTTAGATTAGAAGTGATACTTCTGGTAGTGGGTGACAGACACACATGTGTGCACGTATAAGTCCATGTAGTAGTTGAGATCTGGTTTATATCAGTGCAATTTCACTGACTTCACAGAAGTTACTCCTGATGTTTTCCAGACCAGTGCTGGGGTGTGTTGGATTGGATCTAGGTGCAAAAGCAACCTCAAACATCTATCCAGCTTGCCAAGTATTTAAAGAAGATGTGTACTCCTCTGTAGAGGTCATAGCTAGGACTAGCAAGAGCAAATCAGGAATGGGATGTATTCAGCTGTGAAATAGCCTCCCAAGGGCAAAGGTAGAAGAGTCATTTCCCAGAAAGTTTAAAGACTAGTTGGCCAAAACACTATTAGATATGCAGCAGAGAACAAACTTGCCTTTCCGAATGCCCCCAGCCCTGGAAGATAGAATAAGTGTGCAAATGATTCTTCTGTCTCTGGAGTACGTGAACATCTGAGATCTGAATTGCTGCAGGTCCCATTCTTCTCCCTAGCATTCGACCTACATTTAAATTCTAATTGACTTAGAGTGAAGACTCGTAAAGCTCTCTCTGTTTTGCCCAGATGCTGAATCCTCAATGAAAATATAAACTGTGCCATCCATTGGGTGGATGTTGAGCATAAAGGAGCTGGTTTAGCTGAAAATTGCACAGCTCATTCCAATTAGTCATTCTGCATATGAACTGCTTGCAGTGACTACAGTTTTAAAGAGGAAAGACAGTAGTATAACTAAATACATCCCCACTGGATATTTTTATTCCCACAAATGTTAGTGTTGGGCTAGTGATGGAGATGTTGTGTGCCTTGTTTGGTTTTCTGGACAGGTGCAATATCTTCCTTCCTATGGAGAACCCCTTTCACTTCTTCAGGAAATGCATTGTCTGCCAGGATCCTGAGTGCACTACCTGGACCTTGACCAGTCTCTGCAGGGGTATCACCTACTCCCTGTGTAAGCTCAGTTTGGATCGGCGTATTAGGTGTCCCTGTCTTCAGCTGGGTCTCTGGTGCCACCTCTTGGATTGACCTTGGACCTGGGTACTAGGTAGCATATCTCTAACTTTATCCCTGGCTCGTTTTCCTGCATGGACCCCAGATCTGGTTCACCATATCTGGGGCTGTTGATGAACCATGACACCAGCATCTGGCATTGCCCATGCTCTCCAGGCCCTAGGGGACTGTTCTGAACTGGTGAGGACACAGCCGTGGTCATCCCCAGCGTACTGCCAGTACAATCGGTGTGACTGTGCAAATTTTGGGTGGGACTTACCTCACTGAGCTGTATCCTTGTAATAGGTGTCTAACCTGAGGAAGTCTTGAAATGCTTGGAATGAATCAGCCTCTCAAAATCACTCTCTATTTACTGACTGTAGGGTTAGGTTAAAAATAATAGAATCATCAAATCCAAATGTTTTGGGTTGGAGGGGACCTTAAAGATCATCTAGTTCTAACCCCCATGCCATAGGCAGGGACACCTTCCACTAGACCAGGTTGCTCAAAACCCCATCCAGCCTGGCTTAGAACACTTCAAGAAATGCTTACATTAAATGTTTTATTTTGGGAGAGTAAATTAACTGAGCCACCATCCTTACAATTTAAAAATTGATGTGTAAATTCTATTGTAGTTTGTTTTCTTAAGAAAATTGTGTTTATGCCTCTACTGACAGCCTGATTCTGATTATCTCTGTAAGAGCAAATAGGGTTATGTTTGTGTAAGCAGGAGGAGAGCTGCATCAGCATTAAAGGTTTTGAGTAACCTGAGACAAAATAGCTTCTTTCACACTACTGTCTGTCACTAATAATGTGCTTGTGGGCCTCCAAGACTTTCTTTGGCTGGACTAAAAACTCCAGTTCAGTTTTAAGCATCAGAGGGAACCTTGGATATTGGTGCAGCTTGCTTTATGTATTACAAGAAATTATTAGAAGCATTTTTCTCTGTCTTGCTGTCCATCCTCAAGGGTTTCCCCACAGAGCATTCACCACAGGGAAGGGAGTCTAGCATGCTGTCAGGATTTTATTCAGTGTTTGACCATTACACTGTTGAAGGTCAGGGTGGAAATTTGGATTGTAAATTCTGTTTCTTGAGTTTACAAGGGTTTTGACTCTTTAGTTATGAAGAAGCATCTCCTTTCTTGAGCCAATAGAGCTCTAGGCAGCTCCTGGCCAAAAGCAGAAAGATGTCTCCAGCTCCTAAACTGGAGCTCTCTACATAGAGTATTACAGTGTGGGCAGTAAGGCTCAGAATGATCAGGGAGATAGCTCTCTGAGTAATTCTGGTAGCACATTTCCACTTCCCTAGGAGATTTGGGGTTGCTAACGCCTGATCTCCTGGTGTTTGGCAATGCAAGGATCTCAGTCCTCTTTTGCAATCCTTTGGAGTTGGACTTCCTGAGAGGTTTGACTTCTTCCTTTTTTGGGAATGCAAGCAGCACACACTCAAAACCATTGTGTTTGCTCTCAAAACTGCTGAAGATCAACAACCAATGGAAAGAAGAGAAGGAAGTAAATATCTTCTTATGTTAGGCTAGCCTTGACTTTTCCAGGGCCCCAAGAAAACTGTATGGGACTTCCGTGTTAATGTTGGCTGTTGTGGAAGATAGTCAAATACTGTGACAGACAGCAGAATCAAAGTCTTTAAATAGGTTAAAAAAATAGGTTGTACCTCATCCACAGGGCATAAAAGAAAAAAAAAAGCACGCTGCATTCTCCCTTTCCTCCAGAGCAAGTAGCTGGTTGTTGGCAGAGTTTCTTTGCCTGAAGGCATCACAATATAACATGTCTCATAATGGCTGCACACCTCCTGCTGTAAGCAGTGGGATTTGGAGAAGAGATACTCAGGCTAGCCAGGAGAGCAGCGCACACAGCTGGCTTCCAGCTGCCTTTGTCATCCTATTACCTGGCACTGCGTTCTCATCACTTCATGAAGGTGCATGACAGAGCTCCTCTGTCAGCCAGGCTCTCCCTGGCTCATCCCAGCACACCATCTGTGGGTGAGCTTTGTCTCACCTCTAGGAGCAGAAGAAACAAAATGTTTGTGATGGGCAAACAGGCAGCACTCCTCCTGCTAAATACTCAGTGGGAAACTGCTTCTGGTACAAGGCAGTGGGAAAGCTGAGGCCAGCCTGACTGAGTGGATCAAAGGAGGCAGGAGGGAAAGAAGATACTCTCCTTTGGAGTAGAGAGGAAGGTCACTCCTCTGCTTGGTACCTACTGCGGATATCTAGATCCAATTCTATGCTGTGCATCAGGCTTCCAAATAGCTTTGGTGATAAATTCTCTGACTCTCAACTACTTGTAAGGCTGCATGCAGAAGGCTTGCAGACCTTGCAGAGTTGGGGCATGCACCTGTTGGGTTCTCCAAAGTGATCTGGTGCTATCACAAGTAATGAACATACAAAGCTCCACTGCACAAACAGGTGGTGTTTTCTGCGTTAACTGGAAAACTGCAGCAGAAACAAATGGTTTTGATGGCCAACCTCCTCCCAATTTCAGCTTAAACACCACCCTCTTGTTCCTGACTATCTTTATCTTAGCTTTATCCTGACTTTCTTTATCTCCAGAAAGATTCAAATTGGAGGAATAGCCCAGGGAAGAAGTGCTAGTGGTACTAAGGCTGTTATTTGGATGGCAGGGACAGGGAACCAGAGGCTGTATGATGAGATGAGCAGGGCAGTGATTGTTCCTATGTATTTGGCACTGGTGAGGCTGCACCTTGAATTCTGTGTTCAGTTTCAGAGCCCCCCAACACCAGAAAGACATTGAGGTGCCCAGTCATGTCCAGAGAAAGGCAATGGAGCTGGTGAAGGGTCTGGAGCACAAGTCTGATGAGGAGCAGCTGAGGGAGCTGAGGTTGTTTAGTCTAGAAAAAAGGATGCTCAGGTGGGACCTTATTTACAGCTATCTGTAAGGAGGCTGTAGTGAGGTTGAGGTCAATCTCTTCTCCCAGGTAACAAGAGGTACAACGAGAGGAAATGGCCTCAATATGCACCAGGGAAGGTTTGGATTGGATATTAGGATATTATTCCATGACTGAGAGTTGTCAAGGCCTGGAACAGGCTAGCCATGGAAATGGTTGGGTCACCCCTGGAGGTATTTAAAAAACTTGTAGATGTGGTGTTGAGGGACTTGGTTTAGTGGTGGGCCTGGCAGTGCTGGATTAGTGGTTGGACTTAATGATCTTGGAGGCTTTTACCAACCTAAACAATTTTGTGATTCTGTGGTGTAGCTGAAAAAGGGGTGAGGAGCTAGTCTGCTTTGTGTACCTGGGAAACTCAGCCAGAGTCCCTGTCATGGGGAGGGTGCAGGGGTAAGAAGCAAAAATATCACCTTGAGTGCAGCAGGGCAGTGGAGGAAAACCTCTGCATATTACATCTCAGTTAAACAGCAGGAGGATTACACCAAAGATCCTGTGATGTCACTGCTATGCCATAATGCTGTAAAGACTGAGGAAAAACAAAGTGCTTTTCCCTCTCTTGCTGATACAAGCTCTTGGCTGTGTAGGAATCTATTTTTCCAGAGGAGGTTAACAGGGAGAGGCTCGGCCCTTTACCTCGCTCTGTTTCCTTTAATGAATTGGGGTCTTCCTCCACCGTACACACAGACAGAGAAACAAGGGAACGTGTGCAATCAGGTCTCACTCAGCTGGCCAACGAGATGTGAAATAGGTTCCTGGGTGGATGATACCCTTGAAGGAAGTCACACTGACTTGTTTGCTGAGATAATGTATGGACGCTCCTTCCTTTAAAGGTTCCCGTGTAATTGAGCCCTGGCGCCTGGTAACTGGTAGTGAGTGAGTAAATTGTTACTTCCTAATGCAGGTTAAATGCTGCAAGCCTTGCTCACAGCATCTTATCCAACTGTCCCAACTGCTCTCCTTGCCAATGGAAACATGCCCTTCAGGGAAGCCCTGAGGCATGCAAATGTCGGAGGGACTCCTGCCTCCTCGACAGGCATCCCAAATACAAAGTGTTTTCTACTGTGGAAGTCATGGTAGGCCACTCTGGCTATTTCCCATTTAGTCTGGGGCGTTCTCGCTCTGCAGCTCAGGCTGTCACTTCCATTTTTTGCTTGGCATGCACTGAAGCAGCCTTTTTTCCCATTGACAGCTTTCCTCACTCTGTGTGTTCTCTCCTTCTCATCTTGCATTCATTTTTTTCCTTTTCCTTCTCTCACTTCCTATTGTCCATTTTTATTTTTTCACTTTCTGCTGAAGTTCAAGTCTGGGGGTTTGCTGCTGGGTACCCTTCCTAGGGTGTCAGTCGTTCATATTACCACAGTATGTCACTTTTCCCATCCTATCTCATTAATGCCTCAATTTCTGCATGGATATATTTAGGATGATAATTAGGTGTTTCACCAGTCCAGGAATTACAGGGCTTGAACAGCATGCTTTGAGGTCCTTGATAAACACTGATAATGAAGCCCATGCAGTCAGGCTGTGGGAAGACACACAGTAGAATAAAGGCTGCCCCTGGCACAGACTAAAACAAACCCCATTTTCAGTTTTCTTTCATGATGGACTTCACAGACTTTGGTAGCCATGGTGTCCAAGTAGATAATGTAAGGGGGAGGAACAAACCCCAGACTTTTCCTCACCTTACTGTTCTTTGAGCAGCCACATAAAACTTCCTCTTGTCAGTACCAACTGGCTCTTAGAAGCCAGCCTGGGGGTTGGTTTGTGCAAATTAACTTAATTTAATTTAATGTCCATTAACACAAACTTTTAATTTAATGTTTGGCTGTTGAGAAACAAAAGAAGAGAAACAATGCTACAAACACCGATGGAAACTCCTTTCCAACTGCTTCCCCAGACTGAGCTTCACACCAACACCTCTCCCTCTACCTTGAAACCACTCTTGCCCTCTTTGACCACATTATGTTCAGTCCTGCCAGTCCCTTGGTTGACACAACAGCCAGTGCAGGAGACTGAGTTGGTATGTGATGGTTTCTTGTTGCTGCTCCCGGTTTCCTACCCTTGTTTTCTCCTGTTCCTTCCTTTGTACCCTTTTCCTCCTCCAGTCTGGGTCCTTCATGGGCTGCAGTCCCTTCAGGAGTGTCACTGCTCCAGGTTGGCTCCCCCATAATATCTCCAAATTACCCCCCAGCACAGCATGCCTACATCTAAGAGCTGCTCCCCACCCTTTCCACAGCAACATCCCCTTTCACATGCATCCTTCTGTATCTGCTGCTCTGTCCCCTCCTCTGTCTCCTTGTGTGCGTTCTCACACCTTCTCCCATGTTTTCTCTTTTTTCTCTTGTCACACATCCCTGTATGTCCCCTCTGGAGCCCCCTGCCCCAGTGGTGCCACCCTCCTCTATCCCTGCTGGGGCAATAGGGCTGGGACTACTCTGACTGACCATGGAATTGGGGTGCAGTGGATCAGTGTTGGCTGTTGTAGAGCTCATGGGACAAACTGGGACTGCTATGGGGTGACCTGTTTCACCCAGGGCACCTGGTGCCCTCCCCAAAAACCAGAGCCTGCCTGTTAGGGCCAAAAAAGGGTGTACAGCAAAAAGAAGGACAAGATGCCAGCCCAGCACTGCTTACCCCTATGGTGCAGACAGATATCTGTGTGCGCCATGCAGCTGCTGAGCAAACAAAGCAAATCTGAGTGGGTCACTGGCTAATTGCTCAGTTTTATGGTTCCTCTTGCAGCTCTTCCCATGTGCTTTCTGTCTTATCAGAGAATCAAAATCAGGATGCTTTTGCAGCTGTTTGCTGGACTGAGAGCTGTTTGTTTCATATTTTCCAGGCAGTCACTGTTTTTGGGTGGGAATATCAGCTTTTATTTTCCCCTTTTGCCACCCTGATCAGTGCTTTGTCTAGTGGGGTGGAGTTTCTCAGCTGGCAGATGCTTGCATGAGAAGGACGGTTTTGCAGAGGGCTGTGCAGATGTTAATGTGTCAGTCCTTCTCCAAAGTGGAAGTGACATGCCTGTCAAAGTCGGGCAGAGCACGATGCCTGGGAAGGTGTGGGAGCAACTCTGCTCATGTCAGCTGAGCTATGCCAAAGCAAAAACAGTGCAAGGGAATGGAGGATGAGACACATTGGGAGCAAGCAGAGGTACTACACACTAGCTGGGAGATGAGGGTTTCATTTTTCATCCTATGACTGACAGGCTTACCTTCATCTGTATCATCCCTATAATGGATGTTGACCTCTTCACTCCATCAATGGAGTTTCAGTTGACAAATCCTGCCTCTCCCTCCTTCCCAGGCAGCATGTTCAAGAAAAACAAGGCCATTTCATCAACTTTTGGCTTGTTGTTTCAGAGAAAATTAATATTGCATGGTCGTGGTGACAGTCAGTCCTCTGAACCCAAAAGCCTGTTGGCTAATTTCCACCACAATTGGTGGAGGAGTTAAAGCCTCAAGGCTACTAGGGCTCCCATGCGTTTTGTGCGAAGTATGACCCAAAAGGAAAGAAAGCCTCTTTTATTACCTTGATGGGGCAAAAACATGAAAGAATGAGCTCAATTCTTTTTCAGACATCAGCAAATCAATATAAAAACTCCATCTTTCACAGAGAAGCTGTGGGAAACCAGAAATATGCCCAGAGAAACTTCATTATGCTCTTCATCTTTACCTTTGCTTCCATGTACGTGAACAAATACAACTCCAAGTAACTCCTTTCCCAGTTACGCAGATCCCCGGTGCTGCCGGGGCGCGCTGCCAGCAGAGTCGCAGCACCTCGTACGCTGCAGAACCTGGGGTGACTGCGGTGGCAGCCGCTCCTGGTGGGAACTGTGCTGTGGGACTTCAGCTGGGGAGCTGCTTATGCAGGCTGGACTTGTATTTGAGCACACGCCTCCATATTGCTGCAGTGGCAGTAGGCAGAAAGTTTACATTGCTCCTGAAAAAAAGGAAAAAAAATAGTTGGGTAGGAGGATGTTTTCTCACTGGTGGACAGGTTAAGCTGTATCAAGTGGTGTATTTGGTGTGCACCCAGTTGTAGCTGGGCTGAAATTAACATCTCCCTGACCTGTTAGTGTTACAGGTGGTTAAAATTAACTGCAGCCACTGAGCTGTTGCAAAACAGCCCTGAGGAAAGTTGTGAAGGTTATTGGGTTTTCTGATGTCCTACTATCTCCTTTCTGCCCCATGCTTCTAGCCAGTACCTTTCATATATAGTTCTGCTTCTCCAGTGGCAGGACTCATCATATCTGTAAAGCTTTGAATATAGAACATGTCCAGAGCAACCTGACACCCCACAGGAGTGAGGTGAGAAAGGTAATTTTCTCTTGTCTCTTTCTTTTGTCTCTGAGACCTCCAATCATAACCAAAGAACCTGCAAACAGCAAAAATGTGGAGGAATACAGGTTAGGGCCCCTCGTGTGAGCTCTGGTTTTATTGACTGTGTGCTGGTGAGGACCAGGCCCTCTGAGGCATGCCTGCAAATGAAACAGGCGTGCTTGTAGCACGGGTGAGCGGGTGGAACATATGCAGCCCTTTGGTGGGAATGTTCTGAGTGAGCCAAGTCCCTCCCCTTTATTCCCAGCTCCTTCCAACTATTCCAGCCCTGCACAAACATCTTCTCCCTCTTGTCCTTTCTCTTCCTTGTTCTAGCATCCCAAACCAGGGCCTTTGAGCTCTGCCCCTCCATCTGATCTGTGCTTCCCTGTCTAATGACATGCACTAATGTGTGCTAGCAGATGTCTGAGCAAAAATTAGCTGTGGTGTCCAAATCAATTAGACTGGAGAGGCTATATAGGAACAATTGCTCAATAGGCTGTGTGGGTTGCTTTTTTTCCCCTTTCTTTTCCTTTCTTTACAAGAGGTGAAATGCTGCAGCCAAGTCCTTGCCTCCCTGCCTTGCAAACTCCACTTCCAAGCAGTCTCCTACCTCTGTGCTTAATGGGTTCTGATCTGGTCTCCAGATGGAGCTGGCTCCACCAGCTGCAGGCAAAGAGCAGCTGCTCTCCGAAAGGAGAGGTACATGCTTCTCCAGAACCTCGCAGCATGGCTACAGCCGGCACGTCAGAGGCAGCTAAACGATCCTGGCGTTTTTCATGTGTTTGCCTGCTTTGCAGGAAAAGCAAATTAGTTTTACAGGATCAACCACTTGTGGAGCAGCATTTTGCAGCTCAAAACAGGGTATGGCACACAGGCATGTTGGCTTAGAAGTGCTTGAAACGGCTGGGATTCACCCTCTCTGGGAAAGGTTCTTGGAGAGGCTGGGAAGCAGAGGATATGAATCATTAAATGTAGATCCCACACTTCTTGGGCAACGGGAGATCTGCTGCTGATGCGTGCTTCTTAGTGGTACTATTGTGTGCTGTGATAGAACTCTGTCTTTTCAAGGACCTCTCAGTAAAGCTCATGACAGGTAGTTACAGATGCCCCATAGAAGTTTTGCTTTTGGTTTTAATTAAATACGTTTCTCACGGTGCCTTTCAAAGAAATTCAGAGTCACAGCCCAAAATAAGCAATGTTGTTTGCCAGTGAAATACCGAGATGATTTAGACATTTATTTAGGGGTATGTAGGGATATATATTGGTCTTTCCCAGCATTCACTGACCTATCTGGACTACCTTCCTAGTAGCTATTTGTCACCCTGAGTTTTAGTTTTTTAATGTTTTCATTTTTCTAATAAAAGTTCTCATGAAGTTCTTTTTGTAAACACGCAGATGTTTTTACTAACTGTCTTTTGTTTTTCATTCCTTCTCCTGGGAGGAGAAAGGTTTGATAAACTCTTCTGTTAGCCAGTGTAGTTGGAGAGGTAGTGACCCCTCTCTCCAATCCCTAACCATTCTCAAAACTCTATACAATGTGTGAATTCAAAATAAAGCTCTCTTCCTCTCTTCTCCGCCTTTCCCTAGTCCAATGTAGTTGTCTCTGTCGTTCGTGTCACACTCTCTAGTAACAGCTATTGATGAATCAGTCCACCCTGGGTGCTGGCCATAGTTTTGAGGACCAGATCTCAACTGTATCCTGGCCAGAGAAGTCTGATTTCCATAAAACTTAAATCTTCTGGGTATGAACGTGTAATTTCACAGAGTTAAAAACAAACAAGCAAAGAACCCCAACCAACTAAAAAAAACCTTTCTCTATTAATTTGAAGGCATCTCAATAGCAGTGTGTATAATCTTGCATTTCTCCAAAGACTGTGGGATATTCCAGGCATTGCTGTGTGTTTCTGAAGGCTAAGTTGCATTTTTGAGGATGTCCAGCAGTCTCTTTCCAGGCTGAACTTACCTTGTGCATGAAGTGGGAATACATGCCTTGCACTGACCTATAAAAAGAAACAGCGGACTCCATTCCTTTTCAGAGATGGTATGTCCAAAAGCACACACCATCAAGAACAGTCATGTACTTAACATATTCACAGAGTCTTTTTGAACTCCTTTCTAGTTTCAACCACTTTCCTTTAGCTGCGCTTTCCTTTTTGAGACCAATAGTTCTTAAGAGTCTACAGCAAAAGTTTTGACAGGTAATTCTTCATCTCAGCTGCTGATACCTCACGAGTGCATTTCTGTTTGCTCCTACCTCTCGTTTTTCAATACATTTCTTGTAAGATGTTGCTGCATGATGTTGCTGCATGAGGTTGCCAATCAGTGAACCACAGAAGTATTTACTTTAAGTGAGTAAGTACATCGACCAAAGGAAGTGTCTTCAAATAATTTGTGTGCTCTGCTGAACTGTGGCCTAGGTACGTTTGGTCTCGCTCAAGCCTTTTTCATTTCTCTGCAAGCTTGTGTCTGATTTCCTGCCTTACGTCACCTTTAACTCCATTTTGTTATCATCGTTTCCTGGCTTTCTTCTCCCCTCTCCACAGTTAAGTGTCTGTGTTTCCAATGATGTTTCTCTAGTTTTTCCAGTCTGTTTTTTTCAAACTGCATCTTGTTTTTCGTTTTCTCTCACCATTCACATCTCACTAAGCCTGTTTTTCTCTTGATCTTTTGAGGAGCCCATGCTACAGCAGTATAGCTGTCCTGTTGAACAGACCCCCTGCCTCTGCTCTCCCTCCTGCCTGGCTCACCCCCAGCCCCATGCTGTGCCCACCTCTTGCCCCCTTCTGTGTGTGCAGTGATGGGCTATGAACACACACTAGCATTGCACTTGGTTCTGTCAGCCAGGCTTCCCAGTCACATTTATCAAAATTATCCCACAGTTCCTAGCAGAGTTGAGTATTAATAGGGTTCATTTAAAACCAAGACTGTCGCTAATGCTTTTTTTCCTATGTGCTAAATGGGAGGAAACAAGAATTACCCAAACAAGCACGCACACAGAAAGTGGAGATGGTGGGAATAGTTAATAAGGCAAGTGAAATTGTTGGCAGAGGGGACACAGAACAGTAGCAGCAGGACTCATCAGTGTCAAGCACCCCAGAACTGGTGTCGGGGCTGGTAGAGTGCTCCTCTGCTGCCAGGGCTTCTTCCTATCCTATGGGCTCTGCTTCAAAGCTGGGGGAAACCTGGTACTCCTATTGCTTTAAAGGCTGAGGGGTAAAAATTGGAGGTGAGCTCAAGCTGGGGATGAGAAGGCGAGTTGGAAGGTTAGTTAGACAAGTTGCAAGAGCAAAGAGATGCCCCTGTGCCATTCACTCCTTCGTCAGACAGTCTCTTTATTTAGAGCTCCTACAACCCTTTGCTATTTCCCACTGACAAGCTTGAGTGGAAGGAGATAGGGAAGAGAGGGAAGGGGAAGAGAGCGCTGCACTTCACAGCAATCCTGAGAATTGCCCATGCCAGTGGGAGTTCACCCAGAACTGCTTTCTGTCCCAATATCTCATGTCACAGACCTCTCTTATGGTTGGCCAAACTTATCTACAGCAGCCCCAGTGACTTGAAGAAGCAGCATAATTTCCTATGGCTTCTAGGAGACAGCTGCTTCCCATGCACCCTCCCAAGTCCACATATTCTTGTGTCTTAGGATTACCCCACAGTTTGAGAAACTTCTCAGCCCTTTGGTGCCCTCATCTTCTCCCACGCAGCTGGTGTCAGGCACCCTGTATTTTTTCTCTTACCTACCCTTGTTAAGAGATCAACAGTGGTCAACTGGTTCATAAAGCATTTCCCTTCTGTTCCTTTGATTTGTCTCCAAATGCAGAGCCTGAGCACTTATTTAGTATAGTGATATGCAGCAGTCAGGGATCATGCACTGTTCATGCTGTTATGTTTAAGAGCAGAGTTTGACCCCCTGCCTTTTGGGAATGTCCAGATCACTGTGCTGGAGAGAAATCCTGTGATGCTCCACAAATCCTTCATGCTGAGCTCTCTCTCCTCCTTTTTTTTCCTTGCTGTCTTGACCTTTGCTGCTTGGCCAGCTGTCATGCTTAAAGCAGCCCAGCTCTGCACTTCTCACATGGAGATCTCCAGAGAGAGGCAACTTATGCCAGCTGCTTTACCCAAGTTTTTCCTTATTCTGTTCTGCCTAGCCTGGGGAGCTATCCCTGGTTGAGGGAAGTAGAGGATCAGAAAGAACATCTCAAGTACATAAAGGCACGATGATCAGTACCTCTGTGCAATTAAAAAGGCTGGTCCAGCCTTTCAGTGCTAGGCTTTATAGTAGCTCTAGCAGTAATGAAGCCATAAAAAAGCTACTGTAATTGGCATCACTGCAGGCCAGCTCAGTCCTGGAAAAAAGCATTCATTCCTAGGAAAGAGTAATATCTACTATCTTCAGCCTTTGACATGATCAGTGATAGGAAAGGGAATGGGAACTTAGGGAATGGCAAGGAAGCCTAGAGAAAAGTGTTTGCATTTAAAGTTCGTGAGACAGCAAGGGCTTAGGAAAGCTTGTCCAGTTCCACAAAACCAGAAATGTCATACTAATATGTGCTAACAAGTAGTCCTAGGAATGAATGAATGAAAGGGTTGGCATGAGTAGTCCAGAGAAAGGTGGTATTTATTTCTGGGGAGTAGAAGGCAAAAAGAAGGGAGGCATGAAGATTTGGCTTCCAAATGGAAAACAGCAAAGGAGTCATTTATGACATGAAGGTTTCTGGGGAATTGTATGTAGAGGAGGAGTAGGATGAGAGGAAACAAACAAAAAGCCATGCGGAGCTTTATGGAGCAAAAACAGATCCAGAGCAGAGTTCATTTAAATTTGCAGTTTTATAGCCGTTAATGTGATTCCCAGAGGGGGAAAAAAAGCCAAAACAAAACAAAACAAAATACAAACCCACAGAGTATTAGCAGCAGTGACAATAAAGTAAATCACTTAAATGGGAGCAATCATGCTCCCCAGTCTTCCTGCCTATCAGTTGGTTTGCCTGCCAGTGTTTGTAAAGGGAATGATGTGGTGATTTTGTTGCTCCTCATCTCAAGACTTTCCAACATGAAAGCTCTTGGGTCTCCTTTCAAGCCACCTTCATGCAAATATCCAGCAAGCCTATGGTTCCATCAGATTTATACCACTACAGCTAAGACTTAGTGGCCTCCTGTGCCCCCATTCCCTCTTCTCTTTTGAGATGAGTATTTTAGGTATATAAAACTACAGCTTCTAGACTCCTTTTCATATTATACTGTTCCCAGCTAGTTTTACTCTGTTTGGGATTCTGCTAGGATTTCCAGAGGCTGTTTTGACCAAGAAGAACTTGGTCAAGGGGGAAAAAAAGGAAAACAAAACACAAGACCTTTCCTGCACAGTTGTTTCACAAGAGGACAAAATTTAATTGCAAAGTGAATTGGGGAGATCAGAGCAACAGTGGCTGCAGGCAGTGAGGGGGAAGTTCAGTGCTAATAAATGAAATGTCCCTGATCCAAGGAGAGAAAATAATCAGCACAGCTATAGGACAAATTTGGGACGTGACACCAGGCAGCAGCACCTGTCAAATTAATAACGCCCCTTTAATTTTGTCCAGCCATCCTATTAAGCCCTTTTCCTGTAGCTGAGTGCTATGAGCCATGCTGACTCAGGAAAATAAGGAAGGGAGCTGGGACAAAAGAAGAAGCTCAGGGAGGAGGTTCACGGCAATTTTGAGAATCTTGTTATTAACTTGTTGTGTGCTGGGAAACAGTACAGGCATTCAGCCAGCATTGGAGCTATGCTGGATGCTGGGGCAGAGCCCTTGTCAACAAATTCTGCAGCCCTGCTGCCTTGAGAGGACAGTGCTCCCCAGATTCTGCTGCTGGATTTATGCTGTCAGAAATCTTGGGTGGTTGAACTGCTCCTTGGCATATCAGGAAAGCCCATTGCTTGTCTACAAGTCAGTTGTGGATGGGGAATCTGAGCTTTCTTTCTCCCATTTCTCTACGGCTGATGTGCTGTACTCCTTATCCTGCCTCTCTACCCAAACCCTCTTCTCCATTTTGTTATGCAGTGCAATAAGGCTCACAGCTCTGGCTTCAGACAGAGCAGGAGAAAGAAAAGACTGGAATTTTTTTTCAAGCTGTGCATAACAGAGCAGTAGCCTTGAGTACACCTGCTCTGTGAGTGGGGGGCATGGGGGCAGCAATGGGAGGCAGCTTTGGGAGCAGACAGACAGACGCTGGGCACTGCAAGCGTAATTGCTGGCTTGCCTTTAGGTGAAGAGATTGCTGCTGCCATTCCCACTGGGGCCAATTTGCTGCTGCTGCTCTTATCTCCAATGTTCATCAGGCTGCAGCTACAAACCTCCTTTGTCCAGGAAGTCATCTGAACCTTTCTTGCCTCCTCCTGTCGACAGGAAAGGGGACAATGCACGTTTGCCTGTCAGGACAAGGAGAGCTGTTCTGCTCAATTGGAAATCTAGCTTGAGAAGAAGAAAACCTTAGGTATCAAAACTAGTGGTCCACTTACTGCAGCCGGGTGCCCTGTGGAGTGCTTATGTGCCTGAAATCTGGCCCCTTGGGTTATGTTCTGAATTTGTTACTGGATAGTCTCTGTGAGTGTTAAAGCACTCAGTTCATAGCGTCACACTTTTAATGTGCAAAAAATACTTCTTCTCAGACTCTGTGACCCTGGGATCTAAGCCCAAAATTGAAAGCATGAGGCCTCCTGACAAAAGCACTTATGTCCTTTGTGGTTTTCAGCAAGTATCTTAAATTCTCTGGGCTCCATTGCTTCTTCTATCTTCATCTCATCAACTTTTAAAAAGGGAACTATCCTAACCTATCTTAAATAATGTTATTTTATGCATCCTGAGTATAATTTTCTGAGCGAAAAATATATTCCAGGCTGAGTTGCCACGTTTTATTGAAGCCCAGTTGCATTTTTTTTTTAAAGTGAGGGTTTAATATATAATTTTGCCATTTTGCAATGAATACCTTGCAGAGTTAAAGTAATACTTTTGCAAGTGAGCTAATACTTCAGGTTCCTTATTTAGCTTTTACTTAAAAAAAAATAGTTTTTAACTTTGGATTTGGCATTTTTGTGGTGCAGACTACAGAACATCATGTCATTTTGCTTATTCCAATTACAGTTACTGTACTGACCACAGGTTCTAGTAAGTCTTTGTAAGGTTGCAAACAAGGCCTGAGAGAAAGTCTCTGCTCTATAGAGTCTACAGTTAAAATGCACCTGATAAAAAGGGAGTGGTACAAAAAACGATTGCAACTCCCAGTGAGCTGAGGCACATGGAAGCTTGCCTAGAATAAGAGCAAATGAGTGGCAGGGCCTGGTTCTGAACTGCTGTAATCAGTAGAATATTCTATTTTTGATAACTTCCTTTTCTTCTCTGTCCCTTGACACCCCCGTTCATTCAGAATTTTTTAGCATACATAAGCATACATTTTTTAACATACATACATTTTCTGCTTCTTTTTTGCCCAGTTCAGTTTTAAAGACCTTAAATTAAGGAGATGGAGTAGGCACAGATGGACCACAGGTGATGGGCAAAAAGAACAGATTAAATTACTTACTTATTTTTATTCCTGATAAGTGATTCTCTTTGGATTGCTCATTCTGGTTTGTCTTCCCTTACTTTTTTTTTTTTGAAAATACAAGTACTAAATGTCAAGGAGCACAGCTGCCGTAAGGGATAAGGTAGTCTTTTAAGTATCATGGCCTTCTAAAGGGGAATGCAAAATTGCAAGGATTCACAGACATGGAACAGTTAATATCTTCAAAAGCAATCCTGCGACCTTCTGGGTTTACAGCAAGGACAGCAAATTCTGTCCAGGCTTTCAGGAGTACAGGGGGAACACTCCAGCTTTGGGTTACTTGGGGAGTTAAATACCAAACTCTGACTAACAGCAAGTGGTACAGATCAGCCACAGAGGAAAGCTTAGCCAAATTGTGGAACAGTGTGGAATGAACCTTGATCAAGTCAGATTTTCATGTTGCAGTGAGATGTTGTGCAGGAGCTGCTGTAGATTCAGATTTAGCAAGCTAAGGAATGCCTCTCCTGCTTGTTTCTACATTTTTTGGGTGCTGCAGCAGAATAACTTGTGCTGTTGAATATATTTCTTAGCAATGCTAAGGAGGACCATTCTTCTACCACATGGTATCTTTGTGTCTGAAACTTTATTTTTCTACTACGTAATTTGTCTTGGTCCTAAGGAGTTTTCTGTCACCTTTTACATCTTCACCATTACTGTTAAGCATACTGAAATAAAGGAATTTTAGTGTCCGCCTTCCCTCTTATTCAGTGTGGCTTATTTTCCCTTAAATGAGGGAAACATTTTGCTTGAAGCATTACTTAACTGATACATTTTAACCCATCTGTGAAGATAGGTATGGGCTGATGTGCCATTCCCAGTACAGATGTATTCTAGATTGGGCCTTAGATGACATTTCCATGTAGTTAATAGTGTGCCTGGATGCTTTACCATTTATTCTTGTCTTCAGTTTAGACCACCCACAGTTTTATATTCTTCAGTGCTTTGAGTAATTTCATCCAAAACTGTGCACTCATTCTGTCTGAAAAGATATGCAGGTCTCTCCAACCCCTGTGATCTTTCCTTACTATGAGCTGTTTGTCTTTTTGATTTTTTTTCTTCTGCAGAGATAATTAATTTGTTCCATTATTTTCTTTCTGCTCCTATGACTAATGCCTGCGCACCCCTTTATGTTTATCTGCCCTTATGGATGTTTGCAGCACCTCCCAGTTGAGCATCATCCACCACTCATTAGCAAGCTACTCTTCAGGCTCATTAATGAAGATGTTAGATGGAAACAGACCTCTCATGGTTCCTACAGCCCCTCGCTTACACCTGCTTACACCTTTGCTCTTACCTGCCCCTTGTCATTATGCCTTGTTTATGGTTCTTCAGGCAATTGCCAATCCATGACAGTACTCCTAACCCAAGACAGATTGAATTAAATTTGCTACCAGGAGTTCATGAAGCACTGTATTAAACATTGCATACACTGAGTTCCCTTCAACCATGAATTTTAAAAACAGTCTAAAAATAGTATCATAGGCCAGGCACAGAACATGCTGGACCCCCACAAGTTACAGAGTTGGGGTTTGGTGATTGATAATAAATACTGTTAGTGTGATGCATCTGGAAGACTGCCTTGACTCAGGTGTCATCATCTCCAGTAATGACATTGCTTGTGTCATAATGTCAGGCCTGAGATACCTAATTTGGAAGTTTCACCAGGTTTATGAGCCACACTGTTTTTTTCCCCTTTGAATTAATAATTTAATTGCTGGTATATGTGCTTAGCACTTATCCTTGCTCCAAAAGCGGATTCCAAACTCAATGCTACAGTGCAGGGTGAGACTTACACGAAGGAGGTTCCCATTCTGATCTCATTCAAGGAAAAATCACACTTTGGTACTAATCTTTCCCTGGTGATCAATTAATTCATCATTAGTATTTATTTATTTTCTATATATCCTACAATCTGCTGACTCTCCGAAGACATGACTTTAAAGGAGTCCCAAGGGATCAATATTGCAAAGTGTAAGCCTAAGGGGAGAGAAAAAGTAGTCAATATCTCTGTGATCATTTCCTAAATGGTGTAAGCCAAAATGGAAGTGGTCAGGAAAATATTACTGTTAATGAAAATTCAAAATAAAATTGTGAAAGTAGTTATCAGAAAATGTGAGATTACTTCCTATCAGAGGATCAGTTCTTCTGGCATAAAAGCATTTTGCAGGAGCATGGGGATGCAAAAAAATTTTTGGACAGATGAGTGTCTCAACACATCCTTTTAACTTTCTAGTTTCAATTCACTAATGTCAAAATGTTTAACTGCAATGAGGTAAAAAGGTTTCATTTTGATTATAGCATTACATTTAATTTTGTTTAGATTGGCATGTTAATTTTGATACCATATATTTATACCTAATGTTGCAAATTGTTATAAAGCAGTGAGAGAGAACCCTCCTTTCCATGCTTCTGAAATACAGACTTCAAACATTTGCAGAGTTAAATGCTTTTCAGTGACAGTGACATTCTCTCACCGGGGCAAATGTCACACCCCATAGTGGCAAGAGACAGCCTTCAAATTTTTCTACTGTTTTCCTTTGAGCTCCATAGACTTCTGGAGTCTGCCTGCCTTGTCACATATAATTAGCAGCTGTTGAGTGAATTGATCAGTTAATTTCCATCTGCACTGAGATGCATTTAATCCATTAGCTGATGATTTGTAGAGATTTTTTTCCCCTTCACATTTCCTCACCTGTGTTTTGTCAATAGGTAAATGGATTGGGTCACCATTACTCACTGCTTTTCTAAGCCCTTTTTCTTTGATTGCCTTCTTCCAGACCACACGGTACTTTAACAAACACTTGGCATATAGTCATTTAAATGTCATAGCGAATGTCACCTGTTTTCATTTATTTATTAATTGGTATCTCTTCTATTGAACAGTCTTTCCAAATAGAAGTAATTCGTCCTTTCTGTAGCCTTTAGCATGATCTAAACACTTCCTTACCATAGTTTTATCTGTTGCTTGGTTAGACACAGATAAAGGCAAGCCACCTTTGAGGTGTCCTGGGATCCTCAGCAGTTCCAGGAGTACAAGTTGGTCATGGTTGGTTTTAAATGGCTTTTTGAGGAAGAGAATGTTCTTGGATAACACTGTTTCTTCTGCATGGTCTCAGGTATACAAATTAAATTTTCTAAAAAGCAGCACAGCCCTCCTACATCTGTGGTCACTGCCACCAGGGCCAGTGTCCAGGTGCCTGGCCACTCTTGATGGTGTAGGTGTTGTTGTACTCTGACACCCTGGCATTCAGGGATTTACATGTGTATCCCATTGTCCTGTTGTGGGAGGCATGTCTAGGCAATGCAGTGAGTCAGTGGGGTGCCCTCAGGAGCAACGATGTCCATGAGGGCATGTGTGTGGTTAGAAGTTATTTCCTGTGGGGCAGGACGTCCCTGTAACCTTTCAAGGAGACAGGGATGCTTAGGTGTACCACAGGCCCCTACACATGGCAAAAGGTCCCCATGTCTGCAGCTCCGTGTTTCTATTCTTGTTGCTAAAGGGGGCAATAATCAACTCAATAACCCTGACAGAAGAAGACTATGAACTGTGAGACTTTTTTCCTTCTTCCCAATAGTAAGTTAAAATCCATCAGACCATCATAGTCTGTAACTCTCAGGAAGTCTGTGAACTTCATGAAAACCAAACCTATTGCTGGGAGGGTTACATTCCCTGTGCGGTACATGTAGCTTCCCCAGGAAATTGCAAGGTGCCCTCACAATGAGAATGTTTGGAAGCCACCAGCTTAGATAATTTAAACTAAGTTACAAGAGCACAAAGATCACAACTCCTGGAAAAGAAATGTCCACTTTACTCGAAAGAGGGACATGCTCGTAATTTCCCAGTAGGCCAAGCACAGCTTCCACTGTGCAAATGGTGAAGCAGATTAAAGCTGCCCTCAACTTTAATACAGTGCCACAGCCCGAGGGCACTTCAGCTGAGCTGATCTTGGCACCAGTCAGATCAGAACAGAGCTTGGATCCCTGCTCTCATTTGATGTCAAATTGAATGCAGCCAGCAGAGCTCCACCACACAGCTCAGGGGACCCCAGTCCGGACAGCTGTGTCCTGGCTGCCTGGCTGCTTGCAAAACAGCAGCCAAACAAGAGCTCTCAAAGAGGCTGGGGGTTTCAGGAGCAAATGGCAGTATTTGTGCATGTGCATGTATCAGTATGTAGCTGACTATAAACATATAGACATTCTAAATATGTTTATGTTTTTATAAGTGTGCATACAGATATCCACATAAGTTAGCTTTATGCCATATGTGTTATTTCCTCTGCATGGATTTGTGAAATGTTAGGCCTGTGCACACACACTCCTATCCAAACTTGCCAAATATCCTGAACTGTTGTAAATCTTCAGTGTTTCACTCAGCCTGAAAAGACTAGCTTTTCTACTTGTGTGGCTGAGTCAGAATTTCTCCCTGATGGAAGGAAATACCACCAATACTTCTTCCTGAGGGACAAATCTAGTTGTTTTTTTTTCCTTTCTTCTTCCTTCCCTCCCCTCTGTGCAAGCTTGGGGCATCAGTGGAGCACACAGCAGCAGAGGCCATGGGAGGAATGAATCTTAGAGCAGGTGTTGTCCTCTTTCCTGGTGCTGTGCCTGGTGCTTGGTTGAGATCGGCTCCTTGCAAGGGTCAGTGAACACGTCTTGTCACATGAATGTAAACATCTTCAGATGGCTACAAATGAGGTCACAGAGGGTCTCAGGTTGCTTTGGAAATCAGTATCTGCCACTCTTAGTCCCTGTGGCTGATCAGAGAGTTTTTGTTAGGAGCTGATCATTGTCTGTGAGCACAAGTGTTGTAAAAGCTCCTGTGTGGGAAATGTGAATTGGATGAAAGAAAGGAAAGGAGTAAAGAGGCAGATGCATTTCTCAAATAATTGGGTCAGATACTGTTCAGTTTTGGAAGCTGTAATTGCAGGAGGAGAAAAAATGTATTGGGTGAGGGCATTGTACCATTGGTTTTCCTATTCCTCAGTCACATCCAGCAGACTTTGCTGGAGTTCTGGGGTATTGGAAGGAGCTCATCTTTTAAGACATATTCAGAATCTTTGAAAAGGTTGGTGAGAATCTCCTCAGCTGTGCAGGAAAGCACCTTGGTGCAGTACTTCCCTGGTACAGCCTGTCCAAGCTGTTCACATCTCAGTGCCATGCTTCCAACTTCAGAGTCAGCAGAGGACTTTGTATCCCTCCTGGCTTTCCATCACAACCACCCCTCTGTGCCAGACCTGTGCTCTGCTTTCCTTCACTTCCTTTCACATTCCCTCAGTGCTGTGGTGCTGACTGTGCTCTATGCTCTCTGTCTCCTTTCACAATGGGGGACTTGGCTTCTTGTTCTCAACGTCTTCCCTCAGCACCTGAAGGGAATTCCTGAGGCACATATGCAAAGGCATGTGCCTGCCCTGTTCCCCTTTGACTCCCAGCAAGCCTCTCCACTGCCTTTCTCTTTCTTGAACCAGGTCTCTATTTCTTTACTGTCTGCAGCACAACTGGGTGGACAGCTTGAATCCAAAACAAGCTCCCTTGCCCAACGTGATGGGGAAGCATCTCTCCTTCCCCATTGTCACTACTTCCCTCCTGAGGTAACTCATAAATTGCTCTGAGCCTTTAAATGGGCTGTTATTTCTTCCTTCCATCAGTACTCTCTCACTCCTGACTCATGATGCAGGTTCAGCTTCAATGAATTTATTGGCATGACAAGGTACACAGGTGATGCCAAAGTTGACAACTTAATTCATCAAGCGCTACTGTCTTTCTCTCATCTGCACCACACTGTCAGTCCTTTCCTCAGCTCTCCTTTCTGTCTGTCTTTCTTTGCCTTTCTGTCTGTCTGGCTGTGTCCCTCTCTCCCCCTGCCTCCCCTCTAATCACCTCCCCAGGTGATAGTTAGCTGTCTCACGCTCAGGACAGCCTGTCTCTCTCGACGAACGGAGACGTCAATCAGAGGGCTCACCACAGAGGGAGAGGAATTGGTCTTTGCCGCATGTTGGCTGTTTTCTTGCCTTTGCAGCTTGCATGGAGGCAAGGGCTGAGGGCTGCAGTATTCAAACCGACTTACAGAAGCCACGTTTGTTTTAGGGTTGTTTGGGACTCCAGAAGAATGAGGTGTCATGCTAGAGGGACAGAAGAAAGGAAAGAAGCCCATCAACCTCAAATGTGTATAGGCAGGTAGAAATATAATTTAAGAAGAAATCCAACATCCTGACAAAATCCCCCCAGAGGATAAAGTCTCTTTTAAACAGAGTAGCAAATGATCTCTCCTTCTCACCCCCCCCAGTCCCATAATCCTTTGTTGGCATGGCAATTGCCAAAGTGTATAAAGGAAGAGACAGATCCCTCAGGTATCTGTCAGCACTAGATACAATCTACCCAGGACAGTGTGTGTGTGGCATTTAATCCTCCATACATCAAGCATATGCCCAGGATATAGTGTCACACCGTATTTGTGCTGCATCCCTTGTGCCTATTTGTCATGAGTGTCTGCGCCCAATCCAGTGGCAGGTTGATCCATCGTGTGATGGCATCTCAGCTATATCTCTGCTTTTCTTCAGGCTTTGGCAGAGTTTTCAGAATTGTTTTCTGATGCAAAATTTCTTTGTATTTTTTATCACTCTTTGTACTTTGGGGAAATAATTTTTGCAGACTCCAGTACATCATGATCATCAGAAAGAAAAGTGTGTGGGTGTATCCTTATCATTCATCGGTATCCCTAACTTATATTGATTACATTTCTATTCCTGTTCAGATTGCACAGCATTTTTGAGGGGCCAGCTTTTTACCTTTATGACCCACAGGGCTGATTCTCTCCTTCTTTGCATTTCTTTTCATGTGAAAGAGTATTTCGTGTTCTCTTTAATTTATACCAGCAGTGAAGCATCGAGCCTGTTTTGTCTGCCTTGCATTTGCCCTTTTTGTTCTGCCAAGGAACTTTGCAGCATGTTAATTCCTCAAAAAGAATATCTGAGGCTTTGCAGATATTCTTCTCTTACTCTGCTACTCACCTGTTGGAGCTGTTGATGGATAAGGCATTGTACCTCTTGTGACACCAGTAGGGTACCAGTCTTTGGGGATGCCATGTAACTTGCATGCACTAGTTCCCTAAGTGTGAGAATGAGAACTGAGCTGTAGAAAGGTGGAGCACAAGTGTGTAGAACAAGCACTGAATGTGGAGTACCAGACTACCTGAGTGATTCCTTCAGTTTTTAGTAGTGTTGCTTACCTTGATAAGTGTGTTTTTACAGAGGCTCAGATGTGGGTGTGCTGTCACAGTTCAGAGACATGGCCTGTGTTTTACATGGGACTTAGTTATTGATTCCCTACTGCAATTGGAAGTGTTTGCAGTCTGTTTGTTTGTGTTCTTTGTTGAAAATCAGAGGAGATACCTCATTCCCGCTCTGCAGCCAGTAGCACTGGATTTCTGGGGTGGCAAGTATTTGCTTGCAGAACCTTAGATGAAAGTTATCTATAAAGATGTTGTCCCACTAAGGGACAAAGGTGCTGGCAACCCTTCCGGATGTAACCTCATCCTCCTGAATGGATAGTGTAGTCTAGGATGATACTTTAGCAGGAAGGTTGGGCCAGATGACCCATTGTGATCCCTTCCAACCTTACCCATTCTGTGATTCCCTCAGTTTGTAACACTAAGAGACCAGCAAACCATTAACTTTGAAGGGGGCAGCCTTGAACCACTATGGGGAAAGAAGACTGTTTTTATGTGTCCTTTTAAAGCTGCAGACTACAAGGAATATGCCTCATTCCTGGCAGACTGGGAGAGATTCTCCTTTAATTGAAATGGCACCAATTCAATGTCATACGTGAGCAAAACTTTTGGGATTCATCCCTTCCCTCTCTTTGACGTTGTCTGCATGTATGCAGCACATCTTTACCACGCAGCAAAGCTCAGAAAGGGAAACAGTAGGAAAATTCCAAGGTGTCAAGGTGTTCTTGCACGTGGCTGAACCAAAACAGAGCACTCTCTTTTGGCAGGGAAGCTCCAACAGCAGAAACTGTCCTTCTCAGCAACCTGGGCTCTTGGTTGCTTTGTGGGAAGGAGATCACCATGATCACATCTCAGCTCTACCCAGCTGCCAACTTTGTTCAAAGATGCCTTTACTTCAGGAGTACTGCATTTATTTTTTATTCTTTTCTGCTGGATCAGACTTGTGTAGATGAGCATTTCTGGCAGGAGGGATTCTTTGCCTTGAACTCTTTGGCTTTCCCTTTTCAGATGGTTGATGATAACACTCTGGCCTTTAGAAATAAGGCTGCTGCAGCTGTCCCCAAGATCAACAATGGCTAGCAAGTGAAGGTCTCACAGCTGACATTTCATAACTGTGTGTGGTGGGAAAGGCCAACATCTCTGGATCCAGAAATTATGACAATGCAATCCAGCAATGTGTTCTTGCAGCCCGGAAAGCCAATTGGATCGTGGGCGGCATCCAAAGCAGCGTGGCCAGCAGGGCGAGAGAGGGGATTCTGCTGTTCTACTTTGCCCTGTGAGACCCTCGCCTGGAGTGCTGCACCCAGCTCTGGAGTCCCCAGCACAGGAAGGGCATGGACCTGTTGGAGTGAGTCCAGAGGAGGGATATGAAGGTGATCAGAGGGGTGGAGCATCTCTTCTACAAGGAAAGGCTGAGAGAATTGTGATTGTTCAGGCCGGAGAACAGGAGGCTTCGAGGTGACCTAATTTCCAGTGCTTTCCAGTACCTGAAGGAATCTTACTGGAAAGATGGAGGAGAACATTGACAAGAGCATGTAGACAGGCTGGGGAAATGGTTTCAAACTGAAAGAGGTCAGGTTTAGATTAGGTGTTAGGAAGAAATTCTTCACTATGAGAGTGGTGAGGCACTGGAACAGGTTGGCCAGAGATGTGGATGTCAGATCCCTGGAAGTGTTCAAGGCCAGGTTAGATGAAACTCTGAGAAATCTGATCTAGTAAAAGATGTCCCTGCCCACAGCAGGGGAGTTGGAACTAGATGATTTTAGATTTAGTATCCCTTTCAACCCAAGACATTCTGTGATTCTGTGTAAAGATCCCAGTATGGTATTATTATCTTTGTTCTTTATACATTTGACTGAAAGCAAATCCAGCATTTCTAAAGTGGTGCTGCAGCTTTCTGCTCCTCCAGAAGCCTGAAAGCAATACTGAAAGGTGGTTACACCAAGCTATCCTGCCCCCTTCTGCTCACTTTAATATGTAAGAAAGGAAAGCCTGCTAATAAAAAATATTCTACATGTACCACGTGCATTTCATTTGAGTGAGAGGCTTGTCACTGAGAAGCTGCCTCAGTTGAAACTGAGACAGATCCTTGGGTATGTGGTATGCAGGAGACACTTTGAGAGCCATATTTATCACCCTGTGGCTTGTCGAAGAGGACGTGGGATAAACCATGGGTAGTCAAGGAAATATGAGAACAGCCTTTGGAGAGAGATGGCTTTTTCACTCAGCCTCTATGTGGATGTTCATCAGTGGTTTGTGATGGTTGTCCTGTTGGTTGTACTCTGTCCCTAATGAGCGAAATATAAGCAACAGCACAAGATCTGAAAACAAACAAACAAACAATTTGGTTCTGTTTCTCAAGCCAGAGTGGGGTATTAGCTGAAATTAACTTCCCCACTACTACTCAGGACCTTCTCTGGATCTGTACCTCTTACATAGGATTTTCTCTGTTATTTTTTTCTCCTCATACCTGGCCAGTGCCCCCTACTCTGTGTCCCAAAGAAGGAATTAACAGGTCAGGGCCAAGGGCTACTGGTAGAGTTAAAAATGGGTTTCTTTCTCAACTGGCTCATAAAGCATCCCTGTTCTGGCTGCAGCATTTGCTTGAAGCCATCACACATTCTTGCTGGATAAGGACTTGTTCAGAGGTGAACAACATCAAAGGAGAAGCTCCCCTGGCTCTGAATCAAGCCCTAGAAAGGCTGTGTATTAGGACTCAGCTGCATGCCATATACATCCAACATGCTTAATGTTTCTGTGAAAAAGTGAAAAAGTTATTCTTAAGAAAATTCTCAGAAATGTCTTTGGAGGACCTGGACACTAAGGACAACTTTTCTCACAGGATTTCTCTTCCAGAATGGCTGATTATGTCTGCAGAAAGAAAGATTTTTTATTGTTTCAGTCCCATAAGTAAATACTTACCAGATTTAAAAAGAACAGTCTAAGGGAATATGTAAACACACTTGAAACAAAGACCAAAAGCTGTGTACATCTGCAGTCCTTAAAATGTTTGGGATTAGGTGGCATTTCAAGAGTTAATCCCTGGGGATTAGCATGGCAAGCACTTCTGTTGTTGTTTACACATGTCCTGTGAGGAAGGCTGTGTTGTCACAGCAGGCTCCTCTAGGAGGGTTAGCCATAAAGCTCTTGAAGTCAGTTTTACAAGCGGAAAGAACCATAGCAACACAAACAGCGAGTGCACAGAGCAGTGCTTTAAAGACAGGAACCACAGATGAGTGGCATAAATTCAGTATGTTAGTAGAAAAGAAAGGGTAGGTTTGTAGCAAAGACTTTCATATACAGAAGTGCAAATCTGGTGATAAGCAGATATTGGGAATATGCCTGGCTTGGGTTTTGTGCTGTCATTTACATGCTGAGCACATAACTGAGAACCTGCTCTTCTGGACTGCATGAGGATCCAAAAATGTGGGTTCTGTAAGCCTGTGCTTGGTGAGGACACACCAAAAAGCCAGGTGTGGGTGACATACAATCAGCACTGGGTAAAAGCTGGAGATCAGGCTCAGAGCTGGAGCAGCATTAGAGTGCAAGGCTGGCATCTAGTTTTGATGGTGCTAGCGAGATTGCTTTTAACCCTGACCTACACTGTCACCTTACTGCGTTGGAAAACAAGGCTGGCTTGAGATTTAATATGTTCTTTTCTGTGTTTCTCTCAGTGTGGAAGCGAAATAATTTCTCTCCTGAAAATTTCATGGAGAGAAGTTTATAAAAAGTAAAATCAGTGAGAATAAGTGTAAGGAATTGAGCCCCGTTCTGTGCTGTCTTTTCCAACAGCTCAGGAATGGGACAGTGCAACACGTTCACACTCTGTGCTGCTCTCTGCTAAGAAAGAAAGAATGTACTGGAAGGGCTTCCCGTGCAATGTTAAGTGGAAAAAATAGTCCAGACACTTAACTATATATTGGATGAGGCAGAGCATTCCTTTAAACAAAATGTTTTGGCTTGTAAGCTCTTACTCTCCAGTGTGGTGTGCTCTGACATGCTACCCAGCTCATGGGTAGCTCTGCACATGGCTTTGATTTACAGCATCCCCTGTGCTTCTCTGCTCCCAGGCAGTGCGATATGCACAGTCCCCATCTGGATTTGAAATAATTTCCTGCCTGGCCTCTCAGCAGGTGAGGCTCAGCTGCACGATGGGGGGAGCTCACCAAGATGCAAGGCCCAAGCTAGCAGCCCCTGTGCCTCCTTCTGCCCGGCCTCTCTTGCAGCAGCAGTGATGCTTGATGATGGGGATCAGCCCCAGCGGTGGGGGAGCACACTGTGGGTTGGGAACTGCGGGTCTTTTAAAGTGGTTTCCATGCTCTGCCTGTCACAGACTCTTCCCTAAAGGCCACGTGATGAGGCACTCCCTTTCAGACGACATAAAGTGGGAATTTTTACACCTTGTGAAAACTGTGTAGTGTATTTTGAAAGGTTTTTGGCTCCCAGGGGATTTAAAAAAACAAAACCAAGCCTTCAGCATTTGCCTCTACTTCACAAAAGCTTTAATGCTGAGCGAGGCATTGGCAGAGTGAAACAAGCCTAGCAGAGTGGAAGGTCAGAAGGCTCTTTCAGAGTCCACTCTCTTTAATGAAGTTCAACAACTTCCCTCTCTGCTCTCTCGCTCCGCTGACAGCTTCGTCTCCCTCTGGCTGAGGCTGCAGCGTGAATCAGACCGTAAAAAACACATCTTGGGTCTGATGTCGCGTTTCTTCTGTAGAATGCTTCATGCCGCATCCCAAAGGGCGTCTGGATTTTACTTTCCAGCCCTCAGCTTGCTCCCTTTGCGGACTTTAGCATCAACAAGCTGTTTCTTGTTACGGCTGTAAAGAGCTGTGATTAGCCTGCTGCACACATAAGAGGGAAATTAAACCATTTAGTCGTGTTTAGCAGCTCAGCCCCTTCTTCAGGTTCTCTTTTCACCACTAAACACTTTAACTAAACAATGACTAATGAGGCCAATTTGCTGTCAATTAATTGCCCCAGGAAAGGACCCCTAATTGTGGTGAGCAAGGTGGCTGTTCTAAAGCACTGAAGGACCATATGATGGTCAGCATCCCCTCTGCCTTGGGGCTTATTAGCGTTTGTTATAAAGTGCTGTTAATTGGGATCTGGGGATAAGGAAATAAGAACTCTCAAGGCTAATTGATAGGCACCTGGGGAGGGTTTTAGTGGCTGCAAAGTTCCTTTGACTTTGGAGAGAAGTCCTGATGTTTTCTTTTTTTGCCCTGAGAGCTGGTGACTCTTGTGCGTCAGTGGGTGGGACCCTTAATTTTATCCAACAGATGGGGGTCTTACTTGCCAATAGAGAGAAAGGAAATAGGCTGGAGGAAGCAACTAATGAGGATATATGGAAGGGATTGAGACTTTTTCCATTTGTATCCAAGGTGCCCTTTTTCGGACAAGCAGTTAGACCACTTAAATGAAGCTTATGGGCTTTCTTAGGCAGTTGCAATACTGCTCTCATCTGTGTCTTGGAGGTATTAAATACTTTTGTTGTATTATAGGTCTGCAGACTGGGAATAAGAGCTGTATTTTTTTAATGTATTTTGTGACTTACTGACAAAATACTGTACTGTTGAGCAGTCTTAGAATTGCAGAGTAGCTGCCCCACAGTGGAAAACTCCACCCAGGGGTCTTAGATGCAGGATACTGTTTACCCAGAGGGAAGAGTCCAGGCATCTGACTGACTTTCATGTGAGTGCTGTCCCTCTTTGCATTTTTTATTCTGTCACACCCAAGTTGAGTTCCTAGTCCTGTGATTCCTGCCCTTTTCTCACAAACCCCTCCTCCTGAAGCATCACGAAAGCAGAGTGCCATCAGTGCAGGAGCTGGGAGCTGCTGCCCCCAGCCTGTAAGTACCCCTTGTACCACTTCTGCTGAGCAGTGGTTCCCACTCCTGCCACTCTATACCTGTGCTGTGTCTAGGTGCTCTGATCAAAAGGCAGGGAGATTAACTGTTTGGGAGCTGTGGCATGGGTCAGGTTCAGCATAAACTACATTAGGAAAAGATCTCTAGAAGTGATGCTTTAGCAAGGGTGGCTTGATGCTTTCTTGTTCCATCCCCCATTGCACTCCTGGAAAGGTACTAAGGAGCTCGTCTCCTGCACGTGAACTCGTGTCTCTTAACCCTTGGGCTCAGTCATTTACTGACATTAGGGGTGTACCACTGCTCCTTGCCTCCTTCCGTAGCCTTGAATAAGAACACTGATCCAGCCCGCCCACACCATCCCAGGTAATATCTCAGGAGGAGTTTTGAGCTCTGAAGGGCTTTGGTCATAAAAGGCAAGGATAACAGCAGCAGATGTTTGTGTGTTTGCTTGTTTGTTGTTTCCGTGCTGCCTCCCGTATGCAGCCCCTGGTCTGTAATAACTGCTCTAGCGGGTGTTTTTGTGGAAACAAATCACCTGCTTTCATCTGGAGAGCAACAGTGATTGTGCTGGGGGAGCATGATCTATTTTTCATGTCTCAGTCTTTCTTATTATTTAAATTAATGTGAGTTGCAGTTGTCATGAAGTGAAGGATTGACGACAATTAACTAGAACAGGCTTGGTGCAAGCTGTTTCTGCACAAGCCTGTCCTACCTAGCTCTGTCACTGTATCTTTCTTAGGACTTAAAATCTCCCACACCAGCTCTGACCTTGTACCCCTCCTGCCCTGCAGCCCTCCCACTCCAGGGCACTCTACGCTATCCCTGCCCTTGTCTCACTCCTGCCTTGCAGCTCTGCTTCTCTTCCAATGTGAGCTTCTCTCCTGGAGAATGGCCACTGGTTACTCTGGGATTTGTTATTTGCTGTCAGTGACATGGAAGATGAGATGCTGGGCTGGCATCAGCCTTGTCCTGTAGATGTGAAATGTAGAAGAAACAAATATGTGAGCTTTAAGCTATTCTTCTCAGTGTTCATTCCCATCTCTCCAGAATCAGTCCCTGCTGTGGGTGGAGCATCCTTCTTCTCTGGGGATGGAGGAGTGGGGTACTACAGTGTGCTTCCTTTCATGTCTGGCTCTGCTCCCCACCCCAACCAGGGGCATCCTAAGCACACTGTAATGGATACTCCATATAATTTACACTGAAAGAGCAGAAAAAACATGGCAATCTTATATTTTCAGCAGTACCAAAGACCCTGTCAGTGCTTTCCCATGGTCCTTGGAGCCAGAGGGGTCCAGCAGCAGCCTGGTTTCCCCTGAAGTAAAAAGCAGTTAGTAAAATATGAAAATGCCTCTAAGTGCCGTTGAGCTGCAGTATTTGCCCTGCTGTGGGGCTGTAGCCTGCAGGTTTGCCTCTGCTAATGGTTCAGAGAGGCCAGTCGCAAGAAAAAAAAAAAATCACTTGAGGGTCAACAGGAGATGGCTGGGCAAATGGAGGCTGTGTCACCCAGAAGATTCTGGTCCCAGGAGGTTTTATTCTCAGCAATCCTTCTTCCAGCAGTCTGGGACCTGTGAAAATATAATACAACCCACACATGGGGAAAAATAATAAGGTCAAAGCTTCTCATTTTAAGGTTGTCCTAAAAAGGTGTGTGCAAAGTAATGACAAGTGCCAAGGAGGCAATGCTAACTGTTGCTGGTGCTGACAGTTTTGGCATTTTAACATGCTGGCTTGACGCCCTGAAAATTAAGTCTCTGACTTTTTATCTGAGTGAAATTATTGTTCACTGGCTTTGGATTCTAAACCGGTGAAGCCAAGCCAGGTTTTAAATTTAGAGGGAAATTGTTTCCTGCCCTATTCTCCCTTGTCTTAGCCTTTCCTTGCCTTCTGACCAAGGTGGCAGCTGAAAGGAACCAACCATTATATTCCTAACAGGATTTCAGCATTGGATGTCCTTTTCACCCTCATCTGAAAAAGTGGCAAGCCAGATATGACCATCTGGACCCATGCTCTTCCTCTTGGGCATTTGGTGGGCATGGTCAAAACTGCTTGTACTGGCTGAGTTTACTTGATCCTCTGTGAAGTAAAATGTCTTGACATCTTTGGAGAGTAGCAGTTTATTTATGTCCCAGCTGGAGCTCTGCTGCTGCCCTGTAGTGGCTTTTGCTGCTTTCTCCTCAGCCATTTTGGCTGGCATTGCACCATTCCACTAGGACTTCACACTGGCCCACAGCTTCACCTGCTAGTCCTGCTTCAGTTTAGTCCTTCTTGGTTTGCTGCACAGCTTTTTTTCTTTATGCAAATGTTAACCCCTTGAGGTTATGGTAATATTCCCAAAATGTGGTCTAGCCACTGGTTTTACTCCTGGGCTCTGCTTACCCAGGTTTGCCTATGCACCATGGAGAAGTTGTGCTGAGGATGCTCCAAAGTCACTGTCCTTGTGTCCCTGACAGAACACCTGGGCCACAATTCTCGCAGAAAGAGCAGCCTCTGATGTTCTTTACCAGACTAAGCCCCTCTGTCATCTCCTGTGGATGCTGATCTTCTATCAGGTCTGAAGTGTCCCTCCAGGTTGCTTTGTTCCCAGTAAGTAAGAGTAGTAGTTTGGATTTCAGCACCAGCAGGGTTCTGCCAGCCTGCAGATCTGCTGACTGGAACAATGTGCAGGTCTGTCCCAAACCATGGGACAGGGTGTTCCCCTCATCCACTGGGAAAGAAAGGAGGTGAGTTTTCTGTTTCTCCAGAGGTGAATTTCCATCCCCTCTCTGAGGAGCCCTTTCCCGTCTTGACATTCTGAAAGTAAAAGCTTTTTCTCCTCATTTTGAGTCAGAATTTTCCCTACATTGCAGCTCAGGTTATCTGCTTTTCAGTCTTCACTGTGCACCTCTGAGAAAAGCCTGCCTCTGTCTTTTCTGCATGTTCCCACTCACTTTTTGTAGGGAGCAATAAGATCTCCCTCAGCCTCCTCTTCTTCAGACTGAACAGAGCCATCTCTCTTAGGTCCCCCTGGGAAGTCATGTGCTATCCATGACCATCCTGGGAGCCTTCTAGTGGACTTGCTCCAGTGTGTCCGTGGCCTTCTTGTACTAGTATTGGAATCCAGGGCACAGAGAATGTCTCTCTGCCTGTTTTAGGGAGGCCCTGACCCTCAGCAGAACAGTGCTTTCAACCTTCATCCCTGGGAAAAATTGCCAAGATTTTGGGATGAGTTAGAGCACACAGGTGTGAATTAGGTAGTAGTAGTAATTTATCACAGGGTGAAGAATTTGGGGTTTTAGGATTTTAATATGAGAGTGAATAGGAGACAAGATGGAGGATTTTGAGTGTTGTCCCTTCTTCCTTCTTGTCCCTCTTCAGCTCCATTTTCTGTAGTACTTGTGACAGAAAGTTATTGGTTAGAGTCAGTAGTAATGTGGAAGTTACGTGTATGGATTAGTAGAAGTTATTGGTAGAAAAGCAGAAACAAAGTACCTGTTAGAAGTTGGTTGGGTTAAACAGCTTTAAAAGGCCTTGGTTTTGGGTGCTCGGGGTCCATTTTGTGCCTTGCTTCTCACATGCTCAGTCTGGTGTGCAGACAGTGTGCTGAACTTAAGATAAGAATAAACAAAAACCTGAAGACCGAGAGAAGTAAGAGTCTCGCACGTTCTTCATCCTTGGAAAAGAACTCAGCAGAGGAACCCCCTCCAAAGGGCCCAGGGGGTTGGGTTCCCACACTTGCTGGGACCACCAAAAAACCCAGCATACTGGGAAGCCCAAAACTGATCTAGTGCCTGAGATGCTGTCTAATAAGCACCATGTAAAGGGTTTTAGACACTTCCCTCCACTTGGGGGGTTACACTCTTGCTAATACAACCCAGGACGCTTGGTCTTGGCTGCAAGAGCATACCGCTAACTCATGCTGAACCTGAAGGACCCCCACATGTCCTGGGCTGCTTGAGCCTAGCACTTTCTCCCTTCCAGAAAATATCAAGGTGGTTGGTCCCTAAGGAGGGACTGTTATTGTGAGGCTTATTCTACCTGTCTAAAGCAGTATTGCCTCTTCTTAATCAAGTAGTTGGTAACAAACACCAAGGAACAGGGGTGACACTGTGATATCCTCTGATCCTGACATCTGAGTTAGTTCACCATCCAGAGCTGGGTACATGCCAGCCATTGCTTTGTATTTCTTTTCCTCTCCTTTCCCACCTGTCTTCCTTAGAAAGCCTGTATCTGAGTTACAGGCCAGTCCTAAGATCTGTCTCACCCCAGCTCTGTCATCCGAATGTTTTTTCACACACATCCCACTGTGAATCTGTGTGAACATCTGATTCCTCCTGTTTTCCCACCATGATACTTGCCCTGGTGCACAGGCATTTGAGGTGGGCCCCCAGCTGTCCTGCTTTCAGAGGCGTGCAAAAACCTTCCCCTTTGTGCTGCCCCCCAGCTGCTCCCTCACTGCCCTCGGCATTGTCACTTCTCCACAGATCATGGCAATCCTTCCCCAGTGTGCCTGGCTCAAATCCCTCCTTGCCTGAGTGAGTGAGCCTGTTGGAAAAGAGATGTCTGTCTCACTTTGCTTGACAGGTCCTCTTCCTTCAGGGGCGTCCCATGGTCATAGATACTCAAGGCTTGCCCGTGAGTTTGGGGCCCACAGAGAGGGGCTAATGAGCTGTGGGTTGTAAACAACATTCCTGTGAATCCAGCAACACAGCTGGAAGTACGGAGTTGCTCTCTTCAGGCTTCATTTCCTTTTCCCCACCTAGCTTCCTAGCTTATAGGCAGTTTTGCCTCAAAAGGACCATCAGCCACTCCTGCCAGGGAGGGGGAAGGGGAAGCTGCTGTCTGTTTACTCTGTGGTAAGCAAAGCAGAAAATGATGTTGTTTCATTCCTCGCTACACACAAATTTGGAAGCTGAAAATATATATAAAAAAAACAAACTAGAGGATTCCTTTTTCATGAAAATTCCTCACCACCAGGCAAGGAGTATGAAGCATGGAAGCAAGACATGGATGTGAGAGAGGAAAGACTGCAACAGCTGGCACGCTCCACACCTGGAAGTGCCTGTTCAGGTCCCAGTTCATGGTCACTCTGCTGCCATGACACAAACTCAGCTTGGAAAATTTTTAAGGATCTTGAATGTTCAAGTAATGGCTGATGTTGTGAATGTTAAAGATTCTACTGTGCCTCTGGTGCTCTGCCATGTGTGGTGCAGTCATCCAGAAGCTGCCTACTGCAGGTAGCCCATGAGGGATCCCTCTTGGCTGAAAGGTGTCACAGAAACCAATAACTAATACACCCTCTAAGTCACTGCCTTGAAGCCTGGCATCCTGCAGGATATAGAACTCCATCTGGGACTCTCTGAATTGTAAAAATTAGCTGGGATGATACTTGGAGCCTGCTGAGCCCTTCCATGCAGCCTTGAGGTAGGCAGGCAAGTTCTGAGGGGTCATTTTATGAAGACCCCAAACCTGTCCAAACACAAAACATTGCAGTTGCAGCACGGGCTGTTTCTACCTGTAGACCCTTGAAATACAAACTACACACCAGTACATACTACTCTGATGTAATTTCAGAAACCCAGCTAGTAGTGAGGGGGTGCAGCCTGTGAGATGAGTTTGTGGCTGGCTCTGGTTAATAGGTAGGCAGATTAATAAGCCAGACAAGCTGCTCTTCATAATTCTGCTTATAAAAAGGTCAAACTTTCTTTTGTCTTCACAGTTCCACCAAAGATCTCCAATATCTCCTCGGACATCATCGTGAATGAGGGCAGCAATGTGACCCTGGTTTGCATGGCAAATGGGCGTCCTGAGCCTGTCATCACCTGGAGGCACCTCACTCCTACAGGTAAGAAATCCAACTGGATTCAATTTGTGAACTGTGCAGTAGTTTCCTTCTCTTCTAGCATCAAAGAAAATTTCAGTAGCAATATAGGCAGCTATAGAAAAGTGGCAAGGATCTTAAATATACTTCAAGCTTGTTTTGTGGTGTGAATTCCCAGGCACAATAACCAGGTTTTCCAAGTGAACAAATGAAATTACTTCAATAGATGCTCTGTAGAATTGGACCTGTAATTCTATTTAGCTGAGGTCTTCATCTAGTTGTCCCAGTCTCTACTGCTGGTAATGCACAGCACGGTGGTGGAGATGAAATGCTGCTGGTGCTAGACTGAGGGAAAAGGATTTCTGTTGAGACACTGCATAAAAGAGATTCTCTCTGAAAACCATGGGATTTGCTTCCTACTGATTTGCCTTAAAAGGGAGAGACAAACAGTGGCCCAGTTTATTTCATATTGCTCTCCACTTTGGCAGACAGCCAAAAGTCTTCTGTCTTCTGAGATGAGTAAAGAAGGCTTTTGGTCTTCAAGGTGAGGGAAGAGCAGAATGGTAACAGAATAAAGGAGAGATCACCATATTTGTTCTGCTATCTGATTGTGCCCTCCGTGCTCAAGGATGTGTCAAGGTTGGGAGGAGAATGGCTTTTCAGTAGCCAGACTTTGTGGGGTTAGCCTCTTCGGTTGCAAGGAAACCTTCAATCCCTAAACATTTATCAGTAGGATGAGAACGTTTCTATCCCTCCACATCATGTCCTTGGAGGAGAGAAAAACTCTTTAGCTGGTTTCTTTTCCTATCAGAAACTCTTCAATCTAAAATGCACGGGGAAAGCATTGATTAGCCCCATATGAAAGCTCTTCTGTGATACTCCCATTTATGTAAAGGGTTAAAGAGGATTGGAGGTAGGCAGAGAACAAACATTCTGCATGTGCTACAGATAGTCCAGCTTTCTCCTGCAGTTCAGCAGCCAGAGAATGGGAGAGTGTTGCAGAAAGAAAGTTGGAGAGAGAGAAAGGTAGAATGACACATTGGAACAGAGCTTAATCTAAGGGCTACATCCAGAGCCCCCTGGATTTGGAGCCTGTGGTTGAGATTGGGGTTACTTAGATTTTCTGTCTTGTGTCTTCAGCCAAACCAAAGTTCTCCTGAGCTTTCATGTATATGAAAGCTAGATATGCAGTCTGCACTTCTGCCCCATTTCTTGCAATGCCAAGAGAAAAAAATGGGGAGAGCCTGCCAGGAAGAGGTGAGAGCAGGGCTGATTAGGAGAGCATTAGTCCTCTGTGGTACTATCATCACTACCTGACTTTTCTCTTCTGGTTTTTTCAGAATTAAGTATGACTGTGCCATTTGCATTCATAGGAGAAGAGAACTTTTTTTTTTTTCATCTTTAATTATGTATATAGAGTCTTCTAGCTCTGGTATTTCTGTTCTAAAGGTTTACTTCATATCAAATCTTCCATATTACTGTTGCATCAGTCTTCCAGTTCTCTTTCTTGTATTGAACTAAAAGATACTCCCTAGTTATTCTGTGAGCACAGCCTAACACTGAGTTAAGGGTGTTAAATCTTCATGAAATCTAAGACCTGATACACATGAGATGCTTTCTTCAGAGCAGTGAGAAGATTCTTGTCCTGACTCATCATTTTGGCTGTTGCTGCTCTGTGGGAGTTTTTTTCATTTGTACCACCTACTTCACTGTACCAGATACAGGTTGTTTTTTGGTTTTTTTTGTCTTTTTACAAATGTCTCCAGAGAACAAATCCTCACTCTGGTTATCCCCTCTGGTTAGCAACAGAACTGAAGAATCCCATCCCTACTGTGACCGTGGGGACAGTTTTCTTGGCTCTGTTGTTCAGTTCTCCAGCATGTCCCTTCACTTCATTTTTTCTCCCATGCTGTGTGTCTCAGAGGTGTTGCCTTGTTAGCATCCCTCAGCACCATCTCACTGACTCCTTTCCAATCCTTTCTCAGTCCTCCTCCCTGCAGTGAAGCCTGCCAAGCACCTCCTTTCTGACAAACTAGAGGTTATGACGAAGGGCAGGCAGTCCTCAGTCTGTCACCTCCATGTGTCATTGATTGTGGTTCTTTCTTTTTGCCCATCTGAACCCATCTGCTGTCTTTTACAGATACAGAGGAACTGCTTGCAGGCAGACATCAGGTCTTTGAGCAGCCCAGTAAGACACTTGTCTCAAAATGGGAGACAGAAGGGCTTCTTTTAAATGTTTTCCTTGAGGTTGACAATTAATATAAATTCCAAATCTCTTCCAGAGCTGCTGCAGTTGGGAACGTGTCTTATCTTAGAATCTCCCTTTTCCAGAACTGCAAGGCATTTTGGCTCCATTTACGCGAGTTTTGAAGACATCTGCTATGCATCAAAGAGCTATTTTAGATCATTGTAAAGGTTTCTAAAATATATCTCTCTCCTTCAATTTTTTTCATGGTTAAACTTGTGACTGCAGAACTGGAAGAAAGAGTGTTATTGAGCTTGTGTGGGAGGTTTTGAGTGGACAGGTAGTGAAATTAAACCCATATCAGGGGGCGAGAGGGCCAAATTACTTTTTCTTTGTGCACTCTCCTCAAGGAGCTCATTACCAACTTTGTCTGCTCTTTCTTTCATTCATCGCCTTCATCAATAGAGCTTGTTGGCTAATTACCCAAGTTAGGACCACAGAAATTATTTCATTCTTGTTGGCTGGGAAGTGGAAGATACAAATGCAAAGTGAAAGGAGTGTTGGTACTTAGGCAGAGAAAGTAGGGATGTGTGTGATAGTTCATTTAAATGCTGCAGTCATAGCTTACTTATCTGCCTATCTGGGAAGTTAAAAAATTTATTTATAAATTGCTATATTGCTTCCTGTTCTGGTTCTTCAGTGAACAGTTGAACCAGTTGAACCATTTTTCTCACTTCAACTGTGAGTCCTGATGCCCTCAAGCAGCCCACAGGAAAAAACCTCTCCTAACCCTGTGAGAAAGCTAAAGTGTGACTGAGGCTGATGACTGTAGCACTGACACCTGGGAGGAAGGCAGGTAAGGGGAAAAATACTTTAATAATTCAATGGCAAATGACAATACAGATCAGCTTTAATTTGATGAAAGCAGAAATGACATTCCTTAGAACAAAGCAAGTCCTTGCTCTCCTCTCACATTCCTCTTCAGATGATTGACAGATTGTATTTTGACAGAACAGGTGGAGAGAGTCACCCAGACCCTTTTCTTTTTCACCTGACAGGCCATTGTTCTGTCGGACATTGGCAACCTGGTCTGAGTAGCTGTGGATAATTTAACAGGCATTGTCTGGGAGCATAAACAGCTTCATTAGCTCTTCTCCAGCCAGAAGAGCTCTTTTTTGGGATCACTGACCTGCACCTTCCAGCAGCAGGCTAGCACATCCCTCCCTGCACATAGTCTGATCCCTCTCCTATGATTCAGGACACAGCTGCAGGCTTGTTAAGCCTGCCATACCTGATGACTTTTGCCACCCTGACTTGTGGTGGCAAGCCATGGCAAAGACCGTAAAACTGAAGATCTGAACTGGATTTGTCAGGAAATTGTGATATGCTCAGTTAGAGTGGGGATGAGTATTGATGATGTCCTATGCAGTCTGCATGAATTAGCAGTTGTCAGCACTAGGAATACTTCACTAGGGAACACTGTGTAGTCTCTTCTCTTGAAAGGGGCAAAACCCAGATTCTTTGTACCAAGAGTGGGTGGTACCCTATTGTTTTATTCTCCTTAATATTAGCTCATAACCTGCCTAATCCATGCCCCACAAAGGTATAGATTATTTTTTGTCACTGAATGCCATAACCTCAAATATCCTGTAGCTGCACCACATCCTGGACGAAGTCCTGACACAGGACCATTTATCACTTATCACGCTGATGTGGTCTGTGAGGCATACCACAGGCAGCCTACCCATCTGTGGGTAGTTCTGTTAGAAGGAGCTCTGTTTTCCCAGTACCTTGCACCAGGATAACAGCTAACACAGCCAAGAAAAGACTCTAGTAAAATAGTTCAGAGATGGTAGCCAATGCCTGCTTTCAAGCCCATCTTAGTTTTACTTCACGTCTCTACTGACTTATGTTTATTCAGGCTAATGTTTCTTCTCCCTCCCTGTAAGCTGCTGAGATCACAGTCCAGAGTATAATTTATCATTTCTCATCTCTATATCTTATTCAGAGCCAAGCCAGGTGTCTGGTTGACTGGAAAAGAGCTTTCTGAGAGAAAGAAAAATTAATGTACATTCATATCCTTACCAATAAATACTCAAGGGAAGCTCTAAAGAGTGACCCCTTGTGAATTGGGTTTGCAGCAATATGAACATGGACAGTTGTTGCAAGGTCTTTGGATTACCAGAGATCTCACTGCCAGTCCTTTTGCTGTGCATGGGCAGGCAAATGCAGAAGAAAAAGCCATCTCTTGTGCTGAGAAGCTTGTACTTGAGCTCACAAGAGCAGTACCATTCATGTTTCTACTTCTTTTCCACAAAGCATCGGTGATTGAAACCTTCCCCAGGGCCTTGCAAGTACCTTTAGTACCCATGCTGATGGCAGCCTGCGAGCTGGTGACAGGGAGACAAAACTGTATTGACTAAAGTTGAGGGATTGAGTTACCAGCTGAGAAACAAGCAATTCTCTTTTCCTAGAGAAGCTACAGAGTATGAAACTTGTATAAAGCCACTAGGTATCCCATTCTGGATCCAACTTCCTTGGCCTCAGCCCAGCAAGACCGCTTGATAGAGAAGAAAACACTCTGTAGTCTTCCAAATTCCACCTGACAGTCTAAAGAAACCCACTTTGGCTCAGAAAAAGAGCTTAGTTATTACAGTGGTAATCACAGCATAAGAAGAACCAGTCTAGTGCAAAGCAGATAAGTATTGATTGCAACACCCAAGTTTCATGTCACGGCATAAAATGAAAAGAGATGTGAAGTCTTGTCAAATATGGCAGTCTGATTCTCCCTAGAGGGTGCTAGAAATTCACACTGAGTCTTAGGGAATTTACCATAGCCTGGGAAGTTTAGGAGGGATAGAGAATACAGAAATGTGCCTGCATGCCCTGTGTAACTGAGATGGTATGCATATAATATGTTTATACACAGCTATAGAACTCATTGCCATGGAAAGTTATTTAAAGACGAGAACTTGGCAAGACTCAACCAGCTTGTGTATTCCTGAGGATAATGTGAACAAATCTGGATATTCTTGTTACTCGCAATAAAAATATTGAAAAGGATGTTAAACTTCGTGCTTTGGGGCTCAGAGATCAGGATAAGACCTAAAGTGAAAGAGACAGATTATCTCACACCCCCCTCACTTGTGTATTTGCCTTCAGTGCATGCCAGTTTCCTTGTAGAGCTGAGCATTGCAGCAAGTAGAGACAGAGAGCTTTCTGAAGGCATGAGTTAAGAAGGCCATATTGGTCCCAATGGGCAACTTTGATCATTATGTCCTGAGTTTGCTTGCTTCTCATTGCTAAGTCCAAAGCCTTGTTGCTTTACTTTGGGTTGCACAGGGAAACCCAGTTTATGCCTAAAGAAAGCAACAAGCAGAAAACCCTCAGCCAGAGCCACCACAAGTCAGCTCTGTGGTCAGTAGGTAGCAATGGGAAGCAGATTTTCTAGTTATCTAAAGCATTTGGATTTAGCCCATCTTTCTTCTGTTCTCCTAAAACCTTAGTAAAACATTGTAGAGAAAAGCAGCCTTGTTTTGGGAGGCATGAGGTAGGTTTTTTTTATTTGGATTTGGTGGGGGTTTTGTGGCATTACTGTGCCAGCTCTTCTTGTTTCACAACCTTCTCCCTGTGAAACTGTCTCAGGAAACTTGAGGTTTACAAGGTATTTGTTTAACAAAACAACTGAGGCAACTGATGATTTTTTTAAACAGGTCTCCTTTTCCTCTTTTTTTTTTTTTCCTTCTTTCATCTTCAAAATACTTTCTGGTAAAAATGGGGTCTCATGTTCCACAGAGACCTTTCACTTTGCCTCTTATACACTCCCAGTTTGTTTTAGCACACTTTCTGAGATGTCTTTTTCTCTTGATCTAGTCTTCATCTTATCCAATATATCGGGAGGAAAAAAAATAGGAAGAGGATGCTGGCTCATAAAGAGCCTGGGAAATAAGCCAAACCTTCAGCTTTTTCAGGTCTTCTCCAGAAGGCATCCAAAGTTGCTTCAACCTCTACTTGCTTCCCATTAACACTTGCTCCACGTTTCTTATATTTTTAGAGGTCTGTTTTTCCTAGGACCCACAAGCTAGATCCACATTGCCTCCTTCCTCACCTGTAACATACTTAAGTCACAATGGTGCTCTCTTCCCAGCAGACTTTACCTTCTTCCTTCTATACCCAGCAACACATGAACTGCACAGGGATCCTTCCTCTTGTAATCATCTTGCAATAATGCCCCGTTCTCTTACTGCAGGCTGTGATGCTGTTTCAGTACAAACACTGTTTATGCATGAAACGTTCATTTTTTTAACAGCTTTGATTTCTCTCTACTGTCCCAGGGCAGAGAGGGAGAGCAAGGCCTTATGAATATTTTGGCATTTCTGGGGAAACAGACAAATAAAGCTGCTGTGAGAAGGAAATTTACCCTGCTGCCTACAACAGTGGTTGGAGGGGAACATGTGGAGTTTTCTGGTCAGTGCTTGTCTGCTCCACCTCTGGCAAGATATCTGTGCTGCTGCTGGCAAGATGTGGCAGTTCTGTACCAAGTTAGTTGCCTTCCTGCCACATAAAAATGTTGCTCCTTGCAGTAAGTTGGATTGTGGTAGAGTTGCCTCCTTTTTATCTTCTCCTAAATGAGTACCAATTCTAGTCAGTCATGCTGGTAAAGTCTTTTCCATGGCATTTTAAAGGCTGAGCTGGATTGTGTCCATACGAAAACTTTCCTCCACCTACAGAAAAACAGCATTTTTCTAGTTCATTGCATGCTGTAATATTACTGTCTTTGCAGTGCTGTGCCTCTACCCTCAAGCTTAGTGATACTCAGTGAGGACACTCCTGTTTAGCTGGGGCATCCAGGAACAGCTAGCTGCTTTCCCTCCCCTACCTCCATGAGCCAGTCTTGAAAGATCCCAGGGCTAGATGTGGGAGTGAAACCTGAGCACCCCAGCAGATGAGTATTCACAATCTCCCATAATTAATGATGAAAGGAAAAGGAATCACCATGTGCTTTCACAATCAGGATCATAACTGCAGCTTTCCAATTCTCCATCATTCCTACCCATTCCACAGACCCATTGAAGTCAAGGGACTTTTTTGTCCTGACTAGGACAAAAAGAGGAGAGGTCTGCTAGGCCTGCCCTGCTGAGACTGGTAGATGCAGTCCATCTGGCATTCCTTCCCTACCAGCCTTCCTTGTTCACCAAACACACCATTTAGCACTCAGATAGTCAACCACAGCAAAACAGAGTGTCTGAAGAGAAGGTTGCTGAGTGCAGGACACTGATGAGGTGTGGATGTGTGTGTTGCTGTGTCTCCCTCTAGTGATCTGAACTCACAAGTCTGCTTTGGGTCCTTTGTGCTTGGAGCTGCTGGTTTGATTACAGAGCTTCTCAGGGTTCACCAGAGTAAAAGGTGGATGTTTTAGGACTGGGTCCTAAAATATTCCCCCTGCCATCTGGAGGTCATATCCTCCATTGGCAGCTCCATGTTTGCAGCTGTAGTTTGCATCTGAAAATTTAAATATGCTTGTAAAGATACAGAGAGGTTGGTTGTGACTTAAAGAGAAAAAATTGATAGCATGTTAAATGGTATAGTTTCAATTCAAACACCCTTAAGAAAGCTGGCCTTAAGAAGAAAATGGAGAGGCTGCATTTTTTTTTTCTCTTGTAGCTGTAATCTATAAGTGGTTTCACTTAAGGCAAGCATATTTCTCACTCTCTCTTCACAGTAGGAGAGAGACACACTAATAAAAAGGGAAAGTTAAGGTAGTAGCTTATGCTTGGTCCATGGTTTGTTGTTTTTTTTTTTTCATTTAAAGGGAGAGACCACCATTTTGTTATTATGCTGTTATGTGACTACAACTGATCTCAGTGGCTGCACTGACTTCAGTGCCTGATATATTCTGCACTGGAGCCAGGCCTACCATCTCATCTGAGGACCACAGTGAGCATGGATGACAGCATCTACTGCAGCACATGGGTCCTGCCAGGACAGGATGTCTGGAGGGGGTTTCCTGTAGAGCCCCAAGCCTTTATCCCTTCAGGCATCTCTTGCACAGTTATCCTACTGTCTCTTGCCTCTGCCTCCATCCCCACACCAATCCCAATCATGAAGCTGCTTATATATTCCAGCTCTAGAGATAGCTGGAAAACAGTGAGAGAAAGAAGAGCAGGGTGTAGGGGGAAACAGATTATTTGCAAGAGTGTCCCGTATGTGTAGATAACATAGGGCAAAGAGAAAGCCAGCTTTAGGGGCAAGACATCCTGAAACTGCTTCAGCAAGGTCAGATGTCACTCAGCCTCCTGCAGTGTGGAGCTTTTCTCCCAGGCCTGAATACAGTTGTAGTGGAAGTGGGAGTCTCCCAGCTGAAGGCACTGAGCTATTTTGGTAACGCCAGGCTGCGACAGACCCTGGTGTTGTGAACACTTGTGCTCTGCTTGCTTTGTCAGCCTCCTTTCTGAGCCTTTCAGAAATATGTCTTCACAACATCCCTCCCTTTCCTGTCTGAAGAAAAGCACGAGAGACTGGAAACATGATTTGGGGGCTCATTTTTTTTCTTGGGAGGTGCATGTACAAAAGCACGGTTCTTATTTCTTCCTCAGATACTCTTTTCTTTTGGAACAGCACCTGGAAAATACGACTCTTCTGATGTACTCTATTTTTTCATGCACTGGCTGAACAAATCATCCTTTTTCATAAACTCCCAGTGAGTGCCCACCGCAGTGTTACTGCGGCAGAGGAGCAAAGCAGAGGGGCTGGGAGGGGATAGGGAGTGCAGGCCCATCAGGGAAGCAAGAGCTCTTGTCTGATGCAGCCTTTGAATTCCACACCCTGTTTGGAGTGACTCGAGCTGTTGTAAATATAAGCATATCCTGCCAAAGGATCTGTACAGTCTGCAAGATAGAAAAGTGTAATGTAGGTATTGATGGTCTGGAAAAGGCAGTGATCATGGGAGATTTCAGTTGTACTGACTGAGGGCAGTGGCAGATTGGAAGGGTCATGGAATGAGGACGGGACCATATCTATGGCACAGTAGAGCACATTCAAGGAGCCCACCCCTTGTCTGGGCTTGTATCCCAGGAAAGGCACCAGTGGGAGATGAGATTGCTGCAGTGTGGGGAAGGCAAAGGGAAGAGCAGTGCAGTCTCCCAGGGGCTCCTTAGGCTCCTCATAAGGGTGCCTGTGGGTCACTGCCCTGTTGCATGTGCCTGGCTGAGAACTGCTGGCAGGATCATCCTAATTACGAGCACTGTAATGATGGCCATATGTCACTGACACCCTCCTTACCTGCTGTGCAGCCTGTAGATTTGTAAAAGCTGCATGAGTATGCAGGTGCACACTGCTGCATGCATTATTTGTGAGCACTTGACTGCGTGTTTATTTGTGTGTTCGCCATCCTGGTGTCTGTCCATGCAGTTTGCTGCACAGATAAGCTTTTTGATGTTTACCTGCCTTATCCACCAACCTCAAAGGCTTGCATTTCCTTTAAGGTAGAATTGTGAAACATAGCAGTAAGCATGAAAAGTTAGAGCAGAATACCTGCCATGGTTCTGTACACCTCTCCAAACCCAGGCTGTACATGCCAAACTACAGCTGCATACAAAGATTTAGTATTTTTAGGGTCAATCATGATAGGAGACAAAATTTCAGGAGTTCTCCAAACTGCAGAAGCTCAGGTCAGACTCCAAACTCTTCAACTCTAGCCTCTCTCTGACATACTTGCTTTTATCTACTGCATTTATCTCTGCTGTACTTGGGCATCTTCCAAGCAAATGAATAATTGGATCCTGCTTGTCTCCCCTTCAGCCCAAGGGACTTAAAGTTAATTTGTGCTGACTGTTTGGCTTTGGGTGTGTGGTGGGTTGACCTTGGCTGGATGCCAGATGTCCACCAAGCTGCTCTATTGCTCTACCTCCTCAGCAGGATGGGGCACAGGAAAAAAAAAAAAAAAGATGGAAAAAACTCATGGGTCAAGATAAAGGCAGTTTAAGAAAGCGAAAGCCACTTACAGAAGCAAAGGAAAACAAAACATTTATTTTCACTCTCTAATTGTCACCAGCAGGCAATCTTCAGCCGCTTCTCAGGAAGCTGGGCTTTAGTACAGATAGTGGATTCTTCAAAAGACAAACATCATAGTAATGAATGCCCCCACCCCTTTCTCTTGGCTTTTATTGCTGGGAAAATGCCTAATGGTATGGAATATTCCTTTGGTCAGTTTGGGTCAGATGTCCCGGCTGTGTCCCTTTCTGAGATCTCATCCGCAGCCAGCTGGTGAAGGGGAAATGTTGTTGACACAGCCTTGATGCTGTGCCAGCACCCCTCAGCAGTACAAAATACCAGTGTGTTATCAACCCCTTTCTACCTCCCAGTGCAAAGTACAGTACTCTGAGGTCTGCCTGGGGGAAATAAACTCCATCTCAGCCAAACCCACTTCAGGGGAGAGGCTGCTGTGACAGAAGGAGCTCAGGGCACATACAGGTAGATGGTCCGTGCTCTGTGAAATCCTAAGTGACACCATTTCCTATGGGGAGATCTGCAACCATTTGACTGCTATGAGGAGGATTCCTTGTGGTTCTTGGGAGCTTCTGAGGGGCAACACATGTTCCCTAGATATTCCTTCAGCAAGCTTCACCTCAGATGCCTGGAGCTGCAGGTATCGTAACTTGAGTGAAATACAGACCCATGGAGAGGCAAGTCACTCCTTTCAAGAGGCTGGGGTGGGTCTTGGAGTCCATACATAGAGCAGAGCCTGTAAGGGACTTGGGAACAAAGAAAAGTCACATTTGCCGTGCAACATCTCCTGCATGAGATCCAGGGAAGATGAGGGAAGGAGACTGTTAACTTGAACAGACAAAAGTAATTAGAGGACTAAAATAATAGATTAATGAGCAGCTAGTGTCAGGGGAACTTATTAATTATCAGTAGAGGATTTCCTTCAGTGTGGAGCTTTGGCCGAGGGCATGCAAGATAGCAACTAAAACTCAAGTCCCATTTAAGGGAGCTGCTAAGGAATTAGCAGCACTGAGTGTCTGGAGACCGATAGCAGAGGTTGACTTAAATGCTTCCTTTGAATCTTGTGTTCTGTGTGGCTCAGGTAATGGTTAGGGATAAGGAGGATCTGGGAAACACTAGATTGTATCTAACCAATGTTGTTAATGGCTCAATAAAAATGCTCAGATAAGAACATATTCAAGTTGCACTGTTAAGCACTCACAAGCCAAGTAAGGTGAGATTTAAGGTTACAGATGCAACCTTAACTCTTCTCCTGCTGAGTGTACCTTAGCAGGCAGCCTCTAATTAAGGGGCATTGGGCTATTGCTCAAGTAATACATCATAACATGGGTTAATGCTCTCTTTGGCTTTGGACGGGTGCACACAATGTCTTGTAATATTGTGGATTTGTCAGTGTGTGCCTGAAAACAGAGTCCATTTTAATTGTGGCAGTGAACATACTGCATTAGTTGTACTGGAACAAAGCATGGTGGTTTAAAACCTGAGATCCATTTAGACTGTTCAGGTACAGGGCAATCCACCACCTGTTCTCTCAGGTCAACATTTCACGTGGCAGAAAGCAGTAGTCATGGACGATGTTGACATTAGGGGCAAGTTGTGTTGAAAATGGAGTTTTGTTTTCTAAGGGCTGATTTCTGCTCCTTTAGCTCAACATATTGTGTTTTGGGTTTTTTTCCTTTCTGAAGCATTCAGACTGTTCACATGGTGAGGTGGTATTCTGTTCCATCAGACTGTGCCACAAAATAATGCCTTTCATCTATCACTGAGGAGGTAGCTGTTCATATATCAGCATGTTTTCCATTTAACATTCCTACATTTACTACTCTGAGTCTCATTGCATGTACTAAGGTTGTGATAAAATGGGAAAAAGATAAAATGTAAAGGGCAAATCTGCTCTTGGGGAGCATTGCAGAAGTGAATGTATTCAGTGATTTTAAACCAGACATCGTAGATCTAACATCCTTCCTTAACAGCAATGCTGAGTTGTTAGTCTGTCCATTGAACACAAAGTTCTTTGAGGAGAAGCCCCATCCCTTCTGCTATGTAAGTCCTTGAGTGAAAACCTCCGTCTTCCCACTGCTCTCCCACTGTTCATCCTTGCAGCTGTGCAGGGAGGCCTGCTTTGGTTGTGTTTGGAGCAAATAGTCAGCATTGCTGGACTATGAGTTTTTGCAGATCTGTTGGGCATCATGTGAGCTGGGGTGCAGACTTGCATGTGAGTTCGAGAGCATCTAAAGCAGTTCAGATGCCCTGAGCTTTATTTTTTGCATTTTGGATCACTATCTAAAGAACAGATGGGTTAACAGGAATGACAAAGGCAATGGCAGCCGTTTTAGCAGCAGCTAGAGATCCATAGATATTTTTAAAGGTTTCCAAATGTGTTTTGTCTGTCCTCAGCAAGACACAATTGCGTTGTGAGAGCTGTCCCATAGAGACAGGTGTAGGCTGGTCCGAGTGGATCAGAAGCTCATCAAGAGTGTTACATGTAAAAAGGAAAGGTCACATAAGCCCAGGTGGTCCTCCAGGAGCCATGAGAGGAACAGATCTTATGTGCAAAGTATAAGAGATCAACTGTGAGGAGGAAGGGTTGGGAATTTCATAGAAAGCCCATAGTATGGTGAAATATGCTGATTAATATCCATGGACCTGCACAGATCTGAAGTGAGCGAAAAATTTCCTTGCTCTGAGGCTTGGGGATCACTGAGCAGAGTTTGTTTAAAAGAAATGAGCTTCATCTGAGAGGTTTTGCAACTTGTGCTAATGAGAGTCTGTCTGTCAAACTTAAGTGGCATCAAGTGGCCCAGAACAAGGGCTCTTGGGCGTTAAATGGTTCCTACCAAATACCAAGCCCATTACCACGATTGGCTGTTGTAGCCCTCTAAACGGCAAAAGTGATTAAATTGGTCGTTATGAAACACTAAAGATGCATAATTATGAAAAATAAGGTTTGAATAAGAGAAGATTTCAGCTCACTCGCTGCTTTGTATCTCAAGAAGGAATCAATGTAGAAATGTTTTAAAAGCATCCAGCAATTGCCCCTTGTCCAGTTTTCTCCTGACAGTCTGGAAATTATGAATGTGTTTGGAAGTGAGGGTGGTTTTTCAGTCTCTAGGCTGATATAAAAGCTGGAGACTGAATGTCCCAAGTCCCCGTCTCTACATAAGATTGTGTTTAATTGTCCAGTCTCTCCCTTCTCTTCACTAAGGTGAGGTTCAGTGTACAGCTTCCCTTGCTCACCCTGGCACATCAAGCACTCCTGCATTTTCTGGGAGGGAGGGATGGATTTCAGTGCTCAAAATGTCAAGCTTAGGCAGTGCTTCTGGCATGGACACAGGTATGTTTTCTTCTCCTAGGAAATCCTCAACTGTTACAGAGCACTCTTCTCCATGCCATGGAGAGAGGCTTTCTAGGAGGCAGTTTAACAAAGGTCTGTTGCAAAAATCACGTGTTAGGCTTTGGTCACTGTACATAAGAGAGCAGGGGGCACTGAGTATTCATGGAACTCTCTACAGATGGACAAGGGAGTTGAACAAAGAGTTGCAGAGCTGTTACACATTGCTGAGCATAGGGTGTTGTAGTGGTGATTTGCAGAAAAGAAACTCCACAACTTGTAAAAGTCTTGAAGTAGGTATGTACCTTTATTCAGAACCGGGCACATGTGGGATTGTTCCCCAAAGANTTTCTAGGAGGCAGTTTAACAAAGGTCTGTTGCAAAAATCACGTGTTAGGCTTTGGTCACTGTACATAAGAGAGCAGGGGGCACTGAGTATTCATGGAACTCTCTACAGATGGACAAGGGAGTTGAACAAAGAGTTGCAGAGCTGTTACACATTGCTGAGCATAGGGTGTTGTAGTGGTGATTTGCAGAAAAGAAACTCCACAACTTGTAAAAGTCTTGAAGTAGGTATGTACCTTTATTCAGAACCGGGCACATGTGGGATTGTTCCCCAAAGAACATGTGCACCCCTGAGAATTCCCAAGTTCCTCGTGTTCCCCAGCTTGTTGCATGTGCATTAAGTTTTGCAATAGGTTCATGCATATTCATTTACTGTCCGTTTCACCTTCCAATTAGTTCTTATCAGTCCTCGTGCAGAGAGCTCTCTGGTTGTCCATCTGTCTCCTGCAGCCTCAGTTCTGGTTTGCTTCTTGTTTCAAGGTTCAAGGGGCCCCTCTTATCTTCACCTAGCTTGGACGTTCACATTCCTTTCCCCTTGTTTATGGCAGTTTTGCAAGCTACAGGCTAAACAATTCAAAACAGTACACTTCACCTAAATCCAAAATGGATTGCTACCCAAGTTAATTTCTAACCCCATGTCTCAGTGGTGTTGCTTCAGAGCACCCCTCAGATGTTGTTCTCCAATTAAAAGGCTGGAATAGCACCAGATACAGAGCAGAATGTAAGCACAGGGGTTCTCTTGCACAGCTCAGTCTACCCAGACTTCCTAAAGTTCTGATGTTCCTGGTTTGCACAGACCTTCAGCAGGAATAGATTATTTATTCATTTTACTTTCTTTTTAGTTCTCTCCGTCTTTAGTGCCACCCCAGCCCTAGAAGAGTTTTATAGCCTCCTTAGAAAGAGTAATAGTACTTCTGAGTTATGTACAGCCCCTGGGGCCCTCTGTTCTCCTCGGGCTGCTGCTTCTCACTAGGTGTGTGGTTGTTGAGCCACCGAGCCAAGTCCTTGTTTCTCTCGTCAAAACTAAGCGGTCACTGGGGATTTGCTGGTATTTACATTCCATTATTCCTATATGAGATTTGTAATGTACTAGGAGATCCTACCCAAAACTCTGCTGACCATTCATCTCCCTCATCTGTCTGTCTCTGCTCGCCTTCCTTCCTCGTGTGACAGCTGATGTTGAGTATCTTTCAGGAACTTGATTTGTTTGTAGATCAAATACCTTTAAAAAGTGATCAGACATTGCTAGGCATCAGAGTGTGTCATTTAAAGCTGCAGTTGCTTTTAAGAAAATACTTTCTGTGTGTCATTTATGGCATTATTCATATCCCAGAAGACAAGTAATGTCATCTGCATATCAATGTGAGATTGTGCGGGCCACTAATCTGCTGATTTGCCATATAAAGCTGTGTTTTCCTCAGTACTCCTGTGGCTGCCGTAGTCAAAATAAAATGTGCCATGTCTTAAATGGAAAGCCAGCTATCTCTGCCTTTGAAGGGGCTGCATTCTTCACAGAGACAGAGTTGTAACACTCCTCTTAACACCTACCTGTGCTTCCAAACCTAATGCTAGTCAGCCAAATTTGACCTATCTAAAAAACTACTTGAGTTAATTTAAATAGAATGAGATGCATCCTGAAAAGTTTCAGACCACTCCTGAGGTGCTGATTAGAGGACAAGTGAAAATGATTTGATTTCAATCCTTAGATGTTTTAAAATTTTTTTTCAATTTTTTTTCACAGCTTCTTGCAATTTACACATAGTTGCTGGCTTAAATCCACAGTTGTACAGGACAAGATTATTCTCTGTAAGGGTGAATATTTCCATTAATTCTGTTTATGGGAATGCAAAAGTATTTCATTATTGCAGCTCTCTTTCAGAAAACACAGTGACCACTATGAAGGTCTTTGCCCACAGAGTAGCTTGTAGGCCTTTTTTAAAACGTCTACATTTAAATTCCTCTAAAATCATGAATAAACTTGTCGAAATTTCCCATATTATTGGCCTAGCTTATGCTAAATAATAATAGTGATTGTGGTTGTCATTATCTATGAATTTGATGCTATGGGTGTTTATATCAGGCTCACTGGCTCACTTGAGAATTAAGCTGTCTTACTGGAAACACTTCTTTGCAGAAAAAAAAAATATTAGCCCAGATGCCTTGAAAGCCTTAATTTGTGTTCAGGGAACAATTTTTTCTCAAAGTTATGTACTAGAGAGCTTGCAGGAGAGAATGAGTCAAAAACTGATCTGGATTTCACATGTGGAACCTTTTCCCAGCATATTTCATCTTATAATTTAGCCTGTAACCCCAACTGCATGTTAATCAGTTGCTCTTGACAAGGATGGCTTGGATGACAAAAAGTGTGTGTGGGCACCTCAGGTTTTTAACCAAAGAGATTTTCATATCATTTGGAAAGGCCTGAAGACCTCCTCAAAATTTATATGGCCGAAGGTTCATGGCCAGGATTTCAGGGTCTGGGAATTGTACAGGGACTTGTACCTAATGAGGGAAGCTGCATGTTTTCAGCCCCAAAATGAATATACTATTGGCAAACATTGCCCTGTGACTGTGGTCTTACTGATATTTGCTATCTTTTTGCTGATCTTTATCATATCACTCCATTTTGCAATTCCTGTTTTAATCTAGTGACTATACAGTGTCAATAAATCTAGGTGGGAATGTTGCAAATTCCTGTTTCCACCTGGCAAACCCTAGCTTAGAAATTCAGTTTTGAGGTTGTAAATAGAATTCACTTGGACTTGTCTTCCCATTGCTGTGGCAAATGGTGTGCATTGTCTTTATGATGCTGGAAATAGCTTCACAAGGAGACAGCTTTTTTCTGGAGAGCTGTCCAAAAGAGACTTTTTGAAAGTGACTTTAAATATAAAAGTACCATCAAAATACTAATGACAGCAAAGGCTATTCATTTAGCTAGCTAGCCTGCAAACTCAAAGACCCCCTACTAGCTCTCGTGTAGTAGACATCAACCTAGCAGAGGAATAGCAAAATTATCCCTCTGTTACTTGGCTGTTCCCTTTCTGACAATTTGCAACGTAGGCTCTCCCTTCTCCAGAATTCCCCCTGTCAGGAAAAGAAAATAGAGAGAGGTACCCTTGTCGATAGCTCTTCCATCAAAGCCTGCCTCATTTATATGCAGGCAATAACTAAATGATGCCTGTGGGGAAAGGCAAAAGAGACAGGCCTGGCTGAACAGTTTTAAGCGATCCTTTCCCATATGCATTTTCCAGTGTTCTGAAGGCTGTTTTAAAAGGCAACTTTACTTTAAATTCCTGGGCTTGCAGGAGCGTGAAGAAGCAGGATTATTAAAACCATGCAGCCCCCTTAAGTATCTGAAAGAGAGTGCAGCTTGTACTGTGGTGTTGCACAGGAAGATAAGAACATTTGCTGCCTCAAGATGCTGTTCCCTAAATGGGCCTGGCAGTCTCCAAAGCATTTGTCCTATAAATGTGGTGCTCAGGACAGGAATATAGCTGGAACCTCTTCTCTTGCCAGGAGCTTGAAGTTTTGAGGCCATGAGAGTGAAGGAGTGGTAATTGTCAAAGAGCTGGGAGCAGATGCCCGTGGGGGAAAGAAGGCTTTGCTACAGGACGCCTGTCTCAAGGAGGAGCCCTGCACATGGCGATTCACAATCAGCATCCTCAAGGGCCAAGAATGCCAAGAATGAGGCTCCCTCTGCTTCTGCTTCCTTAGGTCATTAAATAAGCACTGCTCTGGCACTTGTCTTTTCTTCTCATATCAACATCAGAAACCAATATTCATAGCCTCTTACATCCTTTCCCCCGCTCGGTGCTGGCAGCTGTTCTCTCACCCCCTTCCTGCACTTGAGATACCTGCTGCAGTAATGGGATCCTCCTGCAAGCTCTTTAATTGAAAGGAATTTCTGTCTGGCCTGAAGATGTCAGGAGGCTGACGGAGACGTGTTTCTATAAAATGAGGCTTGATCTACAGTGCAACAGGCAGCGTCTGGATCACTGAGAATCCTTCACACTCGCCGGCTTCATCTGGCTTTTGGAGGGTGGGGGGGCGTTAATTAAGGTGCTTCTGTCAGGGTGTGGGTGCTGGAAGCCCCTCTGGCTCGGCTGCCAGCTCTCCCTCTGCAGCTCAGCCTGCGAGGTGCCATTGCTTCCTTTCCACATGGCGCGTCCCCTTGCCTGCTGTGCCACTTCCATTTCTGATTCCCATCAATTTGAAACAGAGCCCTGCTGACCCTGCTGACCGCTGCTCATACATCTCCCGGCATGGTTAATAATAATGGCCTCTGTGGGAAATGATGGGCTGAGACAGAGAAAGGACATAATGATGCTCTGGCTGGGGGTAGGCAGAAAAAGGAGAGTGAAGTGACAAGCAGCTAAACAGCAAGAGAGGGGTATGATGATAAAAACAAACAAACCTGCAAATGTCTAAAAATCCACAGTGATGGCATCCCTGAAACAAATGGGGAGAGACAAGCTTGAGTCCCTAAGGGAGAGAAGAGGGGGAGAAAAAGAGAAAAAGAGAGAGAGAGAGAGAGGAAAGCGAGCAGAGAATCAGCCAATATTGAAATCACATCAGGGAAGAAAAGAATTGGAAAGCACAGACAGGCTTGGAATTGTCAGGTGGCAAACAAAGAGGATGAAAGACAGAGAAAGAACGTGGAGGAAGGAAGATGTGGATGTGGGGAGTGAAACAGAAGAGTAGAGGGGATGGCTATATGGACCTAACAAAAGCAAATGGGCACAGAACAGGAGGTGGGGGAGCATAGAGGGGAAGAGAGGGAAGACAACCATGCATTGGCAGAGGACGAAAAGGAGAAGAGCACTGACCCAGAGTAGAGAAAGGAGAGAAAACGAGGTATTTCGACTTAGAAAGAGGGAGGAAAGGAGAAAGAAGTGAAAGAAAGAGTTAAAGAGCAAGTTAAAAAGCCTCAGGTCTGTGCCAATAAAGTTCACCAGAGACACAAAAGGACAGGGTTTGGAAATCTGATGGCACCTGATTTTATAAGGTTTCATCAGTCCCCATCAGCTGCTTGGGATCTCAGTGGAAATTCCAGGAAAATGTATTTCATTTTTAAGTAAGCAGAGTTTAATTTTGATAGAAAAGCTTTTGGCCCTGCTTTGCAGCCCCTCCACCCATGGCAGATTTTTTGTGGTTATTACCACAGAAATACAATGACCCCAGCAAGGAAAGCAGCAGGCATCTTTTGGTTGGGCAGATCAGCCCCTCCCCAGCTCCGTATTTGCTGGCTAATTGACCCTCATGGCTGATGCTGCGGTGGAAGAATGTTTCCTTCTGTTGGTAAAGCAGATCAGTGCTGATATCACGCACTGCCAGAGATGTTGCTCTGATGTGCAAACAGTTGCTGCTGCCCTTGGCGCTTATCAATAACCAATTATGTGTTCATCTGGGTTTCCTGGCTCACCATTTTTTAGCCCCACGCAGAGGAAATCAGAGATGGTTAAATTTCCTCTCCGTAATTTCTGTCCCTCAGCTGTGGCTGGGAGGAAGCTGAGTGGCAGTTTTTGGAGCAGCACTGCCTTTGCTGTGCCGCAGGGAGGTTAGCCAAAGCACAGGGGTGAGCTGTGGCTGCTCAGGCAGAAGTGTGTGGGCAGATCTTTGGCAGGGTTCACCACTCCTCTTAGCTGCTCACATGCTCAGTAACTGAAGGCCGTTTTGCAAGCAATCCTCCATGGTCCTTCACTGAAACACTGGCACTCCTGTCCTGGGTTCTGTGCTCACGGCTGTCCCTGCCCTCCTGTGTAACACTGCATAAGCCAAGGATCTTTATGTGCACACTTTTCCCCAAAAGAAATGTCTCCATCAGTCATGAGAATTTAAAATTTAATGTATTTCTAAGGCACCTATGGTGTTTTTTTTGATGGGATGGAACAGATGTACATTTATAGTGAGCACAAAAACAGAATCATAGAATCATCAAGGTTGGAAGAGACCTTTTAAGATAATTAAGCCCAGCCATCCACCCAGCACTACCATTGTAACCCCTAAACCAGTAAACCATATCACTCAATGCCAGATCCAGGTACCTCCAGGGATGATGACTCCACCACCTCCCTAGCCAACCTTTTCCAATGTCTGCCCACCCTAACAGTGGTTTGTTTTGTTTTATATCCTAATGTCTCATCTGAACCTCCCTGTCTCAGTTTAAGGCCGTTTCTTCTGATCCTCTCACTGCAGGCATGCCAGAAGAGACCAGCCCCCACCTGGCCACAGCCTCCTTTCAGGCAGCTGTAGAGAGCCTCTTCTTCTCGAGACTAAATAAACCGAGCTCCCTCAGCTACTCCTCATAAGATGTCTTCTAAGCCTTTCACAGGTGTTCTTGCCCTTCACTGGACATGCCTCAGCAACTCAATGTCCTTTTTAAAGGGAGGGGCCCAAAACTGAAAGCAATGGTTTAGTTTGGGGTTACAGGTGCAAATGCATGTAAAAATACAAAATTTGGTTATTTCAGATCTTCCATTTGTCAAATTGAAGCGCAAGAACAAGTCTGAAAAGCAACAAGAAAAACAGCACAAATGGAAAAGAAGTATTTTTTAAAGATCTGCATCAATATTCATAGAACTATTTTTCGTTGCTACCCTTTTTCACAGCTTTTTTTTCCAACTCCTTAGAAACCACTCTTACCCCTCCCATCTTTGCCATTTCAGCTTCCACCTCTCTCAGGCAGTGCTCAAATAAGCTCTCATTATTTTTTTCTTTTCTGGAAAAGATGAGACTCGTTAGTATCAAATACAAGTGGTTGTGGCACAGAGAAAAGGAGGAACCTGGGTGAACCTCCTGGCTGGCATTCAGATGCAGAGATTTGGTTTTCAATTAGATAATGCTATCTGAAAACAGGACTGCTGGAGCACATGGGACAATATTGACTGAAGCACAAACCAATTCAGTGGGTGACCTTCATGCTGTTGCTGTGTAGCCAGTGAGGATGCCTGGTGTGTAAATGCCACCCTATCGGTATTCATTCCATGTGACTCGTAGCCAACCCGCACCAGGGGATGGATGAAAGGCAGCGTTCAGGTATGTAATATGATTATCAGGTGAGACATCAGACTGTGATTCCACAAAGCCAAAGGGTCAACAGGACTGGAAAATGTATTTTTCAGCTTCTGGGAAGATTAATTTTTTTAAAGATTACAAAATCTCAGCATAAAATGAATAAGTAAGTACATCAAATAAATAGATGTTGCATAACATGGTTCCCACCTCTTCTCAGCTAACCAGCTGGCTCCCAGTGAAACTAATGACTGTGTAGACACCATTGTTCATGTTTGATCTGGTCTGTGTTTGCACATATGGAATGAGAGCAAAGTTCTGGCCTCTTCACTGTTTGGGGCATAGAGGAATTGGAGGGTCCATTCCTGCTGTTTTTCGTAGCCCTTTGAGGTGGTGGTCTCCCTCACTGAGATCTCAAGATACTCTCCTGTTGGCAGTCACTGTGTCTGGACTCCCAGGGGTGAAGGCAAGGCTGCCAGTCTGTCTGTCAGTCCTGACTCCTCTCACTAGCATGCCTAGGGAAGGTTTTGTGCTGGGCATTTACATCCTGCCAGAGGTTCGAGTCAAATCACCTTTGCCTCACAGAATGATGTACTTTTTCTCAGCAGTCAGCCTTTACTTCACCTTTGACTGGATGACCTGACTCCCTCACATAAAGGAGAATGAGAATGGAGACTGTTATTACAACTGGCTGAAGTTGTGCTGATTAAAGTTTTAGCAAAACACACTCAACTGTTTGCTCCAGAGAGACTGCAGCTGTGGTAATGCTACAAATCATTAACATCAACCTATTAAAATTGGTTCCCAGGCATTTGCACTGCTTCTGCTGAACTCCAGTGTGAAGAATAGTCTCTGATGACAATTCCTGTCTCAAAGATCATCTGTGTGATCTCACCACTACCATTGTTCAGGCTGCTCAAGTAAAACCACCAGGTTCAAAAAGGGGGAGGCAACAACAGACACAGACAGAAGGTTTCTGGTTTGTAAATGGACACAGATGCCCAAAAAAAGCTGGGAGCCATTATCACAAGGCACCCAAAATAGCTTTTGCTGCAGTCAGTGAGAGCAGCTTTTAAGACAGACACTTTCTTTTCTCACAGCTCAAAGAGCAAGTAACAAAAAGAAGTAAACCTCAGAGCACAGAAATGACCTCTGAATTTTCTCAGGGAAAAAAATGTATCTTATGAACTGAAAAAAAGATGTGGCTGGGCTTTGTGAAGAAATACTCCTTCCACCGAGGGAAAAAAGGAAATGTGATAAGATTTTGCTGTAACTAAATTTTAAGGCCAGGAAGGATCATCTCGTTTGGTTCTACACGTAGCACAGTTCAGGAGGATCTGGCATGGCAATTTCTGTATCAAGTCCATGACATACATTGGAAGAACAGCCCATCTTTCACAAGGGCATAGGTGGCACCACCGTGGCCCTTCTCCATGGCCTGTGCATGCTCCAACAGAGTGCCCAAGCACTGTGTCCCCTCTCAAGAGACTCCACTAATCCTGGCGTCCCAAAGGCATGGCCTTCTGCCCTTGCAAACCAGGTTTTCTTTCCATGAAGAACTTCACACAGCCTGTGGAGTGTATGGAGGAGCAGGGGAATGAAAGCTAATGAGGTAAAATATAATCAAAGCACTCCTTCATACTCACAAGTTGCTCAGAGCAGGTTCTGGGGATGGGCTGTCATTTGTCTTCCAAACTGGCTCGAGCTGGCTCACCTTTCCCCCACTGAAATGCTCATGATTTGAGAGCCTTAGGTAAGAGAAGCATAACAACTTCACTGCACTTAGGACATCATTGTCAAATTGAAGGACTGGGGAGGAGCCACTTCACCCGAGGAAAGCATTTGCATTCAGAGACTGCTTAAGTGCAGACAGCTTCCTCTCCATGGTCTTGAAGGGGAGCCAAGCACCCTCTTGCACTTTGCCTGTTCAGGGAAACACTTTGAGTTTTAGAGTGTGGACAATGAGGGGGAAAATGAGCAGGTGGTTTCTGGGAATGCACAGCTTTCTGTCCCACTGCAAACACTCCAGCATGGAAGCTGTTCATTTTTACCATTTCAGGTGTAACTCTGGAGAGAGAGGACGAAGTCCTGCAAATAGGTGAGGACAGGAAATCCTAGCCTTGAGGAGGGTCCCATGTAGCTGACAAAATATTTTGTGTAATGTTTACAAGTAACAGAGGCTGTTTTAAGTGAACACTAAATGGAGTTGGAAACAGAACATTCTGAAGGCAGCATCTGGTTGTGTTTTGGGCTGTTTCACTGCATTTATACATGTGCATTTTATGAGAGTCTGACTTTGTACCTTCATGTATCCTAACTTCAGAGTAGTGGGATCTGCTGCAAATGATGAAATAGAAATTGGAAAAGAAGGTGCAACTGGGTGTGTGCTGTGCCCTGAAGAGCCAGGGATCAGACAGTGCACAGGAAAATGGATGAAACAGAAAAAATCAAAAGCTCCATCAAGAAGAGGACAGGAAGGAAAGATTTGCATAAGTTGGAGAGAAATTTGATATGCTAGATCTTTGGAAGAAATGTTCATTTGTGTGCAACCAGACACAGCTGATACCTGCTCCAGCTTGCTTAAAGAAATGGAACAATTGAAAAGTATTTGATGCTGGAAAGTCAAAGATGGCTCTAGGTTGTCAATCTTAGCTTTATCTGTCAGAGCTGCCCAGCTGTTTGCCCGCTATGAGCCAGGGTTGTTTTCTTTTTTTGTGGGACCAGTGTGCATCCTCTCATGTACACAAAGGTTTCGTGGATCTCCCCGGCTCACAGTAACCTGAAAAAGGGAACACTTCTTTGAAAGTGTGAAGTGTACTGACTTCTGAAAATCTTTGCAGCTTTCCTTCTGGATTCTTGGGTTGGACACCACTAGAAGGCAGTGCAAATCACTTGACTGGATTTCTGCGAAGTCCCTGGGTGGACATATCACAGGTTACTGCTGCTATTTTGTGCCTACCTCTTTATTTATCATCCAGGGATCTCAGAGTGGTTTACAATAATGTGCTGTCTGTCTGTTAATCCATGAGACAGAGAGCCAATTATTTCTGATTCTAAATCCCATTCTATCCAAATCTGGAGTGTCTGTCCAACAAGTTTCTTCCCCTGTTAGTGACTCTGGAAGCAGGGACTGTTCCCTTGCATCCGTCTAGAGCCGACCAAGCCCCTTGGACAGGACACGCTCCTACTAGCTAGCACAGCTGGTATGGAGTAAGGAGAAGCTGGAAGCTGTGGTCTTTTAGAAATCCCACCTATTCTGTGTATTTTTCATAGCTACATCCCACTGTCTTGGTAGCGGTATGAACAACTGCAAGGAAATGAGGTGAAGCTCGTGGGTATCCTTTAGAACTTGAGATGCTCCAAAGGGACAGCTCCAGTTAAAGCTGTGATCTCCCCATAGCCAGCATGGAGTCACACTAGTGCTTATAGTCATTCCCTGGATTCTGGAAGTGCTGTGGACCTCATGGGAGGGAGCAGGACTGGAGTTTATGTGAGCAGTTTAAGCTTCATGGGACAAATAGTGAAGACACTGGAACAAATGTATCTGGATAGGTCCAGTTGTACATGGGAACATTTAATACATAAGCTGTGTTGTTTTAAGCAGGTTTAAATCTCAGGTTTTATACTGTAATTTTTCTAACTGTGTGATAATGCAATTTAGTGGATAGACTTAATACAAAGCTGTTAGCTAATTTGGAATTTTTAGGGGCATTAACAAATTTGAGAATTTATGTATTTTGAATATTCCAAGCTTATTAAAATTTTGGATTTAGGATAGGCTTGTCACAAGTTAGACAAATTATCTTGAAAGTCAGAAGTAGAAAAGGATGTTCAAGGAGAGATGCATGTTACCATACCAACAACCCAGAGAGCCAGTGTTGAATGTGTATATTCCCTGTCTCCCAGATCTTCTTCTGACTTTGAGGGCGATGTCTGAGTGCTAAGAAATATGATATATTATTTGTGGACCACAGATAATCTTACTATACCGTTCACATAAAAAGGGCAGAAATAGCTGAGACATATTCCCTGATTTAGAGTAATATTTGTGGAACTGAGATTTACAATCTCTGTCCTGCAAATAGTTTTCTGTAACTGAGTAGTGATGGAGAATGCTTAACAATTTGGATAGAGTAAGCCTGCCACTATTCCCACACAAGGACTTTTCCCCTGCTATGTGACTACAGATAGTCCAGCAAGAGAATTTTAAACAGACCTACAAGTCCTTTCCCACAAGCATTCAGACTGCTTAGCAGCATGCTGTCCCAAGAACCATAGAAGAAATTTATGATTTGAAGGGATTGTCAGTGTTAGCAGAGTTACCATGTGAGAATTAGATAAGAGAGTAATCAATCAAAAGCTAACCATGACACCAGAAGCTGTTGGAAAGATAGGACAGCATTAGAAAGACCCTTTGAGTCTTTGAAGCAGAGCATTTCTTGCAAACAGCCACCTTCCCTTCAGTTACCAACAATAACTTTCTAAAGATGTGGGTAGATTATAAACTCTGAGAATTCTCAGTACCATCCCTGAAAAACTGGATTTTATTCAGGCTCGGCCTCTGAACCTTAGAGAGTCTAGGCATGTATGGGTTTGAGTATTTGGTATGGAATTTTACATTCAATAGATTACTTTTGTCCTTTCCAGCTGGACTTCTACCACTGCCTCCCCAGGAAAGCAATCAGCATTTATTTGTTGAATGATTAGGTAATGAACAAAAGTGATTAGTTGGAGAAGAGAGGATGGTGGCTTTGTAGAAGGAAATGCCTTTGACAAGTATTGGGAGAAAAGCGTAAAGTCTTCCATCTAGAAATAATGGATTAGATACTACCAAGAGGAGCAGGAGAGTAACACTTACCTAGCTTTGAGACAGAAGCAAAATCCCAAAAGGGACACAAAAGGGACTTGTAGCAGGTTGTCAGCAAGCTGAAAACAGAAGCAATGCTTGATGACAAATAAGTGGTACTTATATTTATTTTAGTCTAAGAGATACAGGAGAGGTATTTTCTTGTGGTGGGGGGTTTTATGGTTTCTTTTTGTTTTCTTTTAAGAGGATTCATTTCTTTTCTTGAAAGCCGTTTCTGGTTTGCAAAATTAAAAATGGAGTAGATTCTTTTATTTTATAATACTTTAAAAAGGAACCTTGAAGAATATATTTTCCTGTACATCTTTTTATTTCCCTCATCATTTAATGTAGTAAAATGGTAATGTATGCATGTTCTGTATTTGTGTATATTTACACTTTCCACTCTATTTTTTGGGAACATCTCCATTTCTGAATGATCTAAAAACTTTTCATTATACAACAACTTCAGAAGTTAAGAAGGTTAGAAAGCTAAAACCAAAATGTTTCAGTTGGAGGAAAAAGCAGAAGTGAAAAACTGGATATGTATGGATTCAGCATCAAATAGAATGGGAAGATGGGCAAAGGGCAAGAGAGAAATACAAGAATTATATGTTTCAATTTTTTTAATGAGTATTTTTAAAAATACTTTTGAACTTGTAACAAAGTTTGCTAGCAAAATGGTTTTCCTTGTGGAAAAAGATCATACAAATAATAGTACATCAGCTGTGGAAAATCAGGTTTTTCAGGAGTACCCTTCCGCTGGAGAATTTTGTCTGGCTGTAGAGGACAACAAGGGCAATGAAGCACTGTGTGTGGCCTGAGAGGCTGCAGTAATTCTGGGAACAAAAGGGCTTTAAAGCTGTTAAAGGACAGAAATAGACATTATGCTTTACTTCTACATGTTCCTTCTTTGGAATACATATCTAAGCCCTTCCAGTGTGCGTTCAGCTGTGACAAGTGCTCTATGCAAAGGTACCTGGTATTGAACTAGGTAGCAAACCTTATTGTACCTGTGCAAATGTTGAAAATAAAGAGAAAGTGGAGCATGGAAAAAGAGTACATCAGTACAGACACAGCCTCCTGACTAGGAAAACCCATACCTCAGCAGCAAGCCGAGACTATTGTTAACCAACAAAGCATACTGGGAGAAAGATTGCAGAAATGGCAGAACAAATCATTTTAGCATAGCATGGTGGGGCTTGAAATAGGAAGGTGAGAATCCTGGCATCTGCTTTTGCATCTGGTGTGACATACATGACTTCATATAAACAGCAGCCCTTCTTTGTTTCCTCAATCATAAAAAGATATTAGTTCATCTTTAGAGTACTTCGGGCTGCATGTCTGAAAAGCCCTGTGCAAGAGCTCCCTAAGAATTCTTTATCATAAATGACAGCAACTCGTGTTCACTTTGCGCTTTCCCCTATTACCAGCCCTTTCTTCACTCGTAGTTTTCCTTATTTATGTCTTTGCTTCCCTATTACCTTTGTATTAAAGCTTGCATCTGCATTGATTTTACATCACTGCGCTGTACTGCAGCCATTACAAGTTTACGCTTCTGAGACATACTTCTGAATCTTTAACCAATTGCTCCAAGAGCCCTGACCACAACATATCCATCATCAAATAACCCCAGCTTCGTTTACTGTGATGGGGTGTTAACTGACCACTTACTGTCCATGGAAAGGGACAAATACACTGGGCACAACTGTGTTCTTATAGCTTCTGAGTCACTCTTCCCAAGTACATATAAGGTTTTTCAAAGCAGAACACTGTCAGTATTAAAATAAAGCACTTCGGAAAGCATTGCACTAACTTGGAAAGGTTGAATGGTGTTTCACGTCATGAGACTTTTACCTGTTAGGAAATGCAAGTCTTGTAAAAAATGAGCTCCTTTGCTCTGTTCCTCTGGCTGAGTGTTGTTAAATCACTGTATGTGCAGCACACTCTGGCATTCCATGTGCTATAGCAGTAGCAACATTTTCCATTGACTGTGGAGAGAGCCAGGCATGACAGCCCTGGAGAAGAGGATTTCTCATTTGCTCACTGCTTTTTGGAGCATGGATTTGGCCCACATACCCTCAAGTCCTCATCAGCTGTCCTGGTAGGTGGACCGAATATAGTTTTTAATATTTTTTTTGCCTCCATTCCTTTTATGCAAAACCTTATTAAAGCACCTCTTTATAAAAAAGTTTGATATTGAGTGTGTTCCCACACAACAGGAAAAGAACTACTCAATCATGTGAGATGGGTCAATAAGACACTGAAAATATTTAGTGCTCAAAGCAGAGTTTACCTCTGAGTTGTTTCAAAGGTGAGCTTGCTATTGTAGTTTGTTTAGGAGGGGTAACTACCTTTAGGAGGGGGAGCCACGCAAAATATTTCACACAGATCTTTCCCAAAGTCCAGCCTAACTCATGTGAAAGTCTCCCTTCAGCTGGCAGGAGCTTAGGGAGAAGGCCTTTTCTCCATATCATCCAGCCTTACAAAGACAGCAGTAAAATGTTAGTTATTGCCTTTTTGCTTGTCGGAGGAACAGTTTATACCCATCAGTAGTCTGCTGGGATGAATTGAAAGCCTAAGTGACCTGTCAGTCAGATTTACATTGACTAGAAGGCTCTGCAAATGATCTCATCACTTGAACAAAGCAGACCTGAGTCCCTTCACTATAAGTGTAGGTATAAATAAGTGTTTCTGTGTTTAAGTTGCTGCATAACTTCAATTGCTTTTCACATGCTACTAAAGCACAGCTTTACAATGATGCTGGCACATAAGTAATTGCTTAGAGACAGCAGGGTGTAGGAAGCAGAGGAGCAGGTATCTTTTCATTTTTTAATTAGTTGTGGGACTCGCTTACCAGGAGTCCTGATGCCGGAATAACAACATCCTGACATTGGCATAACTATGTGCTGAGTCAAACTGGGTTCCTAATAGACTTGACTAGCTGCTGAATGCAAGGGGTTTGAGTTATCTGTCACAGAGTAAACGGTGAGACTGGAAAATAAAAGATCCTGTGATTAATTTACTGAGGAACAGAAGAGATTCATTTTCCATATGCTTAGTCTCAGTGTTCAAGGGAAATTACTCATGCTGTTGTTCCATCTAAGAATGTGATCGTTTAGTGAGGATGAAAGCTTGGAGACCTAGAAGTTCAATCAGAGCTTGATTTGGGAAATAGTAATTTCAATGTTATCCAAGGACAGATGAGTTAGCAGGACTGAGGGTATGCATTTGGATGAAATACTATAAAGGACATTTCCTTTAAACTAAGGAGGTACTCACGTGTTAAATATTAGGCAGAGCTATCTTTTGGTTTCCCTGTCTAGGTCTGGTCCATATTAAAGCACGCTGTCAGATTATTTACAGGCAAAAGCACCTGGCCAGTCTTAGAAATGCCCAGAATTGTAGCATGTGACTATACGTTGTACTTCACATAATCAGATTTTTGGGACTCGCTTCTGTCCTTGGGGTTTGCGAGTTGTTTGAATGAGTGTTCTCACTTCCATTTGATTTTGTGGATTCATTCAATTTTAAAAAAAACTCAAGGTGACTTCATCCACTCTGAGTTAAAAATTAAGAAACTGCAGACAAAGTACAGTCCAAAGCTGCATTTGTGCATGCCAGCAGCAGGATCTCTTATGGTGGAAATTTTGCCCTGTGGGTTTTACATCCATATGGGTTCCCACCAGCAGTCTGGTATGGTGGAAGAGTGCCAAGGTTCAGCACAGCCCTGCAGGTCTGTATGGAGACCCCAAGAAAGTGGAGTTTTGAGAAAAGTGTGGTGCGGATTGTTTGCATGAATGAGCCTTTGGGACGATTTGTATTCTCAATGTGAGCAAAGACTAAAAACTGGACACCGGGGACCAAAGAACAAAGGTAAGTGGCGTAGTCTCTCATTTTCTGTCTCCATATAAGGCTGACTTTGCATAGGAAGCCTGCCCGCAGAGATCTGGAAAGGCAAGCTTCCCTGGTAAGGAGCAGCTCTGGCTTCTGTCGCCTACCTACTGCCCTGGGAAAACTAAACGGAGCTGTGTGATGAGGATGAAACAGCAAGGTAATGCCTACGGCAGAGCCTGCTGCTGCCACTGAAGATTCTTCAGTGCCCTGAGGCAAAACTGTTTTTAGCTGGGACAGGGGACTGTTGATGTGCTAATTCAGAGGAAATATTCGGCTCTAATTGCATCGGAGAGAGAATGGTTTAACAATAGAGGTACCAAAAAAAGGTATTGCATAAGGAAGTAGAGGAAGATAAGGACCTAGATTTGAAGAAAGTTACTCCAGTCCATTCTACAAAATGGTGCCAATTAGCTCTGTTCTACTGGCCCTCTTCCTCCTTTTCAGTGAGCACATCTGCAGCCATACAGCTATTGTTTGTCCAAGGTAAAATCCACCTTTGAGGAGAGCCGTCTTGTTATTCCTGAACTCAGTATTGCATTTTAATTGAGAATCATAGGGTTGTTTTTCCTCGTACTGGGTTTCAGTAGGCCAGTGTATTTAATCCCTACCTTTGACACAGTGAGTAGATGTGGAGATACTGATTGACTCAGAACTTGGACACACATAGTGATTTCAAGCACAAATCTTCTAGGAGATTTGGAAGCTTGGGGGCTAGTTTCTTTTAAAATGATCACTCCCTTTTACTTGCCCAGATGCTTCTTGATTTCAGATTCAACAGGGGAATGAAGTGCCTGACTAGATGGAAACAGACAACCTTAAGCTATTTCTTCACCATCTCAAGGAAGAAATCCCCTTAGAGCACTCATTCAGCTGAGATTTCTACCTCCATTCTGCAAGCTGAGGCCCTTCACCTTTTAGGGGGAGACATGATACAGAGGAGATGGGGAGTTAAATTGTTTGTCTGAACAGGTGATCCTGGGAGGTTACTCCTGTGCCCTTTGTGCCACTTCCTCCATCTGTAAAACACAGATAAAAACGCTTATTAAAGATTAGGGTTGGACAGGTGTCCAAAGACAGCTAAGAGTGTCTCAAACACCTAACTGCTTCTTGTCATGACCTTTTTCATTCCCTCTTCTCACCACTTACAGCATATAAGGCTTTTCTCACCTTAAGGCTGGTGTGGGATTGCTCTTTGTTCACCTGTCCAAATGAGATTGGAAGCCAGGGCACAAGTGTGGCACAAATATGGTCCATTCATAGTCATCCTCACTAATGATGTTCCCATTTTTCCACCAGGGAGGCCAAATGCTGTCTTGTGACCCAGGGCACCAGTCACAGACCTCAAACTGCAGGGGTAAAGAGTTCCATTCTAATCTAGTACAGTGACATTTGTTAACATTGGCTGTTCATTAAAAACTTTGGAGCAGCAGACATGTTCATAAAGCTCACAGCCTGCTCACAGATAATTCATGAGCATAATAAAAGGATTCATTATTCATGTAAGATCTTTGCTGTGAAAATTAAACCAGCTCTAATACCTCACGTGCTTCGGTGCATGTTGGGAAGGTTTATTTGTAGCGTTTCACTTGTGCTTTGAGATCCTGGAATTAAAGTTGCTATGGAGAGAGAGAAAGCAGTATGGACTGAGTTTACAGCTGTCGTTAATGCCCTCATTAGCTGAGGCCTTATGAACGCATCAAATGTAACTGCATAGCTGTAGTTCAAGCAGTGCATCACCACTTAATGCACGTTGTACTAAAGCAGCACAGGTGAACAGGACCAGGAAGGCTATCCCAGTATATACATGTATATGTTCCAGACATTAACTTTATGAACATCAGATGCAAGGGTATCGCCCCCTCTTTCACCGGTGTTCTGTTTTAACCTTCTCCTTGCTCAACACTGCAGTTCTGCATAGGCAGAGGAAGGGATAGCATCCTACTTCTCTCATCTGCTTTAGTGTAGTGTCAGCTGAGATTGCTGAGGTTGCTGTTGGCTTTTTGCCTGAGGTGGAGCAAGAGGTGCTGGCATGATCAGCAGGAGCAATAATCTCTAACCAAGAGTAACAGGAAACGTGAGGAAGGGATGATGTCTTCAGATGTTAGGCCTGCAGTGAGCTCTGAAACAGCATCCCCATCTTAATCAGACTCTTATTAAATGGACACCCCAAATTAGTTGTAGACCAGGCTTAATACCCCTAATAGATTCATTTCAATGCAAGCTAAGCAATACAACTGGTAGAGAAATCAATGACTATTTCTATCCAGTCTGACAGTAGCGTAAGCTGTCTGTTATTGCACATTTGAAAGGGATGTATTGTACATCTTGAACAGAAAGCTATGCATGCTGAATGGCCTGTGCACAAATGGGCACTTGAACTGCGATCAAAACAGACTGTTGCATGTAAATGAATGTGTGAGCATGGAGATAATCCTCTGACAAGCATCCACATGCATGCCAAGGGAATTGTACCAGCCCAGCATTGTTGGTAGTAGCAATGGTATAATAATTCTCATCAGTATAAGACCTTAAAGATCCCATAGACAGTGAAAGATGCTTAGAGAAAGGGGAAAGCTGTTATATTTTATTTTTGCTTTGTGGACTTTGGCAGTGGTGAAATTACTTTTTAAACATTTCTTCTTATTCATCTGATGCATTTGCAGTGATAAAATCCTTTGAGCAAACACCAAGGTGAAACTGCCACCAGGGATGAGAGGAAATGTGTTTTGTAGAATGTACCATTTACAAACAAACATGTTTGCACTTGTGCACTGAGCCTCCCTGCAAATTGTTCCTGGTTTAATTTTTTTATCACCTTTCAGTCTGTCCCCTGCAGGGATACAGTGGGAGCAGGGCAGGCACAGCAGTGTGAATATGGTTGATAGACTCCTTGCAGCTCCTGAATAGGCAGTGTGAGAAGGGATGTGGAATGTGAAGTCAAGGGAAAGTCTGAAACAAGAGTTTGAGAGACTTTGCTAAGGCAGGAACCAGCTGAAGAACAAAGCACAAGTTCTGCACAAGTACCCCAAGCACTCTCATATTGCTGTATACTTAGTAAGTCACCTCTGGGACACCAAACAGTTTATGTGCTAGCCATGCTGGCCTGTTTGGGAGTACAGCTACCAATGGTACCTTCCTGAAAGAGCCTGCATGATCATTATGGAGTGTCCTTCCTTTCTGGGTGGGGAAAGGACCCATACTCAGCTGCATCCTCCAGCCAATGCATGAAGCAGCCCTGCTGCATTTTTCCCCTCTTGATTAGGGAGGGCAGAGCTAAACTGTGTTCCTGCCCCACCTGAAGAAGGTGTGAGATGAAAGAGTAGAGTATCTTGTCAGTGCCTGGAGCAGAAGACCTTGGATTTCATCAGCTTTCAACCTGCTCCTTTATTAAGTATCTCCCTACTGCCACTGTGACCTTCCAGAGTGAGTGCCTAGAGGAAGGTGAGCAGCAAGCTCAGTACAGCAGTGCTTATCCTCTTCCATAGTCTGTACCCCTGTGTGATCAGCCTTAGGACACTGGTGAGGCCATGGTGTGGTCTTGATGGTGACCTGTTTCTAAGCATGGATGAAGGTCAAGGTTCCATGCTGGTGCTCCTTGAAATGTTGGTATCCTTGATTGTATTGATCAAATAATTCTTTGAGCACCAGAGAGGACCCAGCAAGACAAGGTGGCTCCAGTCATATTTGCTGGACAGAGAGCAGAGTCAGTATTCCTCCCTCTCCTTTGCACCATTCTATGCACAGACAAGCCCAGAGCACCAGGAGATGCGAGACACAATGTGCTGCTTTGCCAATAACACATTGACATGGTTCAGTTCTGCACAGCCTTCCCCACTGAGGCATTCTCTGGCTGCCTCACCATGATGTTTTCCTGCCTGAAGGGAAGAGGGAGATTCAAAAAGAACTTCTGTTTCCAACCAAGCAGAGAGATGATGAAGTGTTTGTGACAGGAAAGGCATACCCACTATACAAGGTATCTCACCATCAGTTTGAGGCATCTGACTACCAGCCCTCAAAGCAGACACTCTCCTGCTGGTCATGCTGAACTGCTGACTCCTCTTGAGCACTCAGAAAAAGCACTAAGCAAATATGCTGCTATGCTTGTAGAGCTGGCCATACACAGCTTCTTACCTTGAAGAACTTACCTTGAAAGTGAAAATCTTACATCCAAGCCATGAAGATGTACTGCATTAAATTTTGTTTTGTGGCTTGCTAATAATTAATGGGTTTTTGAAGGAATAGATCTGCTTCACACAGCAGGTCTCGGCAACTTGTTGGTCAATATTTAATCTGTAACTTCTGTCTTCAGATCAGAACACTCCTCACACTTGATAGTGTAGTGTCTGGTACATGGGAAGAGCAATTTTCAAGTAGGATTCAAAAGCAGGGGTACTTTTGTCTTGGGAAAGCTCCCTTGAGAAATAGCAACTCCTCTTCAGTAAGAAGAACTACAACTGTCTTAGCAAATGGCAAGGAAAAGAAGACAAAATATCTCAGCAGCAAATTACTCTTGAGAAGTCAGCTATTGGCAGGAGCACCTGATCAAGGTGCCTTAGGAGTCACCAGGATGGATGATGGCCAGGTCAAATCCATAAACTAGACCTAAAGCAAATGATAGTTGGGTAATGGGTGTGTTTGAAAGTTGCTTGAGTTTTGTCCCTCTCAATCTGGTTGGAGACAAGGCCTGAGAGAAGCCTTGAGTCTGAAGTCACACTTTTTCCTGGTCTTTTAAAATGGCTGGGAAAGACAGTTTCCCTTTTTGGTTTTGTATGGCTCAACCACCCTCCAGCTGTGACAAACAGGAAGGGTTTGTGGCAGCTGGAGAAGCAGCATGTGAAGAGACAGCCACCTGCCCCCGTGTCGGAGCAGCAGATAACGGGGATGGCCTCTCCATGCCAGGCCTGCTCACCAGGCATGCCACTTGTCCATGGTGAAACGGCCAGGCTGGAGAGAAGGTCACACCGTGGGGCTGAGAGACAGCCTCACCTTTCTCCACCATCCCTCTGAGCCTCCCTTGGGTCTCCTGCAGCTCAGAAACAGCCCTCAGTCCTGCAGAGAGCCCCTTAAAGAAGGGCTGATGGCTTCCCCTGTGTGTGCACACCTTCCCAGGTAGGGTGGCTTGTGCCCACACTTTCATTTTAACTCCTCAGCTCCCTGTCACTGATGCCAACTGGCTCACCTCATTAAGTTACAGAGAAGGAGGCCCCTGGATTGATGGCAGGCAGGTTTAATGTGGCTCTTTCTGAGCACTCAAGTGCAGCATGTAGGAGGTTGCTGGGGAGATATTCCCACAGGCTCCAGCAGAACTGACTGATTGAAGTTGCTCTGAATTGATGGCTAATGGAGGAGCTTTCTTTGATAGCTCTTTCATTCTGGGTGCAGCTGGATAGAAAAAGCTATCTTCACATGAGGGAGTGGGGGTTTATTCCCCCTGCCCTTTATTAACAGATGCTTCTAGTGCTCTCTAGCAGCAGAAGGAGATCTGATGGAAACCTAATGGTGTAAATTATTCTTAACCCCTTCATTTTCATCAGAGGCTCGCTTATACACACCAACTGACAGTCAGGTCAGCCGAAAAATTGATAACTATGTAAAGTGAAAAATCCCTTTTGGGAAAGTTTAGGCCACTGGAGTTGGATGCAGCCTCTCTGTGGCACGAAAAATGGGTCCTTGGTTTGGGGTAGGTGTGATAGCTGCACGTAGAGCATCTAACGCCTTAAAGCTGTGGGTGGTTAGGTAGTGATGGAGAAACTGAGGGGCAGAGCTGGTGTAGGGAGCCAGAGGGTTGCAAGGCAGGAGGGTACAATATTAGTAGAGACTTCAGAGAAGCTTTCATGGCATCTGTTCATGTTCTGCATGGCACAAGCTGCTGTGGCAAGAATTAGACACACTCAGGCAGAATTATATCATCACTGATTAACAGAAACTGGCTAATTATGAAAATACTGTTTTACCCACCCTTTGGAGGCCTCTGTTCAACAGGCTTATTGCAAGTACATTTCTGCCTACATTATCTAATCTTTTAATCAAATAATGGATTTCTTCCCAATGCTGTAAGTTCTACATCTCCTAAAGTTCCCATCAGCCAGATGTCCCTGCAATCTGTGTATATCCATGAACTGACATATTTGTGACCATGCCATTTCTCATTCCCATATACAGATCAGGGTGTGTGTTAAGAGGCCAGAAACTCCAACAATTTGATCCAGTTTGAGATCAGCAGGCCAGGCTTTGGTTGGTATAAATCAGTGCTGACTTGGAGCACAATCATTTTGCTCCATTTGGGGATCTGACTCATAATTTCCAATCTAGGCCATGGCATCTGGCAGACTCTGTGGCAGGGCACTAAAGAAGCTGTTTGCGTAGGGTTTGCTTTGCCCATTTCCTCAGCTTGACACAGAAGCCATTTGTCTTCAGTAATGTGTGCTGGGCCCCATCTTAAACTGCTGAGGTAAATTTAAGAGAGCCAGAAAGTAACTACACACTTACCTGGGAACTTGGCCATCACTTTGCAGTTAAAACCCCTTTGCTTTTACAAGAAAGGACTTGGATTGCAGTGACTTTTATTTGTAGGTGATCAGAAAATGCAGTTTTTCACCTCAGAGACAGCAGCTTCACTGTTTAATGCCATATTGAAGAGGAAGAAGCTTGAGCTGTCTCTTAAAAAGAAGTCATTGAGTTCATGTCATAACATGGGTGAAAATGTGTATGTCTGCTTAGTTGGAACCCAAGAGAAGACTTTGACCTGTGGCACCTGACAAACTGACAGTAAGTTCCTGGGCAAAACAGGGAGAGTGCATCATGGCCCTTTTCCTTGGTAAGATTCTGTTCCCCTTTTAGCTGGAGGTGTCATGCACAGCCCCAGTTACTACAAATAGTGCCGCTCCTCCTCTTCCCTGCCTGTAAAATGCCATCTGGGAAGGAGGGCTTCCACATATTTGCAGAGTGTCTGGCCAGCCAGGGTGATGTCCTTTGACTCAGTGCAGCTGCTGTGCAGTTGCTGCTATGCAATCCCATAGCACTCCATCCTGGCACCCACCTGGCTAGGCTTAACTGAAACTCCCCCATTGCAGTTTGAGACCATAGCTTTTTGTCTTGTCTGTTGTGAATCAGATGCAATCATCTGTTGCTATCTTTATTTTGTAGAAATCCTGTCCATTATTTCATCACTTGTATTGTGTCTTACTTCAGTCTTTTTTAAGCTGTGAAGGTCCCACTGGCTTTTTTGTTCTTTGTAGCCCATGTATCCTAAATATCGGATCATCCTCCTGCTCTTTTCTGAACCCCTCAGTTTGTTCATATCCTTCTTGTCCTCACTCCTCCATACTTGTCCTGCTCTGGCCTTTCCAGTGGATTTCCAGTTTGCTAGATAAATACATTGCCAATCTGTTGATTGCAACTCAGCCTGATTGTAGGTAATGCAAATATAGGAAAGCATTAATGATTCCATCAAGTCTACAGATGTCAGCTGATTGTCTGTTGATTTCCCATCATGAGACTTGAACCTGGAACTGGCCTGGCAGCCAGTTGTTCTCAGCTGTAGGAGAGACACATGTATAAAACCAGCCGTCTGTCTTTTGGCCGGGTTACAGATGGACACTTTGTGCTACTGCCAGTGCAATTCCCATCTGCCTCCATCATCTTCAGCAACTATGGAGGTCATTCCTGGCTGCTACGCCATAGTTGAGCCACAAGTCTGAAACAAGACCATTTGAAACTGGGACAAGTATTTTGTGTGGTGCCCTAGTTTTACCTCGATGGTGCTCCAAATGCTGTTTCACCAAAAGTTTATGTTATTGCTGCTACTTAGAAGGTGCTCCCCAAGCTGAGCCACCCAGAGTGCAGGGATCCTTGGAAGAACATCGTAAAGATTTCTGGCAAGCCCAGTCCTACTCTTTTCATTAAAAAAAGCCTCCCTCTATTTCAGGGATATTCTTGGTGAAAGGGGGGAAATGAAAATCTTACTTCCATATGTTCTGTCCCATGGGAAAACAGATCTAGCTGTAATAACCGTCACATGTTCCATGAGCTCCTAAGTTCTCCCTCACACAGCTGCACTGAAGTCAGGGCATCCCATCAATTCCTGTGCACTTTGGCACAGTCACACCAGGGGCGGATCAAGCCCTGCTCCCTGAGCTTCACACAGTGCTCACGTTGAGCCGTTGCATCTCAGGCAGTGTGTCTGCACAGTGAAGGCTGAGCAGACAAAAACGAGTTAAGGTCTGACAGACTACCTGGTGTTTGTTCACTTGGACACTCTCTTGTTCTCCCACTCCCTTTCCATCTACCCCCAAACTTCCTTCATTTAACTTTGGCCTAATATTGTCTATTATTTCTAGAAAGAGGTATTTTTTATACCATTTTCCCTGCTGCTACTCACTTTATCCTGATATTAATGGTCTTTGAGATAGTAGACTGGGGACTTTGCTTTTTAAAAAAGCCTTTTGTAGCCCTGATTTCTTTTCTTTCCTCTTGAGTTTCATCCTCCTTTCTTGCATTCCTTTTGGGGAAGTATTGACTGTTTGAACCCATGTGTGATGCTGTTGGAAAATTGGCCATTTTTGTGTGTTGGGGAGAGATGGAAAAAGCTTTCATTGCCTGCCTAGCAAGAGGATTTGGCAGGCTTATTTCTTCCCATCAGTGGAATTTCACAGTTCAGTACAGAAAAGCTGAAGGGTGAAAGCAACTGGGAGAAGCTGGGGCTGGAGGCAAAGGTTGTGAGCCTGTCTGTCTGTGCTGCTGCACTGTCTGGGCAGCCAGAGATCTTGGATGCAAGAGAGAGAGGTGGCTGGGAAGCAGGAGCACAGGCAGGCAGACCAGACAGATGAGAGGCTAGAAGGTGTAAGCAGCCTATTTTAGCTGATGGCTGAGAGGTACACAGAGTGCATATGAATCCAAATTGATCTGCAGAATTAGCCAGGATGCTTGGGCAGAGCAGGAGTCAGCTCATTCTCTAGCACGGAGGGAATTTCTATGCTGCTGGGATGCTCACGTCGGGCAGAGCAGAGCAGCTGGGCTAGGGAACCACATACCAAACAGCATCTCCAGGGAAAGCCATTAACATCATAGGTGACATTCCCAACCTGTGTGAATTGCTTTGGCTGCCTTCAAACCCAAGGATGTCATGCCAGCTGTGAAAATGACCATGAGAGAAAGGTTATCTCCAAATCAGAAGGGACTTCACTGAGCTCCTTAGACTTTCTCTGAAAGTGGTGCTCTGAACAGATGATCTTCCTCTCCCTTGCAGCAGATTATCTCCNAAAAAAAGGAAAAATAGAAAAAAAAGGTGCCTTTGTTATAACCTTTATTTTGAGAGAGGGAAAAAAAATGCAGCTGTTCCCAGAATTGCTTGTCATAGCTCCAGAAACTGAGCAGCTCATGGGTTTTCTGTCTCTTACCTGATTGTTACTCTCCTGAATAAAGCAAACCTTGATGTTCTGCTTAGGAGCAGGGGACTAAAGGAACAGCTTTACTATGGTCTTATTTTTTGTTCTCTCTGGTCCTGGCAAGTGACCTTAGTCCCTGCTTGCCTCACTTCCCATTTCTTTACCTTCCTGTATGTCAAGAGAAGTAATTTAGTAAGCACTTTCCCACTCCTGCTGTCTGGTATTGCTGTGAAGTTAATACAGGCTCTCTTACAGGCTCTCTTGCAGCCACTCTGCATTGGCTGCAGTGCTGCATTTGCAGTTCAGCTGAGTCCAAGCTCCTCATTCATCTCTTTTCCTCTTATCTAACTTTACAGGTGCCAAAGATGGTATCTCCTCCTCTGCTTGTCTCCAGTCCTGGGTTAACTTCCAGTTCTTTCTGTGGAATGAGCAGGGGGAAGAATCTCAGGAAAGTTCAGATTCCCAAGTAATTTTGGCTTTAAGACTGACATCCCAGCAAATATACTGCAGTGGGAGTTAACACAGATACAGACTGCTGGGATCATCTGTCCATCAGTCAGCAATAATGTAGTGCTTCATTCACTTACTGCATCTTCTCATGTCATAAAGCACAATCCAAATGAAGGACTAGAGAAAATGGATTTCATACTCCATAAAGAACCCATTTCTTACACTCCTGGGTAAGACTATGAACTTCTTCTAGTAGGTTCTGCTGTACTGGAAATTAGAGACCTGAATGTCTGGCATTAACAGTGAGTGAAACATTGTCCTGACCTAGGCCCTGCCACTAACACTATGCGCTGAAGCACCTACAGACAGCACCAGAGCCTTTGAAGGCTCTTTTTCACTTACTAATAATGACAGGACACTTCAGATGTCATGACCTACAGGGAGACGCATTCATGTTTCCAGAGGGGTGGGATGATTTATCTAGGGAGTGTAAAACCACTAGCTAACTTGGGTTTGAAAGCATGTCAGGATTTCATTCTGCTCGTGATCCCTTAGCACAAGAGGATGACAAAAGAGAGAGGAAAATAAAAACCTGAGAAAGGAGAAAAATATAAGCCAGAAGCTACAAACACAGTGTTGGTCTTGTGTGTGAGTGCTCAGGAGGAGATGGGGTGCTGTTTCAGTGGAACAGGACTCGGTGGGTGTGCATGATGAGTGAACCTTAACTTCGAAGCTGGCAGGAATGGATCACAGGAAGTTGTAGTGTAAGACACAAAATAACATCAGCTACTGCAGTTCCCCAGAGCTTCTTGATTCCCTACCCCTCTCTGCCACTGGGCTATGTCCTCTGCTTGTGGATTTTGGCCACCTTGATGCTGACACACACTAGAGCATCCCAAAAATATTGGTGTTAGGCCCTGTGACCGGCTCCAGCCTGAGAGCCTTTGCCCTGTCCCTTTCCACTCCACCTTCCAGTGAGCAGTTTGTGAAGGTGTCTGACACCACATTCATTCCCTGTAAACACTTCATGCACTCAGGGTGTTTTGTGGGGCTCGTTAAATGTTTGCAGTGATAAAGGAGTTGGAGAAGTGTGCCACATTTAATTTAGATTCATCCAGTGCACTCAGAGAGCACCAAACTCATCCTACACACTCAGGTTTTCAGCCCATGTGGTCTTTTTCCAGCTATTTTGAGCCTGTGTCCATTATCTACAGCTTATTTGGTTGCCTGAATTAGGTTCTTGTCTCAGTAGGCACAAGCCTTTATGTCACCAGCTCTGGCAAACTTTTGTCAGCTAAAATAAATGCAGCATTATTTGGAATAGGCATCCTGGTAACAGCAGGACATGGCCCTGCTCAGAAAAGAGCTCAGAGCTTAAAGAAGGCTGCTGCTCTTTGCAGCCCTTGTTCTCAGGGTGTATCTCACCCCTAGCACAGCCCTAGTGAACGCTACTGTTGTTCAGTGTACTTGCAACCCTTGGGTTCCACACAGCTTTCCTGTCCCCAGCTCTGGCTGCATGACAGAGAACAGGAGCCAGGTCCAGCTCACAAAGACAACACCAAAAGCCTGCAAGCCCACAGGTTGCTCCTGCTGCCTGTAAACCCACTGGGCCTCATGCTGAGCTGTCTGAGATGGTGTAAGTGTGGAGGTAACACCACCCCTGACAGCGCTGCACCCCTGGTGTTAGGCAGGCGTAGCAGAGGTCAGAGCCTGCCTGTGCTTTGTGTTTGGGGTTACTGTGCATTGACTTGGCTTAGGTGCACACACAGCAAGGGGCACTTCCAAGTCCATTTCTAGTCTCCTTTCCAGGCTCTGCTGTGCTGTTCTGTTCATGTACCAGCTTCACGGATTCATTTCATATTGCCAAATCCTTGCACTCATTTGAGGATTATCTCAAAGTGACAGCAGCTTGTACTCATCATATTTAACCATTTCAATCTTTCCTGTAAACCAGGTCTTCCCAGAACTGGCTGTGTGTGATTGTAGGCTCCTCTGGCAGAAAAGCAAAGATGCTGGTAGCTGACTATGGAGACAGTGAGAGTGAGGGACTCTCCCTAGAGCTGAGTTGCCAGAAAGATCACACTCCAGCTCACTTTCACAGTCCAGGATCTTAGCCCAAACCCACAATCAGCAGGGTCCAGTGCTGTAAACAGGGACAGTTGATGCACAGGCACATAATGTGCATATTTCTGGCACTGTCAGGAAGCTGGTAATCTGCACCAGGGCAAATGCTGGTGAGCACAGTGTCATAAATTGTCTGAGATAGGTCACCTCAGTTCTTCTGCCAGGGCCCAAGTCTCTACAAGCCAAACGGAGCAACCAGCCTGTGTAGTTTGGGCTGCAGTGAACCTGGCACTGCTAGGACTCAGGGACAAGCTGGATCAATTATCTGACCACACCACTGTTTCATCTGTCAATTCTTAACCTCTTCAAGTTGCCTTGAAAACACCTGCTGATTTTCTGTGTTTTGGAAAAAGCTGTTGATTCTACCTTAGGTCTTTAACAGAAATGTCTATCTTGAGCCTCTTCTTTGTTTTCTATCAAATTTCTATTCCTGAAGAAATGAAGAAAGAAAAATGGCCTGTGATAAGCTGAGCGCCATATACCTGAGAGCAGAGCAGGTGCCAGATTGCTGGGAATGGTGAAGACCACGTATGTGAATGAATTTGCATGTAGCTAGAGCGTGTGTGGTGGATTGTGCAAGGGAGATTGTGCTAGAACAGGACCAGGGGCAGGGAGATGCACCTCTGATTCTACACAGAAGAGTTTGAAAGAGGATTTGCATATGTAGCATGCGTATAACTAAGAGTGGAGCAGTAATTAGGAGTAAGTGAAGGTGAAGCTGAAAGAAGAATTTCATGTTCAGTGAAAGATCTTTCCATGTAAGCTATTGTTCAGAAAGGTTATTAGCAGACAGCAGTACAAACTGTCCTGAGCCACATGCTCTGCCTTTGTCTGACTACAGGATTTTTACAAGCCTTTTTTTCTTTGAGAGCTGACAGCATAATAGTCCTGGACAATGCCAAATCATCATCTGCACACTCACTAGGGGAGCTGGGCTTTTATATGAGAGTGAAGAAGATAAAAACAGCACACTCAAAGCAAGACAGAAATGACTGAATAAGGGAATAAGGGAATAAGAGAAGAAGGTAGAGATTTAAATGCTGTTTGCTGGGCTGGCTGATTTTTTCTTCCCTTTAATTTTTTTTCCTCTCCCCTGCTCATTATATTCTGGATGTCTTGTTCCAAAACTGTTTCAGTCATTTTGTGCACCTGTGTTTGCAGAGCATGAAGGCTCTGGCTTGGAGGTAAATACTAAAGAGATCCTTTAAAATATGGCAGGTGGAAGAGGGAGGAAAGAAGCCCTATATAAGTGAAGTTTAGGACAGGTGGTGTATCTCCTTCCCCGGGCAACATTCTGCTCCTGACAGGCAACTCTGCAGACTACACTAATGCTTCTCCAGAAGTATTACATACGTGAGACCCCATGGGTCAGGTCCTTAAACTGGACAGGCAGCTGGTTACAGTCCAGAAAAAAGGACTTGGTTATGATTACTGCCTGCTGGCCAGGACTGGATTCATGTCACAAGGCTCAGATAGAAAGCCAAACTTTTCTAACACTCAGGCATATTAAGAAAGATCCTCATTCATCAGATTCCCATAGGCAGGCTTGGGTGGGGAGTGTATCTCTTAAGCCTGTGTTCTTCCCCTCTGTTCTCTTATCTCCCTTCCCTGAGGCTTCCTGCACATCCCTCACTGTGCGCTTCCTTTGTAATAGGGCAAGAGCTGAGTGACAATCAATCTCCTGCCCCTTTTTGGCCGCTTCCCTTACCAAGATTGCAGAAGCTGTTACAGTCATTAAGACTGAAAAAACGGCCATGAAGCATTTTTTGCTGCCAGTCTGTGTTTGGTAGGAGGAGGATTTCCTTCAATCAGAAGGTCCTTAAGTTGCCCCAGATATACGATGTGTGCTGGCAGGGATGGCATCTGGCTTTGTCAGCTCTGCTGAGGGGAACAAGCTCCATACAGTAACCCTGTCATGCAGGAGTAAGGGAACATATTGCAATTTGTGTTGGTAAATCCTTTATGCTGTTGTGTGTTACTGTTAAAGATATGATTGTGTCTAGCACTATGAAATGTTTTGGAAATGGTTTAGGACATTTTAGCTCACTGTACCAGTTGCATTGTCTGCATGTCTTCTGCAGCAAATCCAAGTGCCTTACTAATCTGAAGTCCAGCTTTATAGGACTGAAGAACTCCTCAAAAATAGCATCATTCTCCTGCATATAAAGTCATCACAGTTTTTTTTTTTATGTATTTTATCTTAGATTCTTCCATGGTTAGTACAAACTGAAGAGCAGGTATTCTTTTTTCCTAGTGAGTAAGACTTCTGTACATACCAAGGAGTGAAATACTGCAGCATAATAATTTAACGTGCGTAGAACTGGAAATTCTGCCATGAGCATGTGCTTTTGGTGGGAAGGAAAAGAGATACTTCTCCAGATAGCTGCTTTGCCTCTCCCTACAGGTTTGTGAATGGTTGTGAGCATGGGGCTGGGGTATCATGGATGGAGAGATTTTGAGTGTCTTTTTATATAGCTCTGCTCTTTGCCAGTATCCTTTGCCAGGTTAGCTACTAGCTAACCCTACCAGGTTAGCTACTGTGGCTGTGTTGTCAGAAGACTTGGGGATCAGTGTTAGGAACCTCACCTGAGGTCTGGAGCCCTCTCTGAAGATTTTCTGGCTTCTTGTGTGCTTCCTTAGGAACAGTATGCTTTGCAAAGAGCCTCAGTTCTGCTTTATTACTTGATTGCATGTAAAGAGCTATTTAAAAATGAGTAACAATAAGCATGTAATTAACATTACATTTATTATCATCTAAGTCCTGTATTGACTGTTGATATTTGGCATAGACACTGACATGCAATTTAAAAATAAATAAATAGACTAAATGAAAATTTAGCTTTTGGAGATTTTTTTTTAAGATTTCATCAGTACAGCAAATTAATGGTGCCATATAAACTCTTTCTTGGGAGTTGGATTGAAATCCAGTAGAAGCTAGTCAGTCTGAACTAATTTTCTAAAAAGAGCTCAGGTACTGGGGATCAGCTCTCCTTCTCCTTTCAGGCTCCAAAGGAAGAAATAATTTTTCTTGCCTAGTGTGTGCTGCCCTTTTTGACCTTCCGGCCTGAGCACAGCGCACACTGAGTGTGGGCTACTCCTGGGAAGGTGCCCTCCTGCATGGGCTGCGCTGTTCAAAACCTCCTCCGTGCTCCTGCCCCCAAACCAGGTGGGGGGATTGAGAAGCAGAGGCAATTGAATCAGTGCCACAGCTCAGAGCAAAGTCTGCTGGTCATCACCGTGCAGCTGCAATGCACTGAATAGCAAGGTACAAAGTCAGCCTGCACTCCTGGCCATCATTGTGATAGTCACTGAGTATTCTGAGGAGGGTAATTCTTGCCTGTGTTGTGACTCGTGCCTTTGTGGCCTAGGGTCATGACAATGAGGTGAAGAGGGTGTGTGAGAGCAGGGCTGCCAGTGTACACCTGGGTCTTCAGCCAAGTGGCTCCTGCTTGCAGAAAAGTTGTGCATTGCACACACAGCAGGCATCCCCCTGGTAGCCATGCCAGCTGAGAGGTTATACCATCAGGAAAGAGTAGGCCAGTGCACTCTATGCTCCTGCATAAAAAGTGAATTGTATAATCTTTTATTTATCAAAATTCTTTTTTTTTTACCTGTCACGGTCTTTGCTAGTCTACCCTGAGCAGGTCAACTTTAAAAATTTTTCTGACCATTCTTTTAACTGTGTAGTAGAAAAATCAAAACTGAGGGGGTTCTACAACCTCTCTGCAGCCTTTCAACTTTCTGGCCTGCAACCAGATGAGTCCTCCAGAGCAAGTAGGGAGACTATTAAATGAGGGAACAGGGGGCCCAGCCAATTCTGTCCAGTCATTCATTTCCTTTAGTGCTGCTGGTGTTCACCTCTAGAGCAGTTTTCTGAACAAGATGCAGGGGATACATAACCATGGGGGTGCATGGCACTGCACAGTTGCTAGTTCCTAGTGTGTCTTTGCAGTACCAACCAGGAGGGCCAGGAATCTTAGCAAAAAAAAGAGTGAAAAGAACCAAGAAATCTGAGGTCAGTAAAATGGAATGAAAACCCCCTATTTACTGTTCACAGACTGGGATGGAAGGAAACTGTGGCTAGAGAGCCCAAAGAAAAAAAGGAAGACCTCCCTACCTAACAGCTCCCACTGAAAGCTTGGCTATAAATTCAGGGTTTGCATTGTGCTCTCTCCATTGGCAAGCTGGGATGCTGCTGGACTCATCAGAGGAAAAAGGAGCTGAGATGAAGGCAGCTTTGCTGATAACAGTGGCCTGTTCTAGCCTCCCTAGTCAGCACTATCCACAGAGAAGGAGGGAGGCAGGCCCTGAGCTGCCCAAGGTTTGTCCTAGAAAGGAAAAGATAAGTCAGCGATGAAAGGGAATGCACTGGTCAGTTGTAGTAGCTCAAACTAAATTGCTGCATTCTTCTCAGCAAATTACTTTATTCTGCAACTACAGCCCCCTCCTTCCCACACACACAGATGCCTTCCTCTCTTCTCCTTCCATCCCTCCTTAAACCTCTTCCATGTTTGCCTGATGCTCCATTCTGTAGCATCAGCTGAGCATATTGAAAAACATACAGCTGTGATTTGTGACCCAGTCCTTGAAATGCTAGGGATCAGATCCACTCCCTGGAGTGATCTGTGTCATGTCCAGAAAGAGGACATGCCAGTAGCTCTACCGCCAGCATCCCTCAGTCTCTCTCTCATGATGGCAGTTCTGGAAAGGTTTCCAAGAGGATGACAATATGCTGCCATGGGCAAAGAGGGCCGTGCCGCCCTCTTTTGTGCCTTTTTTGCAAACAAACCTTTTATCTTATGTGTGTGTCTCTAGTCTCTGTCTCCTCATTCTCCCCCATGCAAATCTCTCCTTCCCTCCCTACACCTCTCACACATCCATGTCTCAGCTCTGATGGTGCAACTGCTCCTCTCCAACACCGTGACCTCCAGAGTGGAACCCAATGCAATTTGGGCCCAAATTACCCAGTGTCCTGGGGCATAGGTGTGACTGGGAATGGAGGAAATTATTGCCTTGAAGATGTAATTCACATAGTTCCAGGAGTGTGTGCACACACCTGTCTGGGTGCAGGGGCTCACTTTGGGGCTCCCCATCAGAAATACAGGAGAGCTCAGAAGCTGTCTCCCCACCTCCTGGTAACCACGGCTGTGGAATAACAAGTTTGCTGACAGAGGGGGCCAAGGTCCATGGGAAAGACCAGGTGGGCTAAGGACAGTGAGTGAAAAATCAGCATGGGATGGATTCAGAGTTCCTTTGCCTCAGTTGGGGTTGTTCCCGATTGCTGGTTTGATTTTTCTGCCTTTGAGACCCCAGGACTGCGCAGACATCAAACAGCACGTCCCGGGCTGTTGCAATGGTTGTTCTCTAAAACTTTCCATCACAGGAGATACTGGAGCTGTGTTTCAAGGCAGCCCAGGATGAAGAGATACTTGCCCTAATGCAGATCCAGTTCAAGAGGAGGCAGCACAGAGACAGCAGCTTTGAGAAGGCCAGCAGAGCTGTGCCGTCCAAGTATTGCCCATCATAAAACACGGCAGGGAGCAGCCCGTTGTTGCTGCCTGAGAACAGGGCACGCAGCTCCTTATTTGCCATATGCCAGTGCAAGGCACTATCAGGGAGCCATCTGTGGGTCTGCACCCAGTTAGTGCTGCCTCAGCCTCTCCCAGAAAGACAGCCTTGGAGTGATGACTACAGAGAAAATAATGATAACAGGAAAACAAACAAACTGAAAAATCTGCTCAGAGCTCCTGCAGCACTGCAGTCTGTTCTGGAAGACTATCATGTCAGAGGAGAGCAGCATTTGGCCAATGGAAGCTATTTATGTTACAGAAAGAACATGTAATGTCATGTTGGATAATATCATCCCTTTCTCTGCGTCTGGATAAATCTCTGAGCTTTTGATTTCCCTTGGTTTATCCTGCTGTGACAGTTCCCATGCAGAGGCATGGGATAAGCTTCCTCACCTCTACGCTGCTTGAGGGATGATTTTTTTCCTTTATCAGAGCACACTTCAGAAAGACATTGGATACTGGGCTAAATATGCCCTCTTAAGATTTTACTTAGGAAAAAAAACAATGTAAAAGCTTGAAAAAAGCTTAGATAGATAGCAGGCAGTTCAGAGCTGTGCTCCTTGGCCTTATCTCCTGGGTGATGCTGGCTGCAGTGCACTAGGAAGCTGCAGCAGCTGTGAAGGCAGCTGGCCTCAGCCTGCAACAGTAACTACACCGTTAAAAAAAACCCAGAAATAATCAGAGATTGCGTTTGCAACTGTACTGCTTGTGCCAGCTGAGCTGGCCATGCCCTGTGAGGACCCACAGGAGCAATGACAGCCAGTTCATGGTAAGGGAAGCAGTGGAAACTCATTGGAAAGAGCTGTCTGGGTGAAGAAGAAGCAGCATGGCCAGGCGTGGTGGAGAGTCACTATGGATTAGACCCTGAGCAGAACAAGCTGGGAGAATCACATTCTTCTACCTGGTGCGAGTAGGTTTTGTCAAGCCACACTTGCAAATGTTCTCTTTGCTTCTCACCAGGAAAGAGACGTAGGCAGCCAAGGGAGCAGAGTGTGTCTGCCACTGTGGGAAGGGGAACCAGAAGGACCATGCTGAGTCCAGCCCTGGGAAAGAGCTGTGAACAGCAGTGTATCCTCACTGACACACAGGAGGGCCCTCAGGGGCGCTGCTCTCCATTGCTTTTCCACACTGCCCGAGAGCCGTCACAGCTCAGGGCTGTAGGACAGACAGGAGATGTGCTGGGGCTGTGCCAGACATGGCATATGGTAGGGCTGTGTTCTTGGGATAAGAAGTTGTGATGGCACCAGCTCAAACCTCTGCCAGCAGCTAAGAGGGTGCAGGGGTGCCTTGTGCCATCACCCTGACCACCACGGGGGATGGTATAACTGTGCCAACCTTGCCCCTGCTCTGTGTCTAAGCTGGACTCTGCTCCTGAGGCACTGGGAGGTGGGAACCATTGCCCTGGCTTGACACTGGAATAAGGGGCTCCCTGGGCACTTCTCCTTCTCCACTGCCTGCACAGGGAGACAAGGAATCACCTTGCTCAGGCCAAGCATGGCATTTTCAAAAGCCAGTTCCAAGTGAGATGGCTATCAGGTTCTCCATGCTCTTCTAGGTCAGGATTTGTATCACATGTTTGGGAAGCTACTGGAAGCTCATCCTGAGCAAAGGACATGGTCCTTTCCCTCTGTGTGCAGCCCTCCTCCAGCATACAGCACTTGTACCTGCATCTTTTCTGTGCTAAAGCAATTATAGATTGCTTTAGCATGGAAAGATACTCAGCAAAGATACTCAGTTTTGTCTTCCCTTCTCTGCCTGCCTGATCTTTCAGCTCTTCCCTTCTCTGGGCCAGCTGCAGGACAGAGCAGGTCCTTAATGTGTAGGTCAGGTAGGAATACCCACATGGAATTTTGCAGGCAGCTCTGAGGGTGGAGGCATATAAACCCTCATCCTGCTCCTCTGATGCCCCTAGCTGAAGGAGAACTGTTGCATTACACCAGCATTTAAGAAATAATAATAATTAAAAGCTTTCTGATGAACATGTTTAATTTCCTATTCTAAAAAGCTGCTAAGGCAGCGCCTTTCGTTCATTAGCATATTTGCAAGGTTAATGTAGTGTACTTAATAAGATAAATAATGCTTGTCATGATATTTCAGGCCAATTGTAAGGGGAGGGAATAAAAAATACTTTGCTTAACATCTTAAGTTTTTGCCTGGTCAACTTCAAGTTAACTGCTGAGCTACCACTGAGTCTTAAGGTGTGTTGTTCACTTTTCTCCTTTGCACATGCCCACCAGCACTAGCAGAGGGTTAAATGAGACTGTCATGGCACAGGTGGCATGGGCGAGCTTGAAGTGGACTCTTGGTGTCTACTATGATAGACATCAGCTTGAGAAGGTGCTTAGGAAAGCAGCAGAGCCATAAAAGTCTAAAGGAAAAGGATATGGGATCAGGGACAACATCTGTGACTGTGCTGGGGACAGCAGTGGTAACTACCTGCAGGACAGGGTCTGAGGCTACAAGCAAAGATGACAAGCAGATGGCAGCAGCAATAAACAGTGACTGATGCAGTGGGACCACAAGGCTGGAAGAGGTAGTAGTGTTCCTCATTTTTTTATCTCTTACTTAAACTCATGGTTTAAGACATATTTCTGTATGAACATCGAGAATCAGGGAAGCATTTGAAAAATCCTCATGTAAGACACCATGTATGGGCCATGGGAGACAATCATAAACCTGCTTGCAAGCTGCCAGCCCTGGGCAAGTCTCAGATAATGATTAGCAGAGAGCCCCTGTGTTCCTAATGGCTTCTCTTGGCTCCTCTTCTGCAGAATGATTGCTTTCTTAGGCTTTTTCATAATGTACAGTAAAAGCTGCTACATCCTTGGGTAAATGAGGCCACAGTGGGCAAGGAAGAAAGAGGAAAGAACTTTCCAGGTGAACAATTCAGGGCACCTGGCTTGCTACTCCCACATGCCCTTCCTTTCTCTCCCCTCCTCCCCCCGACCAGTAAAACAGACCAAACAGCTCATTATTTTCTCATAATGATGAGGAGAGGGAGAGAGAAACAAGCAAAAAAATCCAAAACAAAACAAAACAAAAAACCAAAACTGCTGGTATTTTCTATATAGGAAATTAATAAATAGATATGCCACACAGATACACGTCACAGGGAAAGGCTGGGAGGATGGGTAGATATTTAGCTGGCTTAAAATGCTAGGCTAGTATGATGAAGGAAAGGATGGACAGCAGAGGCAGCTGAAAGATAAGGGGGTGTGTGGGGGTGCAAGAAATTAAAAGGGGAAAATAGCACAATGGGGAAACAAAGACACTGGAAAAAAATGAAGGGAGGAGAGATATTTGAGTGAGAAATGAACAGGATGTGAAAGCAGATACAGCAGAAAGACAGATGAGTTTGGCAGAGGGTGGAAGGAATAATATGTTGTTGTAGGTGTTCAAGGGGGGTGGTAGCCAAGGGGTGGAGGACCAGCTACAGTGGGTAGATTGATTTTGATGTCAGCTATATTGCAGGTCAAACACAGTCCTCACACCACATCGGCTCCACATCTGTTTCTTCTTCCGCCTGCCTGTCAGCCCCCCACTGTGCCCGAGATATTTTCAGCTGGAGCACCTCTCAGGCTTGGCACTGACTGTCAGCCCCAGGGTGGGGGGAGCCCAGAGCACCAGGTGAGGCACGTACCAGCCACGTGCCCCACAGCACCATCGAGCCCAGGGGCTCAGGGCAGCCTTTCAGAGCTGTCAGGAGCCTGAGCACGTTACTACTGGAATCCCCCTCTCCTACCTCATCTCCTGGGCAGACTGTTAGCTGGAAGCCCATCCCACAAAGGAAAAGGGGCTTTGAGTGTAGCACCCAGTGTCAGAGAGACTCTGGGGCAAACCTGACAGGCTGTCCACCTGGAGGGATGCAGGACAAGCCATCCCACCCCGCAGGACACCTATAAGCTGGAGGTGATGTCAACCTGCCTCACTGAGTAACATGGGGAAAGGGCTTTTACAGCAGCTCTGCAGGCTTAGCCTCTCCAGTCGTCTTGTTCCTGTGGTTTTGGCCTGTGAGGATAGCCTGTGTCAGGCCAGAGGGAGCCATTTCTTCAGCCTCATCTCTGCAAATGGTGTTGCTTAGCTGACCCCATTTTGTACTGTGGGAATTTCCCTTCACCCTGGGCTGCTGGATCCAAATGCCAGGCTGGAGGAAGGCAGCATCATTCAGCTCGTGCCCCCAGACAGCAGCCCTGCATCCCATCATCTCACCTGGCTGAGATGCACTCATCATCTTCCAGCACAGGGCAGAGAGCCCTTAATATCAGAGTGCACTCCCTCTGCAGTGCTGCAGCACATAATTGTCTGAGAGGAGCACCAAACCAGTCCCCTGCCTCCATCCCAGCTGCTGGTTTCTTTCTGTCTCTGGTGTGCTACAAACAGCACCACGTAAAACTGCAAAAGCAGCTTTGCTTCCCTGCCCAAGCGCTGAGCAGCTCTGCAGGGTCTTAGGAAATGTGTGCCCCACTAGCTCAGGAGAGATCAGTGCATCCCAGTGCCTGGGCAAGTGTAGGGGTGGGCTGGGCTGCCCTGGGAGATGGTGGTGGCAGTGTGGTGTCTCAGAAGCTGCTTGGCTGAGTGCTGCTCACAGCTTTCCTGGGGGAGAGCACCCCTTTCATTGCTCTGCTGATCCCAGTTGCACGGTAACTGTGACTGCACTGTGGGATAAACACCTCAGGCACAACCTCCCTGCTCCTTTTCTCCTCTCCTGTCTGCTGACACCCATTGCTTTGCAGTCATTTGCTCATTCTTTTTTGGTTTTCTCCACTTGCCTTCCCTCCACAATTTCCCCATCCTGTTTCTGTCCTCTATGAATAATGCTTGGCAGTGTAGTATGTTGCCATAGAGGAATAAAAGCTGCTCCAGGCAGTTAGCCACTCATCTAGGAGAGGATCCTGAAAAGCAAAGAAGGAGGAAAAAGAAAAAAAAGAAAATAAAATCAAGGTTTTCTCCATTCTTTGTCTCCTTAGTGCTTGCTACAGCTCTTGGCAGAGCTGGGGGCAGGGTGCCCAAGGAACAGGGTGAAGCCCCAGGTGCTTTGATATAGCTTGAAGAACAAAGATGTAAATAGAAAGAGGAGGAGAACTGCCAAACCAGTAGGAAGCTGAAGATTGAGATAAGGAGGGCTGATGCAATTGGAGACTGAGCCATATTGTGTGTGATGTACCAGCCATCCAAGCCTTCTGCCTAGTGCCATGGGCTTTGCTGTTCTCAGGAGCTCCGGATCTTGCCCTGTGGGCTTCATAAACCAAGGAAACCTAGAAGAAATGCAAAAGAAAATAAAAATGTTCTGAGTGGAGAAGGAAGGAAAGGAGGTCATATTCCTTACCTTCCCATGTAGAGCCAAGTCCTCCATCACAGGCAAAAGCACACAGGCATTTATATTTAAATACTTGCACACAGAGCTCTTTTGCAGTACTCAGAAGAGATTCAGGAGAGTCAGAAAGCTCCACACTGAACCTCTCCAGATTTTGGCTCCTGTCCCTAATCCTAGTTCTTGTCTGACCTTCCAGAGCATGTCAACAAGGCTCCATCGGCTGCACTGCATCAGTGGGGCTGTAGCAGAGGTTAATGGTGACATCTGGGCAGGGTTTTGCCCATTCTGTGTGTTGTGTATCAACAGAACATTCCTCAGTCTGTTTATGAAGGTGAGCAGATAGCAAAATTCAGGAGGGAAATCTCCCCCCAGAAAGCATTTGTGCAGTAGGCGTGGGGATTTAAAATGGTGAATGATGGTGAAAATGTGAGGTGGTATTTTTTATATATATATAATGATTGCTCTTCACTAGGAAATGAAACTCAGAAGGGGAGAAAATACTGTGTAGATTTCAAAAGTCTTCATACGTCCAAGCACGAAAGAGCATTTCTTCTCTTTCTCCTGTTCAACCCTGACACCAGAGATGCTTCAGACTTGAGCAGTCTGTTTGAACTACCTGCTGTTCAAAAATCTTGAGGAGACAGCTGAAGCTCTTTGCTGCTGAAGCCTTTCTTCCAAAGCTTCCAGGAGCTAGATAAGAGGAGCATCCAGGCTGCTTCCCGCTCCTAGGAGAGCAGGCAAACTGCTGACTACCTCTGCACCCTGTTGTGCATGCTGGGGTGGATTAAGGCAGCTGAAACAGGGGTCTGCTGGCCTGTGGCTGTCCTGCAGTGCAGTGAGTCAGTGATAAACCGATGTTGCGTGGGAGGTGGGAGTTCTGCCTCTCCTCGGGAGATCCTAAAGGATTTCTGCTTTATTGGAAATTCTAATAGTAGCTGGTCTGATTTTTATCCATTAATCCCTGTTTTACTATGTGAGCACACACTCATGAAGCAGCATTGTATCCCCTGTATTTGAGTCCCATCTTCTTACCGTGCAGATGTAAATGACTGCCTATTTCTCTCAGCCTCACAGACCCAGTGGAACAAAAAGTGAATGAGATTTTCTCTCACCTTGTGCATCAGCAGCGAAAAAAAACTATTTCCAGTGGCAGGACTGTTTCTGCTGGGAGTGGTGTATGAGGCAGACTGAGTCTTCTCCGATGAAACTCCTATGTTCCTGGCATTTGAGAAGAGCATCCTTTGCCTTGAAAAATGAGCAAATCAGTGGGAATTTCTTCTGCTGTCTCCTTTTTACAACCAGCATTATACCTATAATCAGGATTTTTAAAGGCAAAGGAATGAAGTTCCTGAGGCAGAGGATGATGGGAATCTCTATTCTAATACATTTTTGGACATGGAGATCAAAGAATAATCAAAAGAAAGTCAGGATCTCGGAAAGCAATCTGATTTTAGTGCACACAGGAAGAAGTGGCAAGGTTTCTTTTTGCACTTGGCACAGTGAAGTATTGGCAGTTGCCATGAACTCTCCAGCCTGGGTGTAAGTAATTAAATAGGTCCTAAAAGGACCTAGGAGGATGGGCTAGAGTGTTTGGCTTGCTAGGTCAGAAGAAGAGAAAGCTCCAGGGAGACCTTAGAGTCCCTTCCTGTACCTAAAGGGAGCTAAGAAGAGAGTTGGAGAGGGAATTTTTCCAAAAGCATTTAGGACAAGGGGGAATGGCTTTAAACTGAAAGAAGGTACATTCAGATCAGATATAAGGAAGAAATTCCTTACTGTATGAGTGTTTGAGGGACTGGAACAGGTTGCTAAAAGAAGTTGTGGATGCCCCATCTCTGGAAATATTCAAGGCCAACCCAGATGGGGCTTAAAGCAATCTGGTCTAGTGGAAGGTATCACTGCCCATGGCAGAGGGTCAGAACTAGATGATCTTTAATTTCTCTTCCAACTCCAACCATTCTATGGCTCTACGGAGTTAGTCATCCAGAGCCAGTGACTTTCTGTGCATACAGAGCATCTAATAATACTCTTAAAACCCACAACAAATACCAGAATTACTTCCTATGCAGGTGGTTGCTACAAAGAAGCAGTTAGGAAGATGATCAGTACCCTTCCTTCTCTTACATGTTTTAAACTGCAGGGGGAAATGGCAATATTTTGGTTGGAGATAAGTATAAACCAAACCCTAATTGTTGACAACCCAAAATGCTTGCATTTTGAACTAGCATCTAGATTTGTATCTTGGATATGGTCCCTGGCTTTACTTCTTTGAACAGTAAATCTTTTTCACAGTTTAAACTGTGAATATAATTTAGCATTAATGTACCGTGGATGTCTTTCATATGGCCAAAAGGGACAAGTTATGTATCGGGGTTGGAGCAGAGAGACATATCACCGTTTTGGCAGGATCTTTACTGCTGGAACACTAAGTCCAGGAATCTAAAACATGTGGGACTTGGAGTATATTTAAGTCTGAAAAAATAAAGTATGTTCATACGTCTAGCAGTAGCTACCCCATGCTGGTGTATAGATCATGTCAAGTGTTTCAGATGTAGAACAGGTGCTGCGTCAGGGAGGTAGAGAAGGCAGAAGAGCATCTGCAGTGAGGAGCCAACTCCTGTGGCTACAAGGTCTACCCCCATTAGGGGTCCAGCAATGAAGAGATCCTGGTTCTGTTTCAAGGTTCCTTCTTGGAAAGGTTGTTTTTCTTTTCTCTCCAGCTGAAGAAAGAAGAAGAAAAAGGTTTTCACTGTGTAAAACTGTTTACGGATAGAAAACTGAGCAGGAGTTCTCAGCAGGATATAGCCTTACTAAGCAATGGCCTGGTTTTCCTCCTGTTGTCTTGATGGAGAAAGAAGGAAAGAATTAGCAATCCCCAGATCTGAACAGTAGAATTATGGCTGTGATTCACTACAAGCAATACCAGCTAACCATTTCTCTGCTATTTTTAATTCTGTGTTTGAATCATGGTGTGTGTGAAACACAAGACAGGATCTGAATTCCTAGGAATAACTTAATTTCCAAATGTGCATGTAGCAGAATTGCCAGGAATTGGAGAAAAAGTGCAGACAAACAATCTGATTTTTACAGGACTGAAGAGTCCCTCCGTTGTTTTGCAGTTGATCTTATGTGTTGGTGGTGTGAGGGAGGGATGCCCAAGGTCAGAACAAACCAGATCACTGATTTTTGCTCAAGTTTGATCTGTTATTTGGTAACATAGTCTGTGTTTTGATCTGTTTTCAATCATGGCTAACTGTGCCTCTTCTTTCTGGTTTTTTTTTGTTTGTTTTTTTTTTTTTAATTTGGGAGGGGTGTCACCATTTTTATTGCTACTATTGCTATTATTATTACTAGTTTGCAGTGGTTTTTTTAGTCATCTGTGTTCAGCTCTCTTGAGAGCAATGAAAAGAAATCAAACTGCTTTTGTGAGTTGTGGCAGAAGAGTGCAAATAGATTGATTAAAAAAGCTGTTTCTTTTTTTAATTTAAACAGAGCAGAGGCTTGTGGGTAATGTGCATAATGTATGCTCAGTGGTAACAAGCCACTATGGGGAGAGGGGAGGAAAATGAGGGAGAAAGAAAAAAAAAAGGAAGTGGAGCCAGTGTTGTTCTGCCTTTAAACACAAGATTGATTTTACATTTTCCCTGTGTGTCACTTTCATTACTAGCAAATTAATCCTTCTCTCTGAGGCTTGAAACTTATTTCTAGGGTTTCTCATAAGAAAATAGCTTTTGGTGTGCTACCTATTCTTAAAAATGGAGCTCGGAGCTTGGCTACAAGAGCAAGTTGCATCCATTTAACCAAAGGTGTAATGTTAAAATTGACCCTGTTACAGAGGTTCACATGACTGGCTTATTATGATTTTTACTTTACTTTGAATCTGCCTGTTCTGGAAGAAAAACAACACTGTGGAAATGATAGGAGAATGCTGACTAGAGGACAGGTAACATCACTTTAACTAAATCGATAAAAAGTTATCCCTTCACAGCTATTTCGCCTTGTTCAGATAAAGAAGGCAATTACAGAGACCTGTGGCCTGAAGGATCAAGTCCTCAGCAAACCCTCCTGGGAGGAGGTTGTGAGATGTTTCTGACACTGATACTGTTCTGCAGTGCAGCATCGCTTTGAACCGTGGGGGTCTGCAGCCGATGTACCCCAGGGGACTCAGGGAGCTTCCTGGCCTAACAAAGGGGCAGATTAATTGAGCACTCATTTTAGGACAGCAATTCCAGGCAATTACATGATTAAATAATTGGACTGCCGAAACATGCAACTCTATTGCAAGTCGAGCAAACCATTTGGGCACTGTTAAGTTTCTAGAAAAATCATAATTCTGTCTTGTGGGGCTTCTCTCTCTTCAGTCCTCAGGTCATGGTACCATGTGTAGAAATTCGGACTTGATTTGTTTCTGTTTAAGTTATCTGGTATACCTAGAGCTTTTCATTACAGCAGGGTTTCCTTCAGGTTTTGGTGGTTTTTTGTAAGTTGTACATTTTTCAGATCCAGGAGATTTCTTGTGTGGTCCTTTACAGTCCCTGGTCAGTCCAATCACCTGCTGTTTACCAAAACCTGCTGCTGCTTTGTCTCTTTGGATGCCTCTGATGAAGTAAGAGAGCTGTTCTGATTCAGTTCTGGATCAGAAAACTGGAGGGTGACCCAAAGCCACTTCTTTACCTCAGTTAACATGGACAGTTTCATTTCTGTTTAAGGTGAGCAGGTGTGCCACAGTCTGCCTCACCCTTTGAGGGCCACATGCCAGGTGTGGCCCAGGTCTGTCCAGATCCATGTTGCCATAACAGGGCAGTAGTGTGAGACCTCTGTGGCTGCCTGGTGTCTGGCTTGGTGCAGCAGCAATTTTTCATCATCAGTTGCTGCCACAGAATGCAAGTGTAAGAGCACAGTCTTTGGGGCTGACCTGAGCAGAGCCCTGCAATCCTGTCGACAGCAGTGGCTGGTAATTAGCTAGGAAAGGGTGGGAAGAAGGACTCCATCTTTCCTGCTGAATATCAAACAGCATACAAAAATAGGCAGCTGAAGCCACAGTGAAGACTTGCTGCAATCAGTGAAAATCCAGCATGTTTTATCTGACCAAATGTCAGGTGTCTGTTTGGATTGACAAACAAAAGGGTGCCAGGTGCAAGAAGGAGAGGGAGTAACTGGTTTTATATCAAAAGGAGTCTTATATTTTCCTTTTCTTCTGAAAAAACTAGTGGTAGCATTTCAAGTTGCTTAGACCATGTTTCAGTCCTACTTTTCCTGTGCTGTGGAGTGGCCGACTCCATCTTCTTCTGATGGAGAATCTGGTATGTGATTAGGTTTCTTAAGTGGCAGGCAGGGGAGTGCATCTACTTACAGAATTATTGTTAAAGTGAGGAGCTTTTGGGAGTTCTCTGCAGGAGCTCTGGATTGTTGGAAGCATTCCATTGGATTTCTCAAAAATGCTCACATTCTGAAAAACTGCAGTGTTTACCGCTGCCTTTTGGATTTACTAGAGCCTTGAGCAAGCCATTGGCCTCTCTTTGAGCATGCTCACATTTAAATACACTCTTGCAGAACAAAGGGAGGGACATGGCCAGGCCATATTTATTTCCATTTTGACTGACTTAAAGTGAAGGGTGCCTGTGAGCATCTGCAGGACTTGTTACTGCTCAGTGGACAAGAGCTTGTCAGAAATGTTGGGCTGGTTATCTGTTGTGTGAACTGTGTGCTTTATAATTATCCTTTTTAGTCTTGTGTTAGCAGAGGACAATCTTATTTTTCATGCTTCAAACAAGTGCAATTGAGAGTGAATAGATCTTCACATTGATACCTAGGATCCAGCTCTGTTCCCTTCAGAATAATTGGCAAAAAAATCCCCAAAATTATTTTCTGTGAAAAAAGAATCTCCGTTTGCATCAGTGGCATGGTTTTAGATACGCTGCACTAACCAAGGGGCTCCTGAAAGAATAGAAAATTTTATAGGCCTTGATTGATGCAGGAAGGTCCCAGAAGCCAGCATAAGAGGGGACAATGTCCATGTAATGGTACATATGCAGTGGACATGTGCGTGGGTGCAGGAGTGACCTGTCTTTGACTTGGTTTGGGAGAGCAGGGACTGCAGCAGGGCAGGAGGGGGGACACTGGCAGAGCTGAAGGGCTCTGGGATTTGCCCACACTAGTCAAGTTGGTACCTTATATGGTATAAAGCTTGGTTTTCCAACTACCAAAGGCATCAACTTTGTAGACTAGGCAGAAAAAATATAAATGCAAATCTCACAGAGGATGGAGGGAGGAGGGAAAGGAGTGTTATGCTGGTTTGTTTATCAAGAAACAGAACTTTCCTGGGACACATTATGAAACTACAAGCCTATTATCCTACTGCTTTTCCAGCTCCAGCACCAGCTCTTTTCTTTTCCAGGTGAGGCATTATTGTGTTAATACTTGCAGGAGGAGGGAAGAAATGAGTCCAAATGCCCCTGTTTGAAATGTCCTATCAGTGCGTAAAATATGTCTGCGGATTTGAGAATTACGCTGACTTCACAACAGTAAATTTCAGATAAATAATTTATCTCCTGCAAACACATTTCTGTGCTCTTACACATCCATTTGTTTCTGGAAAGCAGCGGGGGTGGCTGGGGAGGCAGAAGTGATTGGTGCTCACTGGGGAACTTTCCATGGAGCTGCCTGTAGCTTGGGTGTTGTTGGCCGCTGGAGGTAGGGTTTTGTTCTCACAGCCACCAGCTTCCACATCATAAATAAAGCCATTTTGGAAACAGGAGGCACCTTGAGCTGAAACTGGCATTTCTCACAATATTGGCAGATCAAGCCAGCAACTGTTGATTTTAAATGTTTAATGAGCAATATGTTGCTGATTCTGATCATAATGTTGTGTTTGCCTAACCTTTCTCAATGTGCTCCCTTCTGCTGTATTGCTGGCATGTTTCCAGGAGAGGAGAAAGGGAAAAAACACAAACCCCACCACAAAGGGTGAAGCAGGGCAGAGAGAAGAGGAAAATTGAATGACTTAAGGAGAAGGGACATAAAAGGCAGGGATAGAACTTTACTAACAGAAAGAAACAGCAGCCAGATGTTGATGCCATGTCAGAGTATTAAATTGGGGATTGCACAGAAAAAGAGCTTTTCCCTGCAGAGGTATTCATACTGAGAGAACTGAAAAACAAAGGCTGGTTGCTAAAAGGAGATGGACAGGAAGAGCTGTGTGGAGATGAACCCCTAACCAGGGAGTCTCCTGAAACAGTTCAGTGTGTTGTTTAAAAGCAGGTGAATTGAAAGAGAAGCAGTATTGCACAAATCAGTAAGATGCTCAGTCACTTTGCTGCCAGGCTCATAGAATGTTCACTGTAAAGACTGTCTCCAGTATGCTGTGTTTTTTCCAATTTGTTTTTGTTCGACTTCAAAACCCATAGTGGTTCAGCATAACCTTGTTTGACACTGGGTTTTGGGTTGGGCTACGGAGACGCTTAGAAACATGAGTGGATATCTCCACATACAAAGGAGGCTCCACTGGCCAGCTGAGGCAGGAGTATGCAATGGAAACAGGGAAAGGCTGCTTTTATAGTACTAGATAGCAGCTGTTTTTGCTGTTGCTCGCATCCTGGACCAGACCCACCTTTTACTGGAGTGGGTATTGACCACTGTTTGCTGTAGAAGACCGAGATCTCGCTTAATACATACTGTGACTCATGTGCTAGTGAAACTGCAAGACTCCAAATACTGCAAACTGAAGTCTTTTGCTTTCTGAACAGAGAGGTTTTGGGCAGCAGGGTCAAATACTTCCTACCCGAGTGCTTTGGACACTCCTCAGCAGGTGTTATCCAGAGAAATATTGTGTAAAAACATGGACTATTTTTGTAACATCTTGATTGGGCTCTTGAATGAGACCAGGCATTTTCTCATCTTTTCATCATTACCTGTTTGGCTGATGTTTAAATCAATGAGTGCATGCCAAACACTCACTGCCTTATTAGAAAGACGTTTCTTGTTTTATATGATGGCTTATTTATTGCTTCAATTGTATGTATAGCACAATATATATTGTCCGAAAGGGAGATACAGTTACCGGGTCAAACTTGGTAAGGGAGGATTTTTCTTTTTTTAATTAGGAGAATATCAATTTTGCAGTGCTTGTTATGCTTTCATTCCAGGCAGCTGCATACAAATTCTATTATATAAAGTTGACCACACGCAAATAGATGTATGGAAAAGTGTGTGTTGAGACACTGTGAGATAGAAGTGGAAAGAAACAGGACACAGAGGACTTGTCTGAGAGCAGCCTTGCCACAAGAAAGGGCAGTGGTCCACTCAGGCCACTGTCTGTCCTCCAGCAATAAGAGACTTTTAAGGGCCCTTTATTTATATGACTGATTGATTAATTGTTTTTCCTTCGTGGATAATCTATCACCTTCTAAGTTACTTATTTAATTGTTAATAAGTGAGAGTGAAGCATGGATATATGCGCCACACTAAATTTTCAATTTTTGAGAGCCAGTATGCATGGGATTGCTGGATTGACCTTCTCTCTGTCTCTCTGTGTTTGAGTCCCCCTTTTATACCACCATGGAATCTTCTGTTGTTTTCTTGCTTTCTTGTTTATGTGCTAAGCATCAAAGCTACTACATGCAAAAAAATTTTAATTAGCCTTGAGCATCCCACTAGGGTCCTCAAGTACAAACAGGCACAGGCCGTTACCAGTTCAAATCAAACACATCTTCAGTGGGTCATCTTCAAGGAAATCTCCAGCAGCCCAGCTTCTGTAAGCAAAGTTCTTTGCTGCCAACACCTCCAAGTGATTTCTTTTTAGCTGTAGCATATTTCTTCAGCTGTAGCGTATTTTTTTACCTTCTCTGCTCCCCACCCCCTGGTTCAGTTCTTTACAGCTTTGAAGTAAAAGGATGGAGTCTTTTCCAACCATGTGGTGCAATATGGCATCATCCCCCTTAAAACAACTGCTGTGTAACAGACAGCTATAAAAGCAAAACAAAGCTGCAAGTATAAGAACTCTTCTCCTAGATGTTTCACCTATACACTATTCCTGCATGAATGTTCTTTGTCATTGCAGGAGCTTGACTGGGTTGCAGTCAGGTTTCAGTCTTGTAGACATCTATACAGGTGGAAGGAAAAAAGGGTTCAAAGATAATAGGAGAATAATAGGGGAAGGGGAGGAGGGAGACAGTAAGAGAAAAAACTAAAAAGACAAAAGAGGTATGGGAACTGAAGAGAGGAAAAAAAGGGTGAGAAATTTGAAGCAGAGCTGTGATGGGTAAAAAAAAGCAGGAGAGGTGATTCAGACCTCTGGGATGGCAAGGTCTGAGGCTGAGACCTCTTCTTGGCAGAGCAGAGCCCTGCAGAATGCAATATAATCTCTATCAGGGCCCTTCAGTTTAGAGGCATATAAATGGAGTGGGGTTTATTGCAAATTCTGGTTAATAACTTTCTCGAAGGGGAAAACTTCTGTATTCTCTTTGAAATACAATTTCTTGTCTCATAAATTGAAACAGCTGTGGCTGTTCCCTCTGCACACAATTTTTTTTTCATCTTCTGCCTTTTTTGCTGGATGTATTCATATGATTTTGCTAATGATTTTTCCTTGCAGAAGGGACCCAGAGTGTGGTGTTGTATACAGGTTTGTGATCAGTATCTTTGCACAAGCACAAGAAAAATGCCTTGGGCATTTTCTGCTATTAGAGAGGAACAAGTGTTAAGCTATTAGTCTGAATCTAACTTAGACTGCATTTCTCCTGAGAAAACTCAGTAAGAATTTCTGCAGCCTCATTCCCTAGAAAGACTAAGCTGAGATTTAATCTATCACCAGGACCAGTCTCTGGTCTTGGACCTGTAAAAGCTGCTTATACCTCCATAGCTACCATGTAGAAAACAGAGCAAAGAATATAGGTGAGGATCTTGACAGCCTGTATTCCTGCCTCATCTCTTAAGGCATTGCTTCCTGTACAGGGATGGTGATGGGCACCACAGTGCACATGGAGAGAGGCTTCCTTGCCTGGAAAGGGGAGCAAGACCATTTTCCTCCTTGTGATTCTAAGCAGTGCTAGATATTCTCTGCCAGCATCAAACCATCTGTGTCTCTCTGAGGACTTCTAAATGCCTCCTCTTTCTTTTTCTTCTTTTATTTTTTTTCTTTAATTGAGAGAGCCAAGATTGCCTTTAGGCTTGTGCAGATATCAACCACTTTTGAGGATGACTGAGTGTACAGAAACACAGGGACTCAAACTTTCCTGCCTTCAATTCACTATCTGCTCCCAAGCTAAAGTCTTTCTTTCCCTAAATCATTAAACAAGTGATATATGAGTTAACATAGCATGCTGACAGGACCAGTGTGCACAAATGTCCCAAAGAAGGTCAAATTCAGAGGGCCATATGTCACCTTCAGCCAATTTCTGTTTGGAAAGATCTCAGGAAGGCTTTGGGATTCAGTAAAGAAATACCTGAATCGGTATCTCAGTTTTCATTCCTCTATCTCCCTCCCACGACTGCCTACAAATGCCTCTAGCTGGAAGAGGTAAGGGATGTAGAAAAACCAGAATTCATCAGATCAGAGTGCAGAACTCTTTCCCCTCATAGCAGACCTCAGCCTTCTCATTGTATATAGCAGATGAGAGTCTTTTTGGGCAAGCTGGTTGTTCAGGAGACCAAGAGCAGCAAAGCCATTTCTCCTGTTGGGTAAGGAGCCAGACCTGTGTCTCCAGCAGGTTCAGTTTCCTCCTCAGCTCCTCTTGCAGCAGCTTCCTGCTGCATTCCAACCCATGGGCTCCCTCCCATGCCTGCATCCAGAGGCCCAGCTCTGCTGTGTGACATCAGCTCTGCTGGTGGAGCTGGGACATGTGTCCTTTGCCCATCAGAACAGATTTGTAAATGAGGGCACAAAAACCTCAAATCACCCTGGTGACAAGTGACTGGAGAGGTTATCTGTTTCTTTCTTCCCTGAGCCTCTTGGCAACCACATTCACTTCCAGGGAAACCACGGTGTATTCACAGCAAGAGCCTAGGGGATGAAGAGCGAAAGAAATTCATAGGGGCTCTTCCAGGGCTATATGGAAAGTGCTGCAGATTGTCTTCTAGGTCTCCTGCAGTGCTGGAATAAGGGGGGACAGCTATGGTTTCTTCTTTGTCTTTTTCTCCATGAATTGCAGACTTTTCAGAGGAGCTCTCTGTATTTGAGGAGGTAGCAATAAGAGCACTTGTTTGTCTAGAAATAGGATGGCTGTTCATGTGGTATATTTTATCTGCTTTTAATGAGATGAAGCCAGCAGAAAGTAAGGAGGGGGAGCCAGCACCAAACATTCCCACTCCATCCCAAGCCCTCACTGCCAAAGGTCATGGGAACTTACCTTTTTTTCTCTCTGTATGCCTCTGCATGTATACATAGCATGTAAGTGTCCAAGGCCCTCAGTGATACTGCCAACAGCCACGAATTGCCTGTGAGCAGTGAAGTTGTTTACCACAGATCAATATAACAGTAATACATCTGGAAAACTCTGGCCTCAGTTACCCCTTGTATGTTGTACTCCCAGCCAACACTAACTGCATTCCCCATTGCTTTCCCATGGCAATTCACCTTGCTCAGAGCTCTGCTTGTTTGCCCTAACGCTCTGCATCCCTTCGCTTCTTTTTAATCAAACTTTCATCTCTATCTCATGCTCTGTGTCTCTTTCTTTATTTATTTCATTTTCAGTCCTTCCCCTGAAGACTTAGGTCTCACAAACTATCTTCTATATGCTGCTATTAAATTATTTGTTGTCTTGACAGTTCTTCTCCTGTTCTCCATTCTCCTTTCTTCTCTCTTCTTCCCTCTCCTTCCTTGCATGCCCCTGTATATGCAAGCTCATACTGCCTGAAAATTATCTCAAGACCTTCTACTCCTGAAGCAGTAAGAAAATACAGTCTGCAGGTGAATTTGCTGTTTTAATATAATTAACGTTCCTCCCCTCCTTCAACTGTTCTGCATCTGCAGGCTGCAGACTGCTGAGATTAGTGGCATAAAATCCCACCAGGATATTGACATAACCTACAAGCCAGAAAGTTGTTATAATCAAGCCCAGCATCCTTTTTGGAATGCTGGACTTAGAAATACAAGGGCAGCAGTTTTGAGAACCGTTGAGAAATCACTGTTTAAAGAGAGGGTGTTTGAAAACCTGTTTTTTAATATTATTTCAATAGCTTATGGTCAAAGTTGCAGGATTTTTTTCCCAACTGAGTCCTAGCCTATACGGAGTACTCAGACAAAGTACTGGTGCTGGAGAGGTGATAGAAAGGAATTTGATTTAAATGGTGGTTATTAAGAAATGCTATTATCCAGTAAAAGCGTCAGAGGGCCTCAATCCAAGAGGCATGGATGATTACTGTGGATGAATTCTTAATCCTTGGAGGCCAGGTGGGAGGGCACAATTGTTGTGTTTTTCCCACACCCACAGTAAAACTTAGAGTAGCCTTGGAGGAGCCACCCATTAAAAAAAATGCCTGTTGTGTTCTTTGGAAAGCAGAGAACCAAAGAAAGAATAGAAGATGCCCCAAACTATTTGTCATCCTCATACTCCACCTCTCTTTGTTTCCCTCCCTCTGAAACCCACATAAAGTAGTTTGTATGTTATGGTGATGAGAGACAAGGGGAGATTTCTGTCCCCAGCTGGTGATCACTTTATTCACTGAAGTATGAGGATGGATTGCACTTGTCACTAATAGCCCAGCCAATATAGCTGCAGATGCTACATTTAATCATATAAACTGTGAGGCACAATCACAGAACAAGGGCCTCTGGCCCACACCACTGGAAAAGGAAGTGGAGCAGATTCCTAAAGGGCTGATGGAGAATTGCAGTGGTTCTGCACCCTTGTGACAGGAAAAAAGAGGATGTGTCCTGCTTCTGCATGACAATCTCTGCAGGATATGTGTCCATACATATGTTTAACTTACTGGGTGCACATGAGGGAACCAAATGAAAGAACCTTGTGCACAATAGCAAGATATGTGCAGGAGAAAGCAGGGAGCTCCATTGCATGTAGAATAAATGAAGGGAGTGGTTGGGATAGGAGGATGTGCTCTGTCACATTTGCCTGTCTTTCATAACCCCATATTCCTGACACCTTTGCCTTGATACCTGCAGCCAAAAGGAGTCAGAACATTTGAGAAGAAGTGGTACTGTCCAGCAGCACAGATGCATAAAGCATGGAGCAGCTTCCATGCAACTAAGACCAGAGCCCTTCAGCAAGGATTCTGTAGTGCTGTGAGGACAAGTTAGGGAGAAAAAAAGAAAGGTCTGGGCTTCTTATGGCCCCCATCATCAAATGGTAGCCTCATTCCCCTTCTGCTTTCCAGGAGAGTTTGAAACCAGGTTTTACAGATTTTCAGCCATTTATGAGGGGTCTTTTCCCACCTGCCAAATATGTTATGTCGCAGATGTGCATGAGGCTGTGTGGATGCAGGCACCATGCAACACTTGGGAGGCAAATGATACTCCATACTTCAGTCCTCCACATGCAGGACCACAGACACTTCCTGTGCTCATCCTCTCACCCTCTCCCCTGCCAGCCAGCCTTCCTCCCTGCACATCCTCACCTAAATGCTCCGTCATACTTCCAATCCCACACCCATTATTCCATGTGTTTTTTCCACCACCTGTGCACATACACACATATGTGCAGTCTAATTCCAAGGCACCCTTTCACCCATGTGCATTTCCTCTTGCATCCCCACAGTCTTTGGCACTGCTTTCCTTATGATGCTTGGCAGCTCTTGCCCACACACCCAGCTGGTACCCGCTCATGCTCACCAGACTCTCATGCTCTCTGTCTCTGAACGCCCCGTGCTGTAACCAAGCTGTTACTTGTTCAGTTCAGTCATGTGTGTGTCCTGTCAGACACACATCTGTAGTCAAGTGGCCCAGAACAAGACCAGCATGTATCAGGGTTAAAAATTAATATGCCGGGAGCGTCTCTCTTCTCTAAACTCACACCCTGATATCAGAGCCCCCAGGGGGATCAGTCTGTGGTGTAAAGAAAGCTGTTTGTGGTTTTCATTGAAGGAGAGCACAGGGGAGGAAAGTCTAGCCCAACACCTAGCCCTTCAAATAAAGTGACTTGTCAAGTATGCAACTGTGGCAGGGATTTGAGAAGCAGTAAATTTAGCAGCACTCACTTCCACTGACAACCTGTCATGTGCTTGAAACATAAATAGTGGTGGAGACAAATCACTGCTGTTTTCCCATTAAGCTTTGGCCCACTGGCCCTCTAGCTTGCCAGCAGCATTTCTACCTGGCCTGCCTGTGTGCCTTGTCTCAGGGACAGATGTGCCTCCCCGTTAGAGGCTTTGGGAGAGTCAGGACAGGAATTATCATGCTGTTATTTCCTAGGTGTCCTTGGTGTCTGGGTACTCGCTCCTCACCTGATGGATTTCTCACTCAGGCTGTGTGCTGCTGGCACCACCTACTTCCACCCAAGGTTGAGGATACATGGATCCTCTCCTTAGAGGGCTTATAGTTTTCACCCCTGCCCCTGGTTTCTGCCACACAGACTGGCAAGGTCACACTGATGGAGTAAATGAGGCACTGATTTGAATAAAAGGGTAGAGGTGAAGTTTTCCAATGCACCTGAGTGACTTACAAGCACAAATGCCATTGAAAGCCAAATGGTCTTGTCCTGTTAAAGCATTTAGTGGCTTTTGGAAACTCTGCTTTCAAATATCAATTATTATATAACCATTTAATAAAATATGCCATCAGAAGCTCACATTAATCTTTACAGAGGTGAGAGACATCCCTTAGTGCTTTAAACTGAGGAGCCAGGGATTCAGTACATTTCACCGTCTTCCCTCTCTCTTATCAGTTTTGATGCCTCTTCCCCTCTCTCCTCAAGGAAGATGAAATCATGGCAGTGATTAAGGTGGCCTGCTCTTAGCTGTTTAATTAGAGCAACTGCTGTTTCAGTTCCAGTGAAAGTCTCAAAGGTGTGCAGTTGCAAAGGCACTCTAATGAGACCCCTGCCTCTCCAGGAGCTTGGCAGAAAGGAGCCAAAGAGTCCTCAACATAAAACAGATGGTTTTTCATGCTTTCTTGGGTCTTTTGGCTGACTTGTTGGAGCAAGAAGTTTCTCTTCCCACAGGAATCAAATATGTGTGGGGAGTCGAGAGAAGAGAAATAAATGGATTCCTGTCCATGATGGTAATAGGGGGATTCAGAGAGGTGAAGCCCAGTGAGACACGTTTTGATTGACATGATTGGCCATGGTCTTCTCATGCCAGCACTGTTACAGTTGTTGGAAATTTTATGTAATCATCAGAACAAGTATTAAGGAGTTGGTATGAAGGCAGTGAAATATCTTCTAGGTTTGTCTTCAGACCCCTTCCTAAACTTATGGGGTAAGATGCAAGAAGTCAGAAAGGAGTTGTTTTGATACTTTTACTTAAAGTTTTCTGCTTTCTGCCTTTCTGGTGACCCCCCCTCTTTTTTCCCATATCTCTGGGATACAAACCCTGCTTCACAGCCAGGATTTTCAAGTGTGCTGATGGCCAACAGCTGCACTAGAAATGGAAGTAGCTGCATCAGGGAGCTACAAGACCTCAAAATCAGGGTCTGTATTTCCTCTCTGCTTGCCTCCTCTGTAGAACTATGCAAGATGCAATATTAGACACAGAGCAAATGCCTTCCTTCTCCTTCGCAGCCACTGCCTTGCAAGTTTGAGAGACTCTTTATTCTTTGGAAAGCAATGGAGTGGCTAGATGCATAAGAATTAAATATCCTGGACCAAAGCAATCATTTATCTGGACTGCTATCACTATGAATCAACAGCAGACATCTCAGATGATAATATCACAGGAGCCAGCCCAATTGATCAAAAGTCTCTGCACCATGTGAACCCAAACAATCTCTTCCCAGCACACTCCACCCTCCCTCAAACCTCTGTGATTCTCACCTCCATACCTGGCAATATTTGATGTCTGCTGAATCCTGAATTCAGCTAGTTAGTCTCATCTCCTGATCCTTTGTTGTGCACCCTACAAAGTATTTCCTTTTCTTCTTCCACCAGGAGCAGATATGGGGGATGGTGTCAGGAAATTACTGTGCTGGATCTAATTGAGAAGCATTGCAGCAAGGAGAGGGGTCAACAGAAAAGCAAACAAAATGATTTTTCAAGAAGCTAATCCACCTATACAAACATTGGCACCAGGCATCACAACACTGGTGTGTTTTTGAAAGGGTAAATCTTGCTAAGGGGTGGCTTAACTCTTTGACCTCATTTCCTCAGTTGAAAACTACAGCAGTTTAGAAGCAGAGTGGCTAGATCCAGGCTGATACAGAAATCCCGGTCTTTAGGTTTTGTTTGTGAATCTGGTGTTCAGAGTAGCCTCAATGCAAACAGGGTTGAACTACAGGAATTGCCATCTTGCAAAAGGGCAGGGATCAGGAGCCGTGTTATCTGGTCATGAAGTGTTTGGCTCCAGCTTACAGAGCAAGAGCTACAGCAATGCCTAAGCCTCTGAGGTAATGTTCTTTTCCATTTCAAATCCATTTGTGCCAATTTGTAATTTCTCAAGACTTTTTCCAAGTTTCAAACATATAAGAATGTAATTCTGTAGGCTAAGTTGAATCATTGAGGAGGAGGGGATCGTCAAATTTTTTAAAAAATTTCTAAGTTAGCTTGAAGTTCTGTGTTCATCATTACCCTCTCATCCCAAGAAGTACAAGTGGGCATGGGATAGAAGGGAACAAACATCTCATTTTTAAAAACAAGGAAACATTCTGGTGGATGTCTACAAAAGTGAGCCACTTGATTCTTGCACAATAATATATTGAGCATGTCTTGTGCTACATAAGACACAAGAGACTTTGTAAACAACATAACAAAGATTTTTAAAGATGCCACCAAACACAGACCAACCCCTATAGTTCCTAGATTGAGAGACTGGCACAGTTGGTACCAGTGAGTGCCATTGCATGAGGTTTCCCTAAAGTCTGGGGCTGACATAATGATTTGTGGAATTAGACTAGGGACTGCATTGCAGTCCATCATTGCTCTTCACTGGCAGGACAGAAATTATACAGTTCAGTCAGGCTTCTTGCCCCAGAAGGGACTGGTTGCTGTCAGCCTTTTCTTTGGTCTTGTGTTTCTGAGGAGGAACTTGTCTTCAAGCTGTACAACAATGATAGCACAAGTGTATTGTCCAAAATAAGAAATCTTGTAGGAAAAGGAGTACATGAGGCCAAAAGAAAGGAAACCATCTGACACAGTCACTAGAGACTGTAACAGCTGACTGCTTGCTGTTGTATTTTATGCTTTTCATAAGTGTCCATGACATGCAAGAAAACTCAGTCCCCTGCACCAACTCTCAGCTTGCATTACCGTCTTGTGCTTAGCACAGTGGGGAGCAAAGACCTATTGATTACACACCCACAGCCCCGCAAACACAACCTGGTGTTCTTCTTGCCAGGGGCAAGTGCTGGCCCATCCTCTTCTTGTAGGTGGTGGAGGAAGAGGGCACAGGACCCCGCAGTGCTGACTACACTGCTGGGAGTGAGATTGGTGTGCTGCCATCCACGTGTGCACATCGAGCAATTCCTGCACCTCAGCTGCGATTCTTTGTCCGACCTTCTGTTTTCAACCTCCATTTCATTAGCTGCTCCAGCACTGTCCTCACAGCCCTGATGAGTGACCAACTCCTGCCTTCCTGAGGCTCTCAGAGATGTGGTGACATCTCACTGATTCGTCTAGCTGATGGTGACTCCTACCTCATGTTGCTTTAAAGTACCATTCAATAGGCAGCAGGCAAAAATTTTGTGATGCAGAAGTGGTGCAACTATTGGTTTGTTCATTTTATATGTCATTTTCTTGGCAGCAAAATTAAGGCTTGGTGTTTGGTAGCATAGTCATGACAACTTGCATTGCAGTATGCAACACTTAGGGAGTATAATATTGTAGTTGTGACATTACATGACTTAATTTACCTCATGGTTCATAATTTATTTTATACATTGGCTTCACAGCCAAGTTCTGTTCAAGAGTAATTAATCTATCAAAAAAATGCTGTTTCTGTTCATTAAAAAAAGTGTTAACAAATTTGGGCTAAATTCAGTAAGTAATTTTGGAAAAAAAACAAGTGATCTTCTTCAACATGAAATATCTGATTTAAATTATATCTCAAATTGAGGCAGAACATTATTCCTTCTTCTGATTCAGCAAAGAGAAGAAGAAAACCACTGGTCAAACAGAGGGCTTTGACCTGAACTGGGTGTGGATTTTTTTTCAGAGGATGGTTCACTTTCTTTCTGGTGTTCACGTGTGGATTTTGAATGGAAGATCGAATCAGCTGCTGAGATGAAGGAGTATATTGCACACCTGCTCCATGCCCAGACTCAGGGCTGTGTGTGAGAGAGTGTGATGACCCTTAGTGGTCATTCATAGAAAAGAGGGGGGTGGAAATTCAGACACAGCTGATCTGCTGAAGCTGCCTCAGGCAGATGACCCCCACTGACACGCACCCACAGCCGGAATGCAAACTGTATCTGAGCTGTCAGATTTTGGCTTCCAGCTCCTGGGCTGAGCCGTCAGCGATGGGCGGGTGGTCCCACGTGGTTTGGTCCGTGCTGTCCCGAGAGAGAGAGCACAGAAACATTGTTCAGTCTGGGGAAGCTGCTCTCAGCCTGGAGGGTTTTGTTTGCATGCTGGATGCATGGAGTTTGAGAAGAAGGAGCCCATGAAAATCACGGGCTCTCTTAACCCTGGCAATGCCAGCAGGTGCTTCCCGCTGTGCTCCCCCAGCCAGGGAGCTCCTTGGGCGCTGTCCTTGGCTCGCGAGGCAGGGCGGGCAGTTTTGCACATAAGGTGCAGATACGGCTGCTGATGAGCAAAGTCCTGGGGAAGGCCAGGGGAAACCATGCCAGAGTGTTTCCTTCCGGTCTGACTCATTCTCATTCATGAAGCCAGAGCCAGGCCAGGGCCCTCCCTGGCACTGCTCTAGTTTTTTGGTTTATGTGTAATAGCTACAGACCTGAGGGCATGGGAGGCATGAGGCCAGCTTAAACAATAAATACCCTGCTGTGCCTTGCTGCTTAAACAGAGTAATTACTGCCTTACTACATGTGACCCCTCTGTTCCTGTCCCTCCGGCGGTTGTTATTTCATGGCTCCCTTTACACAAGGGATGGCTGTGCTTCTCTCCCAGCTGTACATCTCTCTGTCTGCCACTGTCACACCTCCTGCCTTTCCCACTCGATCTGTCTCGTGTGTTTCTCTTTGTCAACAGCTGAATACCATTTTCTCTTTTTCTCAGTCACTGAAGAATCTCACTTTTTTTTTTTTTGCATTTCTCTCTCCCAACCACTCTCCCTCTCTTCATTCTCCCTCTGTTTTTTCTCCATCTATTTTTGTCTTTTCCCAAGCTTTCCCCGTTTTCACCACTTCTCATGCTACTCTAGGTTTTCTGCCTGCCTTTCTCACTGTAGCATTGTAGCACTAGCTGTCCCTTTGCTTATCCACCATCTGCTTCTCTCTACTGATCTCTTTGCTAAAAACAAGCCTCTTCAACTAAGGGATGGGAAAAAAATGACAAGCTCATTGGAATCTGTGATGGCTGAGGAGACAGGGACTGATAAATGAAAACTTCAAAGTTTTGAATAAAAAAAAAAGAAAACCCTCAGCTGGAGGTAAAACAAAAAAAAATCATGTCAAAGCCTCCCTTAGCTATTTTTGTCTTTCAGAAGCCTGTTCCTAGGGAATACAAGGTGCAGAGGGAAGGAGGAAAGTTAGGTGAGCAAAACCTCAAACACTAAATGGAGAGTGCAGAGACAACAAAACCTGCTGTTCAGCAATAGAAGTTGCTACACACAAAAAACTTCAAATGGCATCCATTGATTTCCAATCTTTTTTATCTCCTTGTATCTTGTTTTAGACCCAACCAAGATGCATAACCCATTCTGCTCCTCTCTTTTCACAGCTACAAAGATGCTTGGAGGGAAAACAAACATAGGAGCAGAGTGGCTCATCTCTTTCTCCACATGCCAAATGCAAACAGATACTTTCAGCAGATATAAATTTTAGTTTAATTTAAGACCACAGCAGTGTTAAAAAAAATAAATAAGAGAATTAAAGTAATCTCTGGACAAGAAGAAGCCCAGCATTGGATGCACAGACAGGAGACGAAACAAAATGTGGCTGCCACCTCTGGAGCTCAGCTTCTCCTTTGGAGATGTAAGAAACTAGGGCATGAAGGGAAAGGCCTCCCTCGTAGAGAATGTGACTGAATGCATTGCTGGCCCTGACTAGCTGAAAGAGCTGTCTGCACACATTACAAGTGGGATTTTGTCTAGGTGTGTATCATTTGCAGAAAGGAAGCATTTAGCCTTTGAGGAAAGAGCGATGGTGTAGTGGCAATGCAAGGGGCCGTTTGGGTAGAGGTGAGTAGGGCCCGTAAATGCCTGGGGATCATGTCAGTCTGTGTTTCTGCACACATAGGCGGATTTATAGATGTAAAAACAAATAAAATACATAGTATATAAAATACTGTGAGAGCATAGGCAGTGTGCACACCAACAAGGACAATATGCAGAGCCAATGGGGTTGTACAAGGCTATTTCCAGAGGGTAAGGGGAAAGGGAGGCTGCTTGCCAGCAGGCTAGCATAGCCAAGCAGATTTGCTGTTCAGCTTCATTACTTACTGGGTTCAATTAGGAAGCCAGGGGATAGGAAATGTGGCTGAGGAAAGCAGGCCTTCAAAGCCTTCCTCCTGCACACATCAAAGCTGCTGCCACAGATCCCTCTGCGAAAAGGCTCTGCCAGCTCCGAGCAGCAGCAGCCGCCTGGCTCGCGCTGCTCGGGGTCATTCCCTCTTGGTTTGATTGTCAACCCTCCCGGGCTCATGCTCTCTCTATCTCCAGCCTCCAGAGCAGAAAGCTCCTCTTCCTGATTCACTAGGACAGAGTTAAGGAGCTACAGCTTGGCAAGATGATGTTTAATGGGGCTGTAGCAACAAACCAAGATAACTATGAACATGTGAAAGACAACCTGCAGGGAAGCGGGTTGCCTGAAGTCATGCAAGGGGATGGTTTAGGATGTGAAGAGCTGCACTGAGTGAGAAGTCATCCGCCTAGGGAAACCTGAAAGGACCCTCACTGGGAAAGGGCTGTACTGAACCAGGCAGAACAGCCAGGAGACAACCCTTGTCAGCAAGGAAGCTTTGGCAGTATGGTCAGAATTTCATCCCTTGATAATCTGCTCAAGGCAAATGTCTCCTCCTAATGGGAATGGAGTGGCTCGCTTGCCAGGAGCTGGCAGTCCCTCTTTCACCTAATAGAATCTGTTCATTGTTATCGGTACCAAAGAGCATTGTCCAAGCCTTCTCCCTCCCCACTTTGATAAACTGCAGAGTGACAACCATCAGTTCCCCACCAAAGCTGGCTCGTGTGCAGAAACATTTGTAAATTCACTCAATGTATTTCACTCTGTTCCTGCTTCCCCCACCCCCTGTTTGCCTTAGAGGTTAGAGTTAATATGACTCACCTAATCTGGCTGCCAAAGTGAATTAGTGAAAACATCTCTACAGCTCTCTGCAAGATATCACAACCTGACATTTCTCTAACACACTGTGATACATCTTTCCTCTCCCCGATCTGTACTACAACACCTCAATTTTATATAAATGCTTTTTGTTAGAAATGGTTAACGTGTTCTTAGAGGGGACAAGGCAGTAAGCAAAAGGGTCTGTCTTGAAAGTGAGAGTAGCTCAGTTCCTGTAGCAAAATGTTGATGCTCAGGGTCACCAGTGCAGAGATAAGAACAGTGTTACCACTTATTCAGCAAGAGACTGTCACAGAAACTTTCCCTGAAATATTATGCTTATATGTGTGTCCTAGAGCAAGGGAAGGAGGAGCTGAATAGGGTTATTGATGTCTTTGACATGCCCTTTAGAACAGAAGTCCTGCCTTTCACTTACTTCCAGGGCACTCCACTGGGCAAGCCAGCAGCTCATCCTGTCTTGGGAGGGGTTCTGCATAGCCGAAAGCTCCTGCTGGACATGGTGCACAGTACACTTCAAGTGCATGTATGTATGCAGGGGAGAAGCTCAGAAACATCTTCCCCTGGGAAAGTATCTACCCTTGTAGGTTACTTTGGAGCTCCACTGATGTGGTTCTCTAACAGACAGACTTAACTGCACCCGTAATGAGGGTGCCACTCCATTAGAGCTGGTTAAGTCACCCTCAACCCTGTCTTCATTACGGTGACAGTCTTGTGACAAGGGCAAATTGCAGGAGAAGCAAGTCCCACTTGGAATGAACCCTGCGTATAAACAAGGCAGAATTGCAGAGCAAATGAGTTGCAAAACAGAGGCAAATTATGTTTTAACCTTTTTTTTTGGTGAGTCTTTCCCTGATGTCTGATTAACTTTCCAGTCAACTGACTGACCTACCAACTGGGAGTGCTGCTGTGAAAGGAGAGGAGTGTTGATTGTCAGCTCAGTTTGGGGGTGGGATTTTTAAAGTGCTTTATTAGCAGGTAGCAATATAAGCAATATGCCATAAGAAAATCTGGGAATTAAGAGAGTTCCCCAACAGAAGTTATCCCTGCTGTAGCAAAACCAGAAACAATGTGCTGCCTCTACAGACACCAGCATGGTGCAGTAGTTGCAATGCAAACCTTGATCTGTGTAACACCTCATCTGAAATGCTGTGTTCAGTTTGGGGTATCACACATCCAGAAAAATGTGAACTTGTCAGAGAGGTCTAAAAGCAAAGAACAAGAATGATCAAGAGCCTAAAAAAACCTCACCTACAGAGGAAGGTTGAAAGTCCCTGGGAATGTTCAGCCAAAAGGAAAAAAAGAAAAAAAATGACAACTGAGGGAGGAACATAAGTGATTTAAAAGTTGATAAAAGGCTGTTGCAGGGAAGGAGGGAATGATTTGTTCCTTTTGTCTGTAGTGGCTAAGACAAAAGTAATAGCTTTAAATTGCAGCGAGGGAGACTCAGGTCAAACTTCAGGAAAGTCCTCCAGTGGTAAGGACAGCAAAGCACAGGAAGAGATTGTCAGAAGTGGCTGCAGAATCTCTGCTGCTGAAGGGCAGAGGGTGGCTGTGTCCCTGACATGACTCGTGTCCTGCCTTGAGACTGGGGAACGGATTAGATGGTGACTGAAGTCCCTTCCACAGTTCTGAGATTCCCCTAATTCTGGTCCTACAGAGGTTAGGATTCCCTAACATATTCATGAGTTCCAGCAATAAAAAACACCTGTGAAAATCCCACCCTGCTTCCTTTCCTACTGACTCTTCACAGCATCAGCCCCAGCGCAGAGCAGAGGACTGAGAGCCATGTCCTGGCAGCAGGAGACAACTTTGCCTCCTTCCCTTGTGCAAAACGCTGCTGCCATGCAGGAAGGTCCTGCAGCAGACTGTTAGGGGATGCAAAAACCAAAGCAGTTGTAAATTTTAGACATAGCAATGAGATTTTTGCTACCTGAACATCTGGTAGGAGCTGGAAGAAGGGACTGCTGATTAGCCCTGCTGAAAGAGAGGGAGAGCCCTTGTCTTTACATGAGTTTAATAGGTACACTGCTGTTTTCATGCTGAGTCTCCATGACAGGGGGTGGTTTTCCCCTAGAATGATTCTGAAAATTGCCTGTGAAAAAGAAAAATAAAAAAAGACAAAAAAAAAAAAAAGCAAGGGACAGAGTTCTGAGCAGATTTTGAAGCTTCTGAAGTTCCTTTCTGATGCTGAAGGGAACTGCACACAGCTGGCATCACCAGTGTGTGTGGCCAGGCTGACCTGGCTGAGACACTGCAGCAAGTCTGTGCCTCTGGGGGAGGGATTTGCTGCAGGTGGCTCCATAGGAAGTTCACCTCAAGGGACCAGACTTACCCACTGCTTTCATGCAGTGCCAGAAACCAAGGCAACAGTAGGCACTATATGAACTCCCTCAAAAACTGTAAGCACTTTTGTGAAGTGGGCAGGGTTGCAGAAGTGCTCGACACCTGTTGAGCAGAAAACATCTTCTGGGCAGAGAGATTTTTGGAAAATCTGACCACTCTCTGAGGAACCTGAATGGGAGCTCTTGTGATCTGACCTTTTTTTTTTTTTTAAATCTGTCTTTTACCCTTTTAGGGTAGCGGGCTGATTTCTCTGTGTACGCAGGCACACAAGTGGCACTTGCAGTTTCCAGCGCTGCAGAGCAGTGCTTACAGCCCTCTGAGAGGAGGAAATGTGGTTCAGATTCTTTCCAGGAGGTGCCCTACTGTGCTTTCTGAAGGAATAGGGTACATATACCAATCCTAATGTTTCATGCTTCCCTGGCAACTTTTATGCAATGAATCTAAAGTGTCCTACATGGGTTAACCTCCCTGCCCTGCTCTAACCAGGAGGTGATGGGAGAGGGGAGGCTGTTTGCTGCAGTTTACAGAGGGAGAGTAAAGGAGTGACTCACTCAAGGTCACACAGTGAGTTAAAAGCAAGGTCACAGACCTCCGCCGATTCCTGCCCCCAACCATAACCCCGACTGACACTCAAGTCACTGTTTTCCAAAGTGTGTAAGTGAGGCAGCACAGTTTAAATGTGTCATTTCATATGTACATTAGCTCAGGGATGTGTGATGATTATTGGTCTCTGCAGATCAAATTACGGTTTGTTTCTCTCAGTTTGGCTGTGTTTAATGGTAGCTTGATCTGATCGATGGCACTTCAGGGTGGTGGTTGCTCTGGGAGACAGAAAGACATTTTTCACAGTTTTGCAGTGGAGAAAAGGGTGCTGACAACACATCTGAGGACCCAGCTAGCCCTGAACCAGCACATCACCCACAGCCTGACTAACCTTTGGTGGTACGCAGCCATCACACTAGTGAACTTAATCTGATCTTATGTGGGGGAGATTTTGCTTCTCAGCCTGGGCAGCCTGTGAGATGCTATGCATTGTACCACCTGTATGGTGCCTTCCAGATTTTCAGTCTTCCATAATTAAATGACAGGCTGGTATCTTGCTGATGCGGCTTCTGAAATAACTTTTAAAAGGCTCATGACTGTTGCTTGTTTGCAGACTCCATGTTGTGATTGTTCCTCCATAGCAATTTCCTAAATCTGAAAGCCTAACCGAGCCACTCTCTGCATTTTTCTGTCCTACCAGGCAGAGAGTTTGAAGGTGAGGAGGAGTACCTGGAGATCCTGGGGATCACACGAGAGCAGTCGGGCAAGTACGAGTGCAAAGCTGCCAATGAAGTTGCCTCAGCAGACGTCAAGCAAGTCCGGGTCACTGTGAACTGTGAGTACATCACAGCTGGGGCAGGGCAACGGGGAGAGCTTTGCCCACAGGCGAGGGTTACTTCAGGATAAACAGAGAAGCATTTCTGGGTTTGGATTATACAATATGAAAGGGAGGGAGCTGTGGAAACTATCTGCAATCAGATGCCACAGGGTACAGTTTGTGCTTTAAACCTGGTAATATATAAGAAAAGGCTGGGGGAGGTGTGGTACAGAGAGACAGACAGAGAGGGAGGACAAGAAACAAGAGCTGTGAGTTGCCCCCGTCTCTCCTCTCCGAAACACTGGCAATGCCTTGTTTTCACTCATTGATATTCGGGTGAACAGTAGCGTGAAGAGAAGCTTCACCAAGGCAGCAGGGAGAGATAAGGGAGGGCTCAGCTGGCTCAGAGCAAACACATGCCTGCCTGCACCCAGCCATCTCAGCAGTGTCTACATGGCTATCACAGCCAGGGGACACGGGGCAGAGGCATGTGTTAATGACAGGGTGCAAAAACTTAACTTTTATGCTGGTTTCAGGTCATTAGTTTAAAGCTCTGTCTAAAAGACCCTTCGTGCACTGGTGCAATACAGAAAGGGGTTTTGGCCAAAGGATACAGCAATCCCCTAAAAGCACTGAAAGGCACAGCAAGCTGTGGCTTACTTCAACACATGTGGATTGGGGCATGGATCCCATCCCATATGTGCTTAGACAGATGTCCACTTCACTCTGTTGGCATGCTCCTCACATAGAAACACAAAATACTTCAAACCGCTGCTACTGTTTAATCCTACACGTGTATATGTCCACCTCCATACTTGTATGGCTTGTATTTGGCACTTGAGTGATGTAAAGTAAGCTATCCCCGTGTACCTGCTTTGTTTCCTTGCTTGGAGTCTAATAACTTTGCAGCAAGGATGTATGAATGGGAGGTATGTCCTCTCCTGACCTTCTTCAGTTTAAATTGAGACTTAAACCAGAATATTAACTTAAATTTAAATTGGAGATGGCTACAGACATATTTCTGGGTGCATATTCATGCCTTGATTCACAGGTAGAACTGTTAGGGAGCAGGTTAAGGCAGAGAGCTGATGGCACCAAGGGTTTCAGGCAATACCAGTCTTAATTTGACTGTAGTGATTATAGACCTTTTAATACCATCCTTGCTCTGCATTTCTTTCCCTTGGCCCCATGTGGGCCATCACATCAGATCAACTTTTCTGTCTTGCTTAGAAGTTGAAGTTATAGGCTCCCTGCAGCATCTTCCGAATCCACAGTTTTTTATAGTTCCCTTAGAAATTGGGTGGCAGTGGTTTAATATCAGCTGCCTAATGGGCCAAATTTGGCATTAATATGAACTGTAGTAGCAGATTCTCTGCACTGAAAGTATAGAAGTGTCAAAAACAGCTGAGTTTATAAACTGGAGTCTTTCCATGAGAACCAATTAATAGTTTCAAACATTTCTGTGAAACATAATTTCAATGGTGCTTTAATGTGTTTGAAGCAGATTGTTTGTATAAAGTCAGAATGTTTGATTTTCATTTAGATTCAACACATAATAACTATGCCACAGTAAGATCTTAAACATTTTAACTGTTGGAAAATATGAAAAAGTGATGTTAATATGTGGTGTAATTTGTAATGTAAGCAACTTAAAATTCCTTAGGGACAGATTTTTTCTTTTGAAAGAAAGGGAAATATATCTAAGACACTATGAGGACCAAGCAGGAAAAAAGAGTCCTATTAGAGGAATGAAAACTAGATATTTACATACATCTTTCCTCATCCTGCTTTGTTAGACAACACCAAAAGCAGCTTAAAGTGGGAAAACCACCGTAAGTTTGAAAAATGTGGCCTGTCCAACCTCAGGAGCTTCCTGGCCATCTCTTATCATCTACTGTGGTGCACTGTCAGCTCAGACTGCAGGAGAAAGCATCTCACTTTGCTTTGGTCTCACACTACCACCTTCAGGCTTCCCAAGTAACTGCCCTTGCACATCACAGACAGGGAAACTGAGGCCGGGGGAGAGTGGGAGGGGAACAGCTAAAGGAATTCCGCTCCTGGCTTCCCAGGCAGCAAACGGCTACACACAGAGCAGCTGCTTTCTAGGTGCAATAGGCTGGTTGCTTTGGGACTGCCACTTGCCCCTTCTCCGGGAGAGCACTGCACCAACTTCTTAAAGTGGTGCTCAGAGCAAGGGGCTGGGCTCCCTAGCAGGAGGCTGGGAAGCAGACACTTCCTGGAATCATTTTCTAGGACCATGGAAAGATGCCTATTCATTCTGTGACTCACCTCTTGTATCAGATTCATGAAATGGAAAGGTTTGTCTTTTTGCATACAGTAAGAAGATATACTGCTCAAACAAAAAAAATCAAATAAGAATGGTTAAAAAATCACCTTTGCTATCCTTTTATTATCCCTCCTCCTTTTCAAATTAAAATATTTACATGAACCCACAGCCTTTGAATGTAGGATCCTATTTATGTAAACTTATTAATATTTATTATGTTAGAGGGTGCACTGCAATATCCCTAAAGCCCTGCATAAAATCCCGATTAAGGTCAGGGAAGGGATCATATTGAGATGGCTAATGTGTTCACAAACAAATTTCCTTCCCTACATTCTTCAGACAGAATTTTTTTTTCTTTGACTAACAAAATCCGTTTTGCTTCCTTTTTTTTTTTTTTTTTGGCCTTTCAGTTCTGGGACAGATACAGATGGCAGAGTGTGTTTCATGGTAACTTGAGTCTCAGTAAAGTATCTGTCTGAGTCACAGCCCTGTAATCTCAGGGTATGCAAGTATTAGTGACAAGAGACAAGGCACTTATTCCTTGATCTCTCTCAGCAGCCAGGTGGAAATAATTCTGCCTTTTAACATGTAAAGCTTATCGCTTAATATTTTGAATGTGGGGCTGGGATTGAAAATGCTGGTGCCTACCCTACCTGGTATCCAGCCAGTACTGAGACCAAGCTCCAGCAGAGCACACCAATATATTTTCCAAGTTTGGTTTGCCCATGGCACAACACTCAGACTTCAAAGTAAGCAGAGGTGGGAGCACCGTGCTGGGCTGAGGGCAAACTTCAGGCAGAGCAGTCACAAGCAAGCCCATCTGGAGCTTTTCACAAAGCACAATTTCCAGGAAGGTTTGATTAGGATTTGTAACCTTGGACACCTAAGGGAAGTGTCTCAACACTGGCTCTCAGAGTTGCACCCACAGCTTCTGCTGAAGTTCTTCTCTTTTAAGCCATTAATGTATTTCTGTTTCATACATGTTGCCTCAGTCCTTTCTTATTATAGTTTTGGCATTAGGCAAAGAGTTTGTATGGAATACAATTTTCATGCTAGTGTTAAATTCCTTCTTTATTCCTTTACTTTTGCTGTCTTCCTTTACCCTTGATGAAGTCGTTCTCTCATCTCCTCTCTGATAAGCCCACGTGAACTACAGATCCATAGGTAAATATTAATAAATTGCAGAAGTCCATCATTAACCTTAACTTTGCCTGTGTATGCCTATGCATATATGACAGAACTTTATTCAGCAGTGCTGAAGAGAAGCATATCTAAGGAATACTGTTAATGTTGTTTATCAGGGAAAGCTCAAAGAGCAGTGCTCTGCAGAGGAGCAGGGGGAAACAAGGCCCACAGCAAGCAGCTGCCATGGGCCTCCAGTAGCCCAAACAGTTTGCATGAGGCAGACAGCCCTGACATAGTTCCACTCTTTTGTTCCACCTGGAAGTGTGTGGGCTGACCACGTGTTTCCTTCCCGCAGACCCTCCCACCATCACAGAGTCCAAGAGCAATGAAGCGGCCACGGGACGACAAGCCTTACTGCGGTGCGAGGCATCAGCAGTGCCCACGCCTGATTTCGAGTGGTACAGAGATGATACCAGGTAAGGCCTTTAGCTCCCCTCTTCCCTCCTCTCTTTTTCAGTCCATTGAATAGGGGTTCCTGTCATCTTCCCCAATTCCTCTCAAACAAATTGCTCCTTACAATCCGTTTGAATCGCAGTGTCCCATCAGACTCGGCAGAGCCAGCATGGTCATGGCCAGAGGAGGCAATTCCTCTCTGTACTGGAGATGCTGAAGGACGTGCAAAGGATGGAGCTCTTGCCTTGAAGTCAATTATAGGCCAATATCCAATTAATTATAGGCCAATACCCAATTAATACACTGTTCATGTGTGAAGTAGCCCATGATACAGACCAAAAAGTAGGTAGTATAAGTCTTCAATTAGGTAATGCTGCTCGAGGTGCACTCTTCTAGGGAAAGGAGCTGCTGAGATACGCGATTCCCCAACCTGTGCGACCTGAGCCTCTCAGACCTGCTTATGAGAATAAATGAGAAGAGAAAAAGGATCTGTCCTTTCTACCTCAGCATTTACCTAGCATTGAGAAAGTTGTGTTGTTACCCTACATTTTAGGGTAGCCAGCCCTGCACAGGGTGCCCATGTTCAGGGGTGACTCAGCATTGTTATAGGCACATATCGTAAATCAGTGTGTTTCACTAAGAATATGTTGTTCAAGTACAGACTAGCCTTCAGCTGGCCATGGTGTGTTCATTTCCAGAGTGACTCAGTGCTTGGTAGACGCTTCCTCCCTTTCCCTTGCCTTTGCTTGGTTCTTCACTGCTTTACCAGTGGCATTTAATCCCACTGAACTACTACGTTCCTTTCATTCCCTCCTCCTGTCTTCCATCCATGCTTTCTTTGGTCTCTTTCCTCTCACATCCCCTCCCTGCTTCCCCCTACCCTCACCTGCCAGCTGGGCTGAATGATTTGCTTTGGTGCATGTTGGGGAGGGCTTTCCTTCCCTCTACACAGCTGCCATTGCACTATACGCCTCTTCTCCTGTCTTCCCAGGATAAACAGCGCCAATGGTCTGGAGATAAAGAGCACGGGGAGCCAGTCTCTGCTGATGGTGGCCAATGTCACTGAGGAGCACTATGGGAACTACACCTGTGTGGCTGCCAACAAGCTGGGAGTCACAAATGCCAGCCTATACCTTTACAGTAAGTAGGGGACAGGGTGAAGGCAGGCTCTCGCAAAGACACAAAGGCTGTGCAGGAAGCACATGGTGGCCAAAACTTAGGAAGGGTCTGATTGACAATCCAGTCCCCTCAGACCTCCAGCCATGACCTGGCTTTCAGCACTCTGCTTTGGATACCCAAGTGTTCATACTTGCCTTGAAACACAAACATAGCCAAATCGATAGGTTTACAGTCAAGCCCTTTGATTGACTGGCTTCGCTGAAGACAGATTTTGTTAAAATAATAAAAATGTGTTTGTTTTAAAGCTGGAAACAAAAAACCCTTTAGAATGACAGCCCCTTTAATAAGTAGACAGAAGGCCAGGGCTCGGAGGATCCATGACAGCTGAGAAATGACAAGTAATTCAGAGAGATGGAGAGAACTAGCCACCGAGCCTGAGGAGAACAAGACAGAGTCAAGAAAAAGAGAAATTGGTTTGGAACTGGAAGGGACAGAAATGAGAAAAGATAGAATGATTTTAAAGGGATATACCATAGGGACATTGGGGGAAAGGTAATCAGCAGATGAAATATGGAATAAGGTTCCTTGGATCTCATTCTGCTACCTTTCAATTACTGAGTTTGTCTTAGTAAGTATAAACAGACAGAAGCAGGGACTAGACCAAGCTCTATAGCAGAGTTACCTGCTGGTTCTGAATTTTGCAGCTGATTCAAACCTGACCCTAAACAGAGCCCCTGCCCCTCAACTACCATCTGCATGAACACACAAACTGTAGTGTATTTAAAATGCAGTTCCCAATTCCAGGTCTAAAACTTGGGCTAGACTTGGCCCACATGTTATTGGCATCAGAGATAAACTGCAGCAAACTGACCCACTCACACAAATGAACACGTAGACACAAAAGTGACTGATGGCAGTCTTCCTGTGACAGTCCCAAATTGAATTAAAACTCTCATGTCATGACCTGCATGCCCTTTTAAACAGAAAAAATTATAAGCTGTGTAAAGCAGTCAGTATGGGATGCAGCTTAGTCTAGTTTCTGCTCTCACAAAAAAAACCCCAAAGTTATGCTTTGGTTATTTTTAACAGATGTAGAGCAAAAAGATAAATCCATGGACATTCTTTGTTTACCATCTTTGGATTTATTTCATGGCAGTTTGAATTTTTTGCAAGTTTGGGTATATTTTGTGGCAGTTATTTTCTAAAGAAGAGATATTATCATAAAAGAACATATATTTGATTTCCTGTAGCATTGCAGCACACAAAGCAAATTTCTACTTTGAAAGTCTTTTCACCCTGGTCTTGTGACTGTCATGAGATTCAAAAAAAATCATCAGGCAGCAATCTGGAATACAATTTTCAAATACTCCAGATTTTTTTCTTGCTGATATTAATATAATTCTAAGTTTAGAATCCATTTTTTGTTACTGAATTCTAAATTTGGCCCTCTCTGTTGGTTCCTGTTACACAGATGAACTGAAATGCATCACTGAAACAAAATACAAGATGAAATTCAATAATGTATATATGCACATATGATTTTAGTTGGGGAGTTAGTTTCGCTAGAGAAGCATTTTGCATTACTTCAGAACTTCACCTCAAAGGATCTCAAAGGATTTGCTAGCAATGACTATTTTACTATCACAAGTCATTTAGAAATGGGTGAGTGTTGTTAGCACCGTTTTGCAGTAGGAAGTTAAGGTGCAGAGTGAAGAAGTGGTTTACCCATGGTCATAAAATGAGTGGCAGAACCAGTGAGAGACCCAGGGAAACCTTGCAAAGTTGCTGTTAACTGCTCCATGAGGAAATGTGGCAACTCTTAAAGATGATTTGCAAGAGTGAGGATCCTATTTTAGCCCACTTTTGATGTGTATGAAGAACACTTTCTTTCAAGTTGTTGGATTTTGTTTATAATTTTTTATAAATTCAAGGCCTGTTTATACTGGAGGACACTAGAGAACTTCACAAGAGCGAGGAGGGTGGAGGTGCAGGAGCTGAGAGAGATTTGACGATTTTCAGTGACAAGTTTTTCTAACTTGTTTCTGTTGCTTGGTTGATCCCTACTTTTTCACTGTGCAATTGCTTCGTATTGTTTCAGGAAATTTCTGTTCTTCTAGTTAGTGTGGAAGAAAGAAAGAGAGAGAAAAAAATGAATTCAGGCAGCCGACAGCTGCTATTTTGAAGGTTAAGAAATCAGGGGGGAAATGAGTGAAGGGAATCCAGCTTCATAAAGATAAAGAAAGCTGCTGAAAAAACCTACAAGCCCAGATGAAAGAAATGCTGTAGTGATCACACAGTAGCTGAAATAACAGGTAATGCACATTCCCAGCCACACACTTGGACAGAAAAAAAAAAAAAGGCAATGCCAAGTTTTTGCAAGGTACAGCAGATACTCAAATACTTGGGAGTGTTTTTCATCCCTGGAATCAGAGATCTTATTTCCTTTTTAAACCGAGAACAAGCTCACTGCAGAGCAACATCCCAGTGGGGAGGTAAGTACAGCGATGGTTCCTCAGTGTCCCATTGCAGCACAAAAAAGAATGGCAGCAAGGAGTGAAGAAACAACCAGAGAGTTAATAATGAGGTACTGGCAGCTTTGCCTGAGGTGGAGGGCAGACAGGGAGCGAGCGAAATGATGTGAAAGAACAGTTTTAGCAATAGAGAAAAATTGGTGGCTACCATTTCATGAAATCTCAGTCAGCACTGAAAAACTCTCAGAGAGACTGAGTGCCTTAGATGTCAATGTCATAGATAGAAAATGCATTAAAATACAAAAGCAGCTTCCTTGAGTTGTATGAATAGATAGCTAGTGATCTTCCTTAAAGGATGTAGCAGCAGGATTGCCTGCTGTAGGTAGAGAGATTTATACCCCTCACTCCTGGAGACTGAGTTTACAACAACGTAAATATGGCCCTACCAAAGGTTTAAGTTACCAGGAAACTGTCTCCAACAGCAAATATGGAGTATGTTTGTAGAGAGGGTACTCAGGTACAGTTTGATGATACAACTGATCTAACAGCTTGCTGACTTTCCTTGCTCCCCAGTCCTTTTGCTCATCCTACTCTCTGCCACGTGGTTTTGTTGTTTCCCTTATTCTGGCACTCAGTGGACATCTCACTGAGGCTGCCCAACCTGTTAAACCAGTGAATAGGTAAATGAGCTTTACTGCTCATCTCCCTAAAATGCCCCTAATGTTCTCTCTTGTTGTACTGAGCTGAACTAGTTCATGGCTGGGCTCAACAGGCACCAAAGCCCATGCAGCAGAGGAAGCTCTATCACACATCCATGGGTATGAGGAGTTGGAAAGCAGGACCATGTTTGGCAGCAGTGGTGAGCCAGTAGGTTGATTCAGCTCTGCAGAGCCTGGGAGCAAGATTTGTAACCCCTAAGCACAAAAAAGGGTCAGTAATACACATCTCTGTTACCTGACAGAGAAGCAAAGCCAGGGCTGCCATCACAGAACAACAGAGGTGAAAAGCAGTGGCACAACTGAAGCAAAAGGGTTCTTCCTCCAAGTGTATTAGGAGTTAAGGAACATATTTTCTTTTTGTTTTACTCACCTAACAGTATTATGAAAAGCATATGAGTGAAAGTCACAATTTGTATCTTAACACATGCTACACAGAAGTGTATATATATATATATATATATATATATATATATATATAAATACATGGCAGATACACATTTGCTGGAGGAACACAGATGCATGAGTTTAGGTGTAGGTGAGTATGTATACATAGGGATGCACCTCTGTGATGTAGAAGCAAATCCACACACCCCTCCACAGGCACACACAAGCAGGTGCAGCACCTGGCACATTCTAGCAAAGCAGAGAAAAGAAAAAAAAAGCTTTTCCAATTGAGTTGCCTTCTGCCTCCTGCTGAGCTAGCCCACCCCATAGGCTGAAACAGGAGACAGCAGCACAGTGCTGCACATCCTGATGCAGTCCTGCTGGCTCAGTTGGCTCAATTATAGGACACTGCCCCATCAGCAGGTCCCCTACTGGATCCTCTGCACCCTTTGGGGAATCAGCAAGCGCAGAGATGAAGCAGAAGCTGGTAAGACAGTGCCAACTCAAGAAGCTTCAGGTGGAGCCCAGCAGTTTTGGTTGCAGCAAGGCACATTCCTAAAAGCTGGCATTAGCCTCTAACTTGTCAGTATTTGTTAGCATCCTGCCACAAGTTTGCACACGCCGACACCCATCCTTCCACTCTGCCCACGCTTTGTTGTGCCTGAGCATTTGGTTACGGCGGTGGCTGCTGGGGTTTGGAACCTTCACTGTGGCCGAAATCCCTCTTAGTGGCTCTTAGTGTACACCCCCTGTTTTCCTCAAGGCTGTCAATAACAGGGAGACTCAGGAGGGAGGAAAGTGGTTTGGGCTGACTGTCAGAGGGGGCAAGGCCGAGACACTGCTAATGAGCCAGGGTGGAGTAATAAAAGCAGCACACAGTGGGAGAGGGGAACAGAGACAGAGTCCTTGAATAGAAAGCAGCATGATAATGAGGCCATAGTGCTTTGCTTTAACTGCTTATGCTGTGCAGCCTGCAGCCTGCTGTGCAGGAAGAAGGTAAAGGGGAGTTGAGTTATTTAACCAAACTAAATAACAAGGAAGTCTTGTCAGCACAAACAGCCAGCTTTCGCAGAACAATAGTCCCCTGTTGCTACAATAAGCACAGAGATCCAGGCTAGACTTGTATTTGATCTCCCCTGTGCCTTCTGTGGATTCAAACAGCTCCATTACCACCGTGAGGGCAGGAGCTCTGCCAGTGTCATAGGGATGGGCCTGACCTGCTCAATCCTCATGAGCACCAGTGAGACACAAACTCACTCTTTGCACCAAGGATGCTGTAGAAAGAGCATTGGCCTCCAAATAGTTGGGCCTAGGTGATCAGAGAATAGTAGTAGGCTACTGATTTATCCTGCCAAGCTCTGTGTCCATCAGCAGTGATCTTAGCAGGTAAGACAGGAGATAACTCATTGCCCCAGGCCTACCAGCTGTTGCAGCTAAATGTCTGCCTATGGATCAGTCCATGGGTAGGAACTTGTCTCAGACAGTACAAGGCACCCAGCAAGCTCTGAAGGCAAAGAAAGGAGACCTTTTATTCCTGGGTTTGTGTCTGGCTCTGCCAACAGTTCAGCATTTGACCTTGGGCAAATTGCTTCCTTGCTCTGTGCATCACCTGCACCATCTGTGAAGCAGAATCAACACTACTATTAGCCTCAGACTGAGGTCTCTGGTACTGGTTTCCCCTCACTGCCCATGCAATTCTTTTGGGATCCTTTGTGGAAGAAGCAAACCTTGAAGCCAGCAGTGACATGTATCGAAGTCCTGCTGTGACGCATAACGAGGACACATTATAAAAACCCTATAAACAAGACAGCAGGCTCTGCCTACAACTGGAAAATGATGAGTCTGCAAAAACTCTGACCCTCCCAGAGGACAAAACCTAAAGAAGCAGAGTGCCCTTGAGGATTTGCCAGGGCGACTGCTCCCATCCACAGATCCTCAAGGGAGGTGTCATTGGCAAGAACTCCATTGTGGAGCAGGTTCTGGGGAGGCAACAACTACCCATGGAGGACTTTCACAGCTCACCTCTCTGCCAAGACTACCTTCCAGACAGAGGTGTAGCTCAGAGGAGCTGTAGAGTGATGACGTGAGTGGTCTTGAAAGTCAGAGGGAAGATATGGACCATCAACTCCAATTACCTTCACTGTAGGTGCTTAATCCCTCTTGCTGTTTGGCTATTATTTGTTTAGTTTTTCAAATCACTTCTCTCTGACTCCCAGTCCCAGGGGATGTTGATGTGTATTAGGCGTGTTGCTAGCAAAATGCTCTGTATATGAAACCTACTCTAGTTCATTTAATTTGGGGATGGACAACTCCATCAGGTTTGTATCTGCTGCTTGCTTGGTGTGAAAAGTGGCTTGTCCTTTTCTCATGCATGTTGCTTATTGTTTTTTTTCCCCCCTTAGAACGAGTTTTACCCACACTCCCCAATCCTTTTCCAGGTCAGTATGTGTTTTATGTTGAAATAGCTCTTTAGCCGGGTCATTCTCCGTCATCCTGACAAATGCTCAGAGCTAGGCATGGGCAAAACAGCTCAGAAATGCAGGAAAATAAGGACTTTCCCTTCTCATTTACATGTCATTTTGTCTTTTCTGCTCATCTTCCTCATCGTTCTCTTTCCCTCTTCCCTCTTCAAAAAACCAATCAATAACCAACAATTGAACAACAATAACCTTTAACCAAGCTTTGAGCCATGACATTGAGTGGTCCCAGGTGTGGACAGTCTTTAGTTAGGTTCAATCTTCAGTCTTTAGTTAGGTTCAATCTTCCTGCAGACCTACTTCCAAAACACATTCCTGTCCTAAGCTCTCTTTGCCCACTTGTTCAGATTTGGATCAAAAGCATAAGCAGACCTAAAATTTTGCAGAGACGGTGGAAAGGACAAGTAGAAAACTAAAAATTAAAACACTGCCAGGTTTTTTTCACTTTAGTTGAGCATCTTATCATTCACAGTGAAACACTTTTGTTTTCTCATACTTTTGTCCTGCCTCTCCAAGTCTTCCAGTCACATAATCCTGCATCTGAGGCGGACAGCATGAAAAGAGGCACATAGTGAGGTGTTACTGTCTGCTTTATTCCAAAAGAGAAGAAGGTATGAAGGCAAAAAAGGGTCTGCGTGGTTTTTTCTGTCTCTGTGTTGTTCACTCCTGTAGTGAGTGCAGATAGCATGGTCCCAACATCCGTATGAGATCTGGGGCTTGGTTGTGATCTTTTCATTCTGAAAAAGCACAGAGACCAGGCGTGTCCAGAAAGCAGGCTACAGCATTTGAAAAGTGTGTTTGAAACTAAATCAACAATAAGGCAGCAATCCCTGTGCTCACTGAAAAAATCTTGGCCTACAGCTCCTCAGTATCTTTGTTTTACTGCTGTATGAGGAGGATGCACTCAACTTATGGGTTGCTCAGAGACCTAAATTGTTAATGTCTGCACAGAGCTTTGGGATACAGTGTTATTAGGAACCCATGTTGTTTTGCAAAAGAGCACCTGCTTGAACAAAGCACCTGCAGGTACTCCTATGAAAAGAACAATAAATGCTGGGTGTTACACATGCTCTGTTTAACTACTCTGCCATTTTCAAATCAAGCTCTGCTCTTGGCAACTTACTCAGGCTCAGGATGTAGTCACAATTGCCTATTTAAAAGGCAAATCCACAAATACAATTAAAGAAAAGTACCTAAGAAAAAAAAAAAAAAAAACAAGGAAGGGGGGAGGTAGAAATCAAGCTACCATTAAAATTAAATCCCAGAGAGTGATTTGTAAATAACATTCAAGGAGCTGAGAAAAGGAGTAAAGTAGGCCATTGGGAACCTACTGTGGAAAAATAAATCCAATTAAACACCATTATCTTATGTATTGCAAATGAAATTTGTGCTTGGATATGAAATTAAAGTTGCTGAGACTGTTTTGGATGTAGGGTTTTGAGGAGTTTTCCAATTTTAGGTGTTCTTTTTTTTAAACAGAATTTTCAATGACAAATATTTTTGTCTGATGAAAAACCCAGGGGTCTTTGGTTTTATGATTATTTTTATTATATATCCTTAAATTCCACAGGCAGGCAGTGTTAATTTTTTTCATAGCCAGCCCTGTTTACAGCTGGTTTTGAATTAGGAGCCCATTAAGCTAAATGATAAAGCAAAATCTGCGAGTGAGCAAGGCCAGGATTCCCATTACAAATACACCTCCTAATCCACTTGCCAAGGCCATCCTGCACAGCTTTAGTTGATCCTTTAAAACACTTTCCCCTCCATCTCTGAAGCTGTTATATTTTTACTGCTCCCCAGTCTCCTGAGAGCATCTTGAAGGACGTCCTGGTGTGCCATCACTCCTATGAGGAGTCTCCAGGAATTTGTGGTGCCAAATGTTGGTGTATCTCCAGTGACTCATGCCAAGAGGATTTTGCAGAGGTGGAAAGCAGAGTTTAAATACTCTGGGCCTTATTTGTTTCCTGAAAGCCCTTACCAGCTTCTCCATCATGGGCCTTCAGCACAGATGCTGGTGCTTTTCACATTTGCTTTTACTTTGCTGCTCATCTTCAAAGAAACCTTTGGCATAAAATTTTGTTAGACTTTTTTCTTCCTAGGAGTTAATGTTCTGAAATGTAGTCCTCAGCCCTCAATTAAGCTATTCCTCAATAACCAGAATCACAGCCTTCTTCTTCTTCTTCTTCTTCTTCTTTCTCCCTCAATTTTCATTTCTGTTAATCCTCAGTAACACTTCCCTGCCCTATGGGGTTTTGAGCATTAATTTAAAAGGAAGGTGATTTGAGACAAAGAGTGCTGTAGTCCTGCTAAGCATTGCTATCATTAGCTAGCTACTGTGGAAACATCTTGCTTTCAGGCAGGCTGGAGACTCAGAAGCAGCCCATTCAGCTAAACAAACGGGACTTGAATTTGATGAGACACTTTCCTAAAATGATGGTGGAGCCCAGCTGATTCAGCTCTCAACTGAGTTGTCCTTGATAAATTTTCCAGCCCTCCTGATTTTGCAGCCAGGCACTCAAAATGCCTTGAAATGTCTTCTGAGATGATGCCACGTCATCACATCTTTCTGTCTGCATTGTAACATCATGTTATAATGGGCTGACACAAGATCTGGCTGTCACCAAGCAGGGGCCTTACTGCATCATCAGGTGCCTTTTCAAAAGGATTTTTCTTCTAGAAAAAGAGAATTTGTTCATTCCACACCACATCTGCCAATGGAAGGGCAAGTGTGACCACTGTTGAAACTCAAAGGGATCTGTCACAATTATGGCACTAGATCCATCTTTGTCCTTCATTGTCCCTCGTCTTCAGCCCTCTGAACATGAACTCCTTCCCTTTGATCAGCACCTAGTGTCCACATCAGAATGGCTTAGCCAGACTGATGGGTTTCAAAACCTCTGAGTATTCCTCACAGGAGTGTTGTGATGAGGGCTTGCCAGAGGCTAAATAGGGGCTTTCTCAGCATGGTTAGCTTGATGCCCTGGGAGCTGTGCAAGGGGGATGTGGCGTTTCAGAAAGCAACACATCCAGAGCTGCCCACAGGGCAACAAGTGTGTCAATCTTTAGGGCCTGATCAGACAAAGTCACGGCCATCAATAGGCTGACACAAGATTCATAGCAGTGATGTGTTAGCAATTAGCAGAGTGGGAGGGAAAAGGAGAATGAGGAGTCCTGCCTTTCTGCCAAAACGTGCACTGATCGGAGAATGACCCTGTGTGGCTGTAGATCGTAGATAGTCTCCATCTAGCTGTAGCCTGTGTAGCCTGTACTGTCACTAATGCCTTCATCAGGTGGGTGGGAGCTGGGGGAAGGGAGAAAAGAGATGTTCATTTGGGTCTGATGGCCAGAGTGGGAAACAGAGAGCAGCTTTCTTTCTAATGCCCTCTCAGTCCTCTGTCCTCTCTCTGGGTGTCCTAGCTGTGCAGAAGAGAGTTCCTCTGTTGCAGTGGTCACCTCCCACCCACCTCTGCTGCCCTTTCGCTTTCTGTAGTGCATGGCCCTGCCAGTTCTGCTGAGCCGGCTGCTCTCAAGCCAGCAGGGTCTGCTTTGGCAAAAGGGTGGATATTGGAGTCCATCAAAGCTAAGGAGAAAAGCAAGGGGGATTACAGCAGAGACTACAGGCTGTAAAGGGTTAATATTTTATAGAGGTTTGATGACTAGGTAGCCAGCCCTGCCAGTATGATGTGACCAGCTGAAAGACCCCATCCACCTCTGGAGCCCTCTTCACTGAGGCCTGAGGGCACTTGCTCATTTGGGCTCCAGAAAAGAATCCGTGAAATCCAGGCCTTCAGGCCTTTGAAACAAACTGGTTGGCAGAGCTAGGGAAGCCACAGCATAGACAGGCCAAAATAGACAATCTTATATTTTTGTGACCCTGACAGAGAAATAGAGAAAAAATGATGACCAGAAAAAAATAATGGCCATAGGGACCAAGCGCATGAGGGCATACTTGAACCATGGCAAGTCTGGTATTCCCATAAATCCTGAGGCGCTTGAGGGACATAGTTCAGCTGTGCTGGTCACTCCACAGTGATGTGTGGCTGGCTACTCAGGCCTTGCCTCACTTCCCTGAAAGCTGCCTGAGCCCCAGGCACTGGCAGCTGATCACGCCCATGGCCCTGGGTGGGAAGCACAACTCACGGTTCTCCTTGCTTCCCACGGGTGGTATCCACCCAGATTTTCCAAAGAGTTCGGTGTCCATTTGGTGAGTGCAGAAGGGATTGGCCCTGCGGGGTGGATGCTCAGACAGACCAAGCTTCTCTTGCTGCTCAAGGTCAGTGTCAGTCCCTGCCAGGGCTGCAGGCACTGAGGGCTGGGATTGAACTGGGTGCCAAGCCTGGGGGGCCTTCAGGCCAAGGGAACAGGGAGGACAAGGCAGGGTCAGGGCAGGCAGCCAACATCACAGTAATTGCTTCTTGCTATTTCATAGGAATGAGGCAAGGGATGGCACTGTATCTTATTTTGGCTGTGTGGTTTAAAGTGAGCAGTACCAAAGTCAGAGGTGATGATACTGTCTTCCAAAAGGAGGTAATATGAATGTAGACAAAAACAGTAACTTAGAGAAAAGAGACATGCCAAGAATTGATGCCAAGCTACCAACATTGCTTGGTGGGTTTTGCTGAATAGCAACAGACAGCTTCTGTTTGTTGAGATTGCTTAAAAAAATTAAAAGCCAATCTGCTTTTTCCACCCCTCCCTCAAAAAAAAAAAAGTGTAGAGAAAAGAAACAAGCTTTCTTAGAGAAAAAAAGAGAGACACAGGGGAAAAGAAAGAGAAATGGCTTTACTGCCTGATTTGTTTCTGTACCTTTTGTTCATTATTTTAATTTAGATTGATTTATTCCAAAATGAGCTTTGGGTTGTATATATTTGCATAGTACAGTGCTGTGGAGGATCCAGTGAGTGAAGAAGATCAGCAGCAGAGGGTGGGAACTGAGACTGGAAGTCCCAGAAAGATATTCCTCCAAGCTGAGCCCTTGCAGTGGATAAGGAAGACGTTTCAAGGTCTGTGCAGTCACCAGTGTGGCTTTGCATGCATGCAGAACAGCCCTGCAGGACAGAGGTCAGGGCACAGCAATCAGGTGGGAGAGTGGAGCTTGGGTGGATCCAGTGGGGGAAGAAAACACATAACTGCACTGCAGATATTAGAAACAAACCCATGGAAGAGTGACTGCCGTGGAAAATCAGTTGTCTGATCGGCACAGTGATAGTATTAGTGTTGTACTCTACAGAACAGAGCTGGGCTCTAACCCTCCTGAGCCAGATATGCCCAGCACGGAGGACACTCATTGCCTGATACCATCTGCATGTTAGAGTTCCTGAAGTCATCAACTGAACCTTCCTCCTTCAGAGACTTTGAAGAAAACCTATCCCCACTGCACAGCAGGTGTACTTAAATCCTTGCTCTCTCCCACTTGTTCTCCTTATTTCTTGTGTTGACTGGCTGACTGGAACTGCGGAGGGCAGCAAGGAGGAGGATGAAGGATTGCCACTGTTGTCTTGATTTAATCCTTACATGCACACAAAAACTCCTCCAACCCCCACGAGAAAATGACCAAAGAGTAATTTCCACCTTCCTCCTCCTCCTCTTTGCCCTTCCATTTCCAGTGTAAACCACTCAAGAACTTGCCTAATAAGCTGGCCTTCCCTCTGGTTATTGTCCCAAGTGAACAGTCTCTCCATTCACTAACCCATGACGGTAAGTTGGTTTGGGAAGCAGCAGGTTTATCTTCCCAGCTCAGGCTGTGCACTGGGCCCGCTTGTGAACCGGTTGCCATTCAGTGTCTGCTCTGCTGTTGATAAAGCACATTACACATGGCTGGGCTTGCATGATTAATACAGCTGTCTAAGCGCTCTCTCTAAAAACAAAAACAACCAGAAAAGAGAAGGGAGGTGCGGGATTTGGGAGGGAGGGAGGGAGAGTGTGCATGGGGGAAAAACCCAACCATTCCAAAGAAATCAGGCTTGCAGAAAAAGCCGAGCGCTCTTGGAAGGCCTTCCCTCCCATGGGCAAGCAGGACTGTCAGCAGAGCTGCCCTGCAAAAGGGAGAGGCCTCGTGGCAAGGTGAGCAAGGAGCAATGTGCCTGGTCCTTCCCCAGCATTGCCTGCATGTCCCTCTGCAGCCTGGGGAGTGGATGCATGGGCGGGAGCATGGGATCAGGCCCTGGAGAAGGATGTGCTCTGACCAGCACGGCTTCAGGTCAGGCAGCCCCTACGGTAGGTGTTGTAGGCACACAGACCCCTGGTGACACTGCCCAGCCACGTCACTGTATACACCCTGTGCTCACAGGCACTGAGCGATCTCCAGGCACCATTAGAGAACATCTAATGAGGAACAGGAATAGCTTCCTGCATCCTTCCCATTGCTCCTATTCATCCAGCTGAAGGCCTGCTCAGCAGCCAGTGTAAGCTGTATTAACCTTCCCGTTTTAATGGTCTGGGAATGGGCTGTGGGAAGCCATGATGGCTTCCTCCTCTGGCTTTTCCCAGGCCTGGGCCAGGTATTAAAGCCATGCTTGCCCTGTTAGGGTGTTAAGGTGACCAGGACTCTCATTCTGGGATTGCACACACACAGACACTTCCATATTTTGATAAGAACTACAGGGAATACAAGGTAATATTTACCAGACCCCACACTTCAGAGAGAAATACCAGCGCATGGGCCCAGCTTGGCTGTCATGACATCTCTAATTCACTGAAATACCGAGAGTGATATCCCTAAGAATACCTCAAGGACAGGCTGGGAGGACACTTCTCTGCAGATATTAGAGAAAGATAGGGAGAGCAGAGGCTGCAGTAGGACTGGATTTGAGTACCAGAATAAGCTCAAGCACGCTGGTCACTCTGCACCCCAATTTAGTTCTTTTTCTGCTCCAGTCACCCCTATGCATGTCCCCTGCCTCTTCATTTCTGTCCACAGCCATGCAAATCTTTCCCGTGCCATATATCCAGTCAAGCTTGTAGAAAACCATAGCAGGGATGAACTGAGTAAACAGACAGACATGAAACTGATGAAAATATTAATTTTTCAAGAGGTTCCAGAGCCTCCAATTAGCAAACCTGCTTCCTAGGGCTGCGTGTGCTCTGGGTGAGGGGAGCTATGCTGTTTGTCCTCTATTGAGACACTGGGTTATGTGCTTGGAATCACCTTTGGTCTGCTGTGCCCTACACGTGTACTTGAGAGATGAGCAGTAGAGGGATTACTTTATCTTTGGAAAGCAAAAAGCAGAAAAAGCTCAGATATTTCTGATAATGACTCCTGAAAAAGTCTGTGTATGTGGTCTGGTTTTTTGATTGATTGTTTGTTTGTTTGTTTTATGCTTTGCTTGTAGAATGAGAGTCTTTAATGTGTGATTTGAAGACAATACAGTTTTACGTATCTGATTTTGTATCAGTCACTGGGGAAGGTGGGGGTTGGGGGGCTTGGTTTTTCTTAAATAAACCTTCAGTTGCTAGGGAAATAAAAGGGTGGGAGAACAATTTCTTCAGCTATGAGAAAACATTGAAACTTTTTATGAACACAAGACAGATCTGATGATGAAAGATCTGTGTAACCTTGAAACAAAGGTGGTCTTCTATCCACCACCAACCTCACTGGTCAGGATAACAGTTCAATTTTAGACTAGGATTACTGTAAACCAGCTCCAGGATAAATGGTGTAAGCAGACAGCTCTTGAGCACCACGACCTTCTCAGAAGACACTGAGAAATACAATTTCAGCGATATTCTTCAGACCTTAGGGAAGGATGGGTGAGCTGCATTACAGAATGAATCTTCATTCCTCTAAGACATGAGGTATGATAGATGAGTACTTTGTACACCATGAATGAGCTCCAAAACATGGGGAAGAACTGTTCAGTGCTAAAAAAGCATGAGCAAATTCTGAAATACATTAAACCAAGTGCAAAGATTGATAGACACCAGAGACATTTCCTTAATCTTGTTGGAGAGTTGCTGGAGGGCATCCTCCCCAGCTTACACCGTGGTACTTGCACCTCTAGGAAAGCCAGCCTATTGCCACTGCAGTCACACTCAAGTTTTAATTACAGGAGCAGAACAGGTAGTGGCAATGGGGAATGAGCTGGCAATGAGCAAAATAGTTTCAACACTAAGAACAGGGAAGAAAAAAAGTGTCTTCTTCTAAGAGGAGGGGGGAGGAACAGGAAAGAAATAAGAAAAAAAGCCCCAAATGAACCCTAGTAAGTAGAAGCTGGTAATCCCTAAAGCCTCAGAGTAGAGTGCAAAGCTCTGGAAGAAAGAAATTAATAACTTTCAAAGTATGACCTTGAAAATGGAATTAACAGTATTCCTCCCTTTTAAGCTTTCATGATAATAAAGATTTCATCTTCTGAAGCCCTGGCAAGAGAGTCAACAGACTAGGAAAAATTGCTTCCTGCAGAGCAGCTGGCAAGTGTAAAGCCTAAGACCCCTACAGGCCTCGGGGAGTGAAATGATAGAGACACCTGCATGATGCACATCCTCTTTCCCTTGTGCCTTCTGCTTTGGAGGTGGGGGTTTTTCTTCCTTTCTCCCCCCCCACCATTTTTGGTCCTATTTTTTGCTCAAGAAGCAGAACTCCAGCCTTCACTGTAAGTAGAGTCAGCTTATCATTATCATGGAGCCCAGAGCTGCTCAGAGTGGACAGCACCTGGAAAAACAGCATGTTGGCTATAGTTGGTTTATCATTACTCCTTCCTTCCCACCACAGACAAGTTCTCCAAGCCCATCCCATGCTGCTTTCTGGCTTCTCTTCCATTCAAAAACTCATGGGGACCAATTACCCTCTAACACCAGATTTTACCTTGCACTCCCCGGCAGGATCCCAAGGGCAGATTCCCCAAAGCCAGTCAAGAGCCAGGAGCTCTCTGATGCCCTTTGAACCTTCTCTCTGGGCTCTCTTCCATCAGCAAACTGCAGATATGTCAAGCCCTGGAGTCTTGTTAATGTAAATAACAGAAAAACTGGCACCCGCTGTCTCTTCTTCTGCCTTAATTTTGGTTTACTCAGATGATGAGATTGGCAAATGTGGATGTGAAACATATAGATGGGTGGATTTTTTTCCCCTCAGGAATGTATCTTCTCTAAGCTTGCATCTTAAATGATCCTTTTTAAAGGTCTGTGTTGGGAATCTCAAAAGTAACGTGTTCAGTTTCTGCTGGTGATGACCGTGGCACACACATTTGGAGGCATGCCTCTGGTGAACTTGTGTGTTTACTTACATATCTGCCCTCATTTGCCTGTTGGGCAAGGCTTATGTGTCATGGCACAGTCTCCATCCCCCTCTCTAATGGGCCCCTTCAAGGGTGCTGTTGGTGTTGCAACAAGGAGCTGGAGGGAGTGGAGAGACAGAAGGGGGAGTATCTGTGTGGAGGAAGTAGAATACTAGGATGGCTTGGGTTGGAAGGAACCTTAAAAAGCATCTAGTTTCAAATCCCCTGCTTTGGGCAGGGCACCTTCCACTAGACCAGGGTGCTCAAATCCCATTTAGTCTGGCATTGAATGATTCCAGGGATGGGATATCCACAGTTTCTGTGAATGCCTCACTACCCTCATAGTGCAGAATTTCTCCCTTATATACAATCTAAATCTACCCTCTTCCATTGTAAGACCATTACCCCTTGTCCTATCACTACACATCCTTATGGAAAGCCCTTCTCCAGCTCTTGGCAGCCCCCTTTCAGGTACTGGAAGACCACGGTGAGGTCTCATGGAGGTCCCTTCTCTTCTCAAGGCTGAAAAACTCAGATTCTCTCAGCCTGTCTTCATAGGAGAGGTGCTCCAGCCCTCTGAGACTCTTCATGGCCCTTCTCTGGACTCACAGCAACAGGTCCATTTTCATGCTGGGGGCCCATCATAAGAATAAGTGGAATAAGAAGAGTGGGTTGCAGACTTCACCACCACCCCCTGCATGCTCGGTTTCTGCTGCCATAGTGAGTAAATGTCCTGCTTTTTATGTGTCTTCAAAAGAGGTTTTGCCGAGGATGCAGATGAAGTGGCTGTGGAAAGATGCAGGCCGGTGGGGACCAGGTTCCGTGCCCGATCCATGTGGCCGTGCGTGGCTGGCTCAGCGGCGGAGGCTGGGAGCGCGCAGAGCTGGCACCCTTCCCTCTGCCGTGCGGGACCCGGCCTTTCCCCGGGCGGCTGTGCAGAGTCGCCCAGCCCCGGGTGTTAATCCCAGCCTTTGCCGCGCCGTTCCCAGCCCGGAGGCTCCCTGCATCGCGAGGCGGGTTTGGTGTCCTGCGGCTGCCACCTCGCGGGGAACGAGCGGCGCTTCGGCGGCGGCGCCCGCGCGGGGACAGAGGGACAGAGGGACAGGGGGACTCGCAGCGAGCGGCCAAGGGAGGGTGACAGACATGTCGTGTACAAGAGCTGTTCCCCTGCATGAGGCCACAGCGCTAGCAGCACGCCTTTTTCACACCTGCTTGTTGCGTCTGAGCTTCACCGGGCACCCCATCCATACCTGAACAGCTCTGCTGAAAACCCCGCTTTTCCCTCTGCAGTCCTGAGCCCGGGCTGGTACTGGATGCTACCTTTTCAGTCCTGATACTGACGCCCTCTTCCCATGAACACCATCACTCCCCTCTACCTGTCTCTCTCATTCCTGCTTTCCTGCGCCTGGTCAGGACCTAATTTCCTCTCTTTACCTCCCCTCTCCCCAGAACCTGTTCTCATTACTTACCTAACCTTCTGGCTTATGTAACCTCGTCCGTTTCCCTGTCCTCACCGTGGCTGACCTCTCCTCGCCTTGCCCTCTCCCATGTAGTGAGCTGAGCATTCCAATATTGTCATTTCAACAGAAGATCTTCCCTGGTATCATTTGCTGTGCTGTAGCCCAGCATTGGTACAAGTGCAAGGCTCATCCTGTCACCTCAGTCCACATTACCCCCTTCCTATATCTCTCATCACAGCAGCTTTTTCCTGTGCCTCTGCTCACATGCACTTACATATTTTTCACCTCCTCATGCAGCCTCCAACCCCCAGTGGACACTGTAGGCTCTAAGAGGCCAACACAAGCCATGAGGCAGGGCCTATGCAGGGCTAGCCTTCTGACCTCGGACACTGCTGCAGAAGCTGTGTCTTTTGCGAGTTTTCATGACAAAAAAAACTCATCTCTCCCTTTCCTGGGAAGATCGGAACATCCCGCAGCTAATTCTTCCCACACTGAGTAGTTTCCTTAGGCTGGCTCTCCCACAGTCAGCAGGGGAAGCTGCAGAGCAAGGGTGACTGAGACAGTTTTAATTTAGCCAGCTCGGGTAGCAACTGAATAGCAGGTAGCATGCCAGGCCACCTGTTAATGCCAAGGTCCTAAAGTCAAAGGAGAACACGGCATCCAAATTTAATGTGGGGCTACAATGTCATTGCTGGCAGCTGACTGCTGCTGTGCTTCTTAAAGAGCTGAGGGAGGCTGTGGATTTGGAAGTCTCCAGGCAGTCCAGAAGTGACCAGACAAGTTCACAGAAGAAGAAATTAATCTCTAAGGGGTGCAGCTTCTGCTGGCTCGTAATGACTCTGAAGCAGCTGAGGTAGGCCAGTATGATGCCATGCTGGCCCCTTGCTCCTGGCTGGCCCCCACCCAGCACCCAGAGCACAGGACTGAAGGTTAGACAAGACCCAGCAAAGGTCTTTCCTTGTGGTGTGCTCCTCAGGCTGTTTTTGAGGATGAGAGCAGCTCTTGGCTTTGCAATCTGGCTGTGGCTTGCACTGAATGAAGGCAGCATCCTGCTTTTCCCATCTTCCTCTGCCATCTAATCCAAGTCCCCTCATCCTTCTCGCTGTGTCTTTTCCCACATTCTTCACAGGAGTAGGAGCAGTTCTTGAACCATCACACAGAAGCATCACAGCTATTATTATTAAGCATTACAGCTATTATTATTAAGCATTACAGCATTACTGTACCAAGTCTGGTACAGTAGCACACACCCCACGTCCTCTGTGGTGAAACCTTGGCCAGGCTGGCTTGCAGCGCTCTGCACGTGAGTGCATGCAGCAGCTCCTCTGCCTCATGCTGTGTGCAACGCTTTGCCTGCAGGATTGTTAGGCACTCGGTGAAATTGCTGAGGTCCCAAATTAAAGGGTCTTGCCAACCCTTTTGCATCTTCACTCCGAAGTATGTGGAATTTCTCCCAGAAGCCTTAGGGGGGACTCCTGGAGCCTCTCTGTGCCTGTTGATCTGGGCTGCTGCACACAGGCAGGTGGGCAGGAGCAGTGAGGTCACCGTGGCACGGCTCTGGTTTTCCCATCGTTAAATTTAGGGGTGCAGCTAGGGTTATGCTGTCTTGGGGAGAGGGCTGGGAGGGGGTCTGCACATGGTTCACTTCAGCCATGTGAGAACTAGAGATCTCTAAATCTTGGCCAAGGCTACCTTGTGGCATGGCACCAATGCAAATCACGTGGGCTGAACGTGTGGCACTGATAAAGCCTTGGAAACAGAGGATACAGTGTTGCATCCAGCTGTTGCAGCACAATTAGGCACCATGGCAGGGCTCCCCCTGCCTCTGCACCAGGTATCCAAACGTCTCACATTTGGAGCAAGGAAGAGCAGTGCAATTGTTCTGCCCTTGACAGTTTTCAGTCTGCTCCTTCTTCATTTGCTTAATGGGATCTGACTCGGTCAGCATTTAGGGTCTGGGATCCCTTGAGGGTTTAGCTGTGAAATGCTGCCAGATACTCATATTAGCTCATAAGCATCGGAAAGCCAATTTCCTCCCCTTCAAAGCTGTTACGTGGTCACGGACTTGACAGGGACGCCCAGTTGCCGGGGCGGGGTGGTGGGATGAATAGCCTGGGAAATTACAGGAAATTCCTAGAGCACAGGCTCAAGGTCACCAAAGCGGGGGACCGCAGGGACAGCCCCGAAGCTCCCGGTGCCAGCGGAGCGGGAGCAGGGGTGGGCAGCCGGGGCTCTTTCAGGGGGCGCCTTCTGGGGGTCTCCGCCGGGCGGGGGCGGCTCCGCGCGGCGCCGCCAGAGGGCGCCGGAGACCGCGGGCTGGCCGGCTGCTGCTGCGGGACCGGCGTGGCGAGGGGATCCGGCATGGGGCTACGGGACCGGGATGGAGAGGGGATCCGGCATGGGGCTACGGGACCGGGATGGCGAGGGGATCCGGCATGGGGCTACGGGACCGGGATGGCGAGGGGATCCGGCATGGGGCTACGGGACCGGGATGGCGACGGGATGTGACATGGGGGCTGCAGGACCGTGATGGCGAGAGGATGTGTGGGGATGGCGGAGGGTGTGCAGAGCGGGGGGTGTGCGAGGGGTCTGTGCGCTGGGGGCTGCAGGGATGAGGGCTTGTGGGGGTCTGTGCGCTCGGAGGCTCGCGGGCTGCGGTGTGCAGGGGAGCTGTGCCCACGCGTGCCTGTCCACGTGTGCACGTCCCGCCGTGCAGCGGGGTGGGCACGCTAGGGGAGGACAGTGTGCGCTCTGGTGTGCGGGTTCTGCAGCACACCGTGGCCACTGTGGGGGCTGGCACTGTCCCCCCGGCGTGGGCCCTCACCCGTGGCCGTGTTGGTGCCTCGGTGCCCACGGCAGTGGGATGCACAGCCCACAGCAGCAGCTGCTCATGCACGCACATTGAGAAGTCATCATGCAAACATGGGCTGGCACAGCCTGAGGTGTGGCCAGGAAGGAAGGGTGACAGTGATAGAATGAATTGAAAACGCTTGAGGATGCTATTTCCTGCAGAAAATCTCGCTCAAAGACAAGCATTTTATTTTCTTCCAGCACTTTCACTCTCTTTCTTATTACACTTGAGCAGTTGTGTTCCCCCAAAACGTTATTTTTTTTTTGATAGAATTATAACCTTCCCACATTTTTACAGTACTTGTGGCAGTAAATGTAGCGCCCATGGTGTGTACTCTAGCTCGCTGTGCTGTAAAACCCAGAGATTCCGTGTGGCCCCCAGGGTTATGTGTGGAGGCCACACTGGATCCCAGTCCTGCCAGTCAGCCTAACACACTGCCCAACACCTGCACGGCCTGCTGGTGAGAGCAGCTGCTGCTGTTGGCCTGTGGTGTGGCACAGAAGATGATCAGGACTGCACATGGAGAGGTTTCTGCAGCCAGCTCCAGAACCTGACTGGGACACACAGGAAACCATGAGAACATGTATCACTTTTCATCTCTGGAGATGGGAGATGCCCTCAGACACTCAAGCTCAAGCAGAACAGAAGCTGGTGTGACCCTCTCCCAAGCCCTCCATCACACCACATGTCTTTGTGAGTCCCCTCTTATACCTAGATATTGCAGAGGCTCATCTCTTCACCTCATCACACTGTGCCATGCCTCTGCTCCCAGTCCCCACCAAGCTCACAAACTCTGATCTATGCATTTAGATGCATTAAGGCAGCAGTACCCAGCCAAGGCCAAATGTCCCCTTGCCTCTGCTGTGCTGGGTGTGCAGTGCTTGCCACCATTGGTGCAAATGCCCTTGTTCTGGTTGCATGGACACCCTAGAAAAGTTGTAAAGAGGAGGAATGCTTGTCACGAATATGTTATGTACGTGTCCATGTATGTGTTAAGACAAATAGTATTTAAGCCAGATAGTAAAAATGTGGTGGCTGAAATTTTTTTTGTGGGCAACACTATCTGTCTGGTGTGCTCGTTTATTTGCTGGGCCAGAGGAGTGATGTTTTATGCCAAAAAGGGATGTAAATGGTCCCAAACAGCCTCCCCACCATTATTTGACTGTGAGACATGCTTTTTCTGAAGCATAGGTGAGGTAGGGTTAGTAGCTGAAATGAAACTTGTTCCTGAGTTTAGGGGAGGAAATAAAACTAGTAAAGAAAACCAGTGTTGTAGGATTTGTGTGACAAGCCATAAAATATGCACGTGGACTAGCTGAAAAAAAGAAGCCATAGATGGAACATAAATTTACCACACAAATCAGCACATACTTATTTAATAATGAAAGAATGGAACTGGGGCACAAAAAGTTACTCTAGTCAGCTACTTTAGGAAGAAATCAGACAAATGAAAGTGTAACAGAATTTGAGAAACTCTGGAGACATCCCTCTTGGATTTGCTGCCTTTTAGTCACCAGCTTGAGTTTAATAGTGACTGTGCTGCTGAGCAAGCCTGTGGCACCTGTGCTCCACCCAGGAGAGCGGGGCTCTTCACCTCTGCAGGTTGTGAGGCAGCAGTTGTACTTTAGTCTCATGGAGCTCTCCTGAACAGGGTCTTTTTTTTTTTTTTCTTGGCTCCCCTCTACCATCAGAAACAGCTTTTCTTGGTAGCAAGCATGACTTCTTTCTTCCACAGCAGGATCAGTTCCAACATAAAACCTCATCTCCATCTCCACACTCCAGCATCTTACAGGCACATATATGTATAGATGTACACGTCCATGTGTCTGCATACGTACATGAGCACTTTGTGTGCACGTGTACACGGTGAGCCTGCATTTACAGACCCACAGCCACGGACACCTCCCTGAGCAATTATAAAGAAAAGGCTGCTGAGCCTGGGGATTGCAGGGTGAATTTAAAACAGCATCACTGCCGTTAAAGCCATCCAGAAAAGGGAACCCATAAATGAGAGGATGAATGAGAAGATGTCAGGAGCATTAGTGCTTAATATTCCTGGAGCGAGGCTGCATTATTTGTTGCTGCAGCAGCGCGCTCCTCCCTGCCCCCTCTGACGGAGCCTGCGGATGCACATGCACACACGTGCAACTTCATTTCCCATCCTCATGAAAAATCAACCTCTCCAGCATACCCTGCACCCTCACCCCACAGGTGTGTCACAAGCTGTAAGTGCCACAGCAAAGCCTTTCTCCAGCCCGATTCAGAAACAAATGATTCCAGTGCAGCCCTGGGAGGGAGGGGAGGTGTCTGCTGGTTGGGCCCATGTTTTATTGATCGGACCACTGTGGTGAATCAGCTCCTGTGGAGCTGGTGTCTGTCTGCAGGCAGGTGCTGGCCACTGCACAGAATTACAATGAGTCCTGGCATCTCAGGGCCACCACTGGGAAAGCAGCGGAGCGGGCAGATGTGGGGCTGGTGACCAGGGGCTGCATCTGCAGAGATGTGAACCATATCCCTGCGCTGGAAGGCCAGCAGCTCCCAGCTGGAGGCACAGCGAGGGTTGGGATGTGGTCAGCAGCCAGGGTTGAGCCTTCCCACTTGCTCCAGGCCTTGTTCCTTCATCGTGGGTGATGTTTAGGGAGAGCCACATGCCATTGGAGTGTTGGGCTGAGGGAAGGAGGATGCTGATGAGCTGGCAGGCAGCAGCCTGTAGCTGAGCTGGAGGGAGGCTCACCAAGGTGGGAAGGTGGCTGTGCCCCATAGCCCAAACCCACCACTGCATGAGCAGCCTGTGACTGAAACACTGTGTTCCTGTGTCATTCCCATCTCACCCAGCCTCATGTAATCTTGTCTTCTTTTCTCTCCCTTCTCGCACCCTGCAGGACCCGGCACAGGGAGAGTAGACAACGGCTCCATGAGTTTGGCCGTCCCACTGTGGCTTCTGGCAGCATCCCTGCTCTGCCTACTCAGCAAATGTTAATACAAATCAGAATTAAAATAATAATATTAATAATAATTAAAAATACAACACGACAACAACAACAACAACACACAAAACAAAACGCGTTATACAGGAGACAGAGCGAAGAGAGGGGAGAGAGAAAAAGGAGGGGGGGAGAGAGAGAGACGACTGTTTCTTTCACAACTTTTGTGTGTTCAGGAGCGAAGAGGGGGGAGAGGAAAAATTACAGCAAAGAAGACTCAGCAACATTTAATCCAAAACCTGAAAAGCCGGCTGTCAAGTCATCAACTGCCTAGGAGGCAACACGAAGCGAGGGAGAGAATGGGTCACCAGCAAGGATCGTGTCGCCAGAGGATGCTGCAATGTAAACAATCCAACAAAACCCGCAAAGCCAATCAAAAAGAAGATCCCTTTTCTTTTCTCTCCTCCTTCCTCTTTTCCATACTCCCTCACTTTCCTTCCTTCCTCCTCTTTCTTTCTTTTGCAGAAAGAGGTCTTTGCTTCAGTGTCTATAGCCATTTAACTTTTTGGATGCCCTGGGTCATTTTTGTGAGCTAATGCTCAGCCAGTTCATACTTTTAAAAACAAATTNCTTTTTAGGAAAACCATGTTAAAAGACGGAAAAAAAAAAAAAAAAAGAGAAAAGAAAAAAAAAATAACAGCCACAAACCAGAGCAAGTCACCTGAAGCTCTCTGCACACTGGTGTCCTGTGAAGAACCCCTTCCTCTCTTCACCCTGGGTGCTCATGTGCACCCAGTCCTTGCTAAACACCTTCTTTCCTGTCCCCTCCTTCATGCAACATCACCCCCACAGGCCTGATCTAAAGCTGTGTCAACTCTACTGAAAGCCTACTTTTCTTTTCTTTTTCTTTTTAAATCCTCTTCCTTCCCACACTTCAATTCAACCAGATGTCTTTCTCTTTCTCCTGTGTATGCCTGTGTGCGTGCGTGCATGCATGTGTGGCTCTTGCTCCGTCTTCACTCTTTCTCTCTTTCTCTTGCTCTCTCTAAGCATGCAAAATGAACAGTCCATGTGTACATATGCTCATCCTGTTGTAGATAATGTCCTGCCTTGTGAGTGTGAGACAAGATGCAGAGAGATCACGTAGGCAGAGAAGAGGGGTGAGGAGAGAGGGACAGCTGCAACACAGGTTCACATTGTGTCCCCTCTCCTGTGTCCTCACTGGCTTTTTGTCTTCTGGCCACCTTGCTTGCAAGAGTCAGTCTGTACCCTTGTCTAGGCTTTTTCTCCTTTCCCACCTCCTGTTTGGCTCTCAGCCTCCAAGTACCAGCATAGCAGCCCGTGCTACGCATGAGTGCTTGCACACGTGCATGGGGGTGTGCACTCATGTGCAATTGTCCAAGCAAGCAGAAGAAACCAGGATTGGCCTACAACACTACGGACTGAAGAGTGCGGTCACCATTCCTCCTGGGGATGGGAGGCTGGGCCAGTGGGATGTGAGTGATGAGACCTTGGACGTCACCAAGCAGCTATTCCTTTTAGGTACAGTGCGCATAGGAACAATACCTCAACGTGAAAACCACAATCTGGTCATTCCTAACCATTTTGGTAGACATGCAGAAATAGAGCCAATACCCTTTTTTGTTGCTTTGTTGTTTTTGTTCTTACTGTCCTCCCCGGTTTAAAAGGAAATGTAGGCTGTGTAAGGGTGAGTGTGTGTGTGCATGTGTGTGTGCTGTACACCACTGCTATTACAAAACTCACTGCAAATTCCACATTTGAAAGAAATTGGGTCAGAAAATGTCCAGGACCTGTGAATGTAAGAAATAAAACAAATGTCAGGTCCAAAATCCTGGGCTTACAAAGAAGGAGCTTAAAATGATGCAGCAAAGAAGCGGGCAGCACAATTTCTCCTGCTTTTCTCTTATCTCAAGGGTTCTGGTCTTGCTGGAGAGTGCCCCACACTTCCCATGGCAGAATCACATACAGAGATGCCAACAAGAGAGGCTTCAGTCGTTCCCAAGTGAGGAGGCGAAAAAAAGCTGTGAGAAACAGGACTGAGAAAATGCTGGTAGCTGAAATTTGCCACACCAGCACAAAGTCTGCTGCAAGAGCCAAAGTGAGCAGGAACCGTGCCTGCCTGTGTGTGGGTGGAGAGAAGACTTCTCTGTCCCCTGGCCCATCAGGAGCCATAGTATCCACCAGCAGCAAAGATGATAAAACACAGGGTTTATCATGTAGACCTTTTTGGGAGAGAGGGACGTGCAGGGGAGAGCTTGATGTAGTGCACTGTGAAGTTGAGTGACCATCCCACGACAGCACAGTGTTTTACGGGCGCTCAGCCACTCAGCTTTCAAGCAGCAGCCAGTTTGCTCCTCTGTCTTTGCCCCGGGCACAGGGGCAGCGGCAGCACGCTTGGCAGCCGTGCTCACAGGCGGGCCTGGCAGTGTGTGGGAGGGGACACCCGCCAGGTGGTCCCCTGCCAGGAAGGAAAGTGGGAATTGCTGCCTGTGAGCCCGTGCCCACCTTTACAAGGGTGGGGCACAGGCCGGTGAGGCTTCCCCCTGCGCTCAGCGCAGCGCTCTTCCAAAAGCAGCAGGCATGCAATTAGGCAGGCAGTCAAGGGTTCCTCCCAGGCAGCCACGAGTTCAAGGAAATTTATTAAAGAGACATGTGAGAGGCTGAAGTTTGGGCATTTCAGGAGTTGGTGTAGAGCTGCTGTGGAATTGGATGGTGGTAATTTATGCTCCTCCAGACCCCAAAGCCATACCTGCAAGAGGGTGCAAGTTGCAAGTGGGCAACTGGTGCTTGAAATCCATCCAAGGCATCCAGGAATGGCTCCCTTCCTCCAAAATAGGACAGTCATTGATGGGACTCGGGCATCTTCTTTGGAGACTGGTGTGTGTCAGCCCACAAAAAAATGCCCTGCATCATTCAGAGCATTCCGACATCCCGGTCCTCGTGCCTAACCTTCAGGAGAGCCATCTAATTCAGAGTCATAGTAACAAGTCCAGATTTTCTGCTGCAGCAGGCCTCCTCTTTTCCCTGGTACAGCCATGAGCTAATCCTGGTCCTAGAAGCCAGGTCTGGGAGCTGCACCCTTTCCTGCACACTGGCACGAGGGAAAACACCACACTGCTCTTTCTGTGGGCTGTACCTATGCCTGGATTTATTGGCACGGGCTTGTTGAAAAAGGTGGGCAGCCTGCAGTGTCTTGCTGTGACAGCCTGCTCCTAAGGGCTGAGTCAAGCCCACTTCAGGTTCTTTGATGTCGACCCGGTTGCTATGGTAGCACCTGTCGTTATTGAAAATAGCATGTGTTGTTCTCTGCATGTGTTTTTGTCACCGTGGGGTCACTCCTAGGCACCGGGGTCACACACATCAGACCCCTACGGTGTGGTGGCAGTCATCAAGTCCCAGCACCTCATTATCTCATGTCTGTTTTGGTTTGAAGGAGTTTTGAGGGGATGTTTTTTTAGATGTTAAGGCACAGAGGCATATGGTTGAAAGGGAGATATCTCACTAAAAGCAGGGCATCCATTTTTTTAAGCCATCTGTCCATTATTGGGGGAAATGGCCCCAGCCCCGGTGCTGGGATCTGGTCTTTCCTGCAGGCCCTGGGCAGATCTTTGCTTCTGTTGCATGGGTGTGAAACAGGGTGAAAGCCAGTTAATTGCAGACCTCTCTGAGAAAAGCCACCAACACCAAGTATGGCTGTTGTGTGCAGAAGTGCTGGGAACCCCACTCCTAGCAATGTCTGCTCCTAGGGGAATTGTGGGTAGATTGGAGCTTGATTTTCTCCAAGAATCTAATCCTGTGAGCTGCAGTGTGCCTCGCTGGGTGCTGTATAAATCCCCTGTTTCTCCAGAACTCCAGCTGAACTCAAGCTCTCCTGAACTTTGAGGGACTGCTCAAAGCACCTGTCAAGAGGTGAGCCCAGATGAATATAGGAAACATAGGCAAGGTCTAATGCTTTTTCCCATTCTTTCTCCTCTCCATCCTCTGATGGAGATATTGCAATGGCTTTTCTCATGTCTCAGACCCTTCTCTCTGAAACTCTTTCTCCTCATCATCTCTTTTCCCCATTTACATTGCTATCTTTCTCATCAGCTCCCAAAAAGCTGTGTTCTTGCTTCCTGCTGCCTCTCAGCTGGCTGGGGACCAGGGAAGGTGGGTGTTTGGAATGGGACACCAGTTCCTTGAGCTTGTCAGTGTAATTGTGTTTGATTGATGGAGATTTAACCTTTAGTGTTATAAAAAAGATATGAACAAAATGGAAAAAAAAAAAGTATTTCTTCTACTGGTTTGTAAATATTACAAGAGTTACATGAGATGTCTGGTAATGTCAAAGCAGAGGAACAAAAACTTAGATTTCATAAATGGCCCCATAATTGCTAGCAGATTTCTAACCCTTTTTGGATGGCCGAGAGGAGGGGTGAAGGCGTCTTTCTGAAAGGAACTGGGCAGGGGAAATGCAGCCACCCCGAGCCACATGAACTCCATGCATGATTGTAGCATGTTGCTTGGAGCGTGCGCCTGGTCAGATGGAAAACGAAGCAAATGCCTGTCTCTGAATGGCTGGGAAGGGCAGCGGGGAATGCTCCAGCCGACACCTGTATCTTGGCAGTCGTGTTCATTTCTGTTTGTTTGCAGCCCCGCACCCGCGAGCTCGTTGCTCAGTGATGCACCCTCTCCTCCTCCCCTGTATCCGCTTTCTTCACCGGTGAAGCTGTGTCGCCCCATGCTAGCCCCGAGTGCATGTGAACGTGCCATTCATGGAGATCTCATTGGTGACATGCATTGTGTCAAGAGTTAGTCTTTGTCTGCACATCTTTCTCACACCACTGACTGTTCACCACTTGGACAGATCACTCGTGCACTGCTGCTTGCCTCACTTTTGGTCAAAGAACATCCAAGCCCCACCAGCTCTTCTTAGCTCCAGGTGCATCCAGACCATGCCCGCAGGCCACCTTTCTGAGCAACCCCGTTCTGAAAGTCCAAGCACACAGCATGGGCAGAGCCACCATCAAAAGCCATGTGGTCTCCAGGCTGAGTGGAAGCTACACGTCTCGAAGGAATCTGGGGGAGCAGCAGAAAGACCTGATGAAACAAGAGGATCTGGGAAGTTGGAGGAGTTATCTAGAATCCTTCACAGACCCACCAGCAGATGATATTTCAGCTCAATTTTTGTGCAGTGTTTCATCACTTCACTCTTCCCTGGTTGAGGGAATCTGTGAGCACAGGGAAACACCTCTTCTCCTCCCAACCCCTCACACCTCTGCTTCCTCTCCTCCAAGCACACTGACCTGCAGCCCAAATCATCATGGTGCTTGATGTGATGTAGCAACTGACATGGGTGATGGCTGACAGAGACGGTATGACAGAGGAGGTGCCAGGGGGTGAGCAGTTTTCTCTCTTTCTCTTTCTCTCTCTCTCTCTCTCTCTCTCTCTCTCATGATGGTGATCCTGATCTTACTGCTTCTCTGACTCAAGGACACAAAACTTCTTGAGTTAGGGATGCCGGAAGCAAACTGTCCTATGGGAAGAGCAAAACTTGAGGCAGGGAAGTGATGGAGAAGCTGGATGGTAATTTCCAAGATGTGATGCCGGTGGAAAAGGGTAGGGATGAGTGCTGTCCATCATCCATGCGCAGAACTCTCAGGTTCACCAGCGAGGAGACCATGGCCTCTCAACACTAATCTTAGAGTGGCTTCATTTCCAGTGGGATGCCCAGAAGATGATTTTTTTTAATTGCATGACTCTGCTGACTAAGAGCTGTGTCACACCACTGAAACCTCTTTCATGTTCCTTCTTGTAACTTGCTAGAGCAGTGATCGGGCAGCTCCCACAGCCCCCAAAATTTTGCCTAATGGTTGGTTTCCATTAGGGCAACATATGGTGCTTGCTTGTTGGTTCACTCGCTGTAGTGGGGAGCAGAACTCATCCTGGTGAGAGTACGTCGGTGTGGTGTCTGTACCCCCGTGGGTCAGGGTGATGGGGTGAGGCGAGGAGACCTGCCAAGGCAGGCCTTGGTCGAGAGGAGCAGCTCTCCTAATTAGCCCAGGCAGGTGGGAAGCAGAGTCCTTCAGTTGCTGCAGGCTTGGGTTAGCTGGTGCCACAGCAACTCAGATGGCCCTGCAAGCCTTGTAGAAGTGCCCAGGCAGGGGAGGAGGGGGCAGTGACAGGGGGACATGACTGCAGCACAGGTGTTTGGGGCTGCATGAGCAGCAGGGCTCCTTGGGCAGCACAGCTGGGGAAGGGGCAGAGATTGCATCCCAGGAGGGCCCTCCTTTCCCTGCCTGTCCTCATGGTGCATCAGGAGCTCCCTCCTGGCCTCCCAGGGCATGCTCACCATGCAGCAAAATAGGCCTCAGTGAGTAAAGCAGTGTGGCACCACAGTGGCTCCAGCCGTGTCCTGAGGGAAGGCGTGTGGATATTTCTGCACGTAACAGAGGGGTCATGGGTGGAGACGAGGAGCAAGGCCCACCTAGGAGTCAGCCAGCAAGGAGAGCACGTCCCAGGCAGGGCTGCCCTTCTCCAGGATTGTGACATTTGTTCCCCGTTGGGGCACACACAGGCGCATACGCACACGCCCGCCAGCCCCACCGCGCACACGCTGCAGGAGTGCTCCTGGGCGCTCTCATTCCCCACGCTCCCATCACGCACAGCCAGGCAGGCGCTCGTCCACCTGCTGCTGGCAGTGGCACTGTCGGTGACACACAGATACGTTGTGACCTCCTGAGGAACCGGGGGAAGGCGTGTGCGTGCCTGTGCCTGTGCCAGGACATGTGTGCCAGGAAAGGGAGGAGGGGGCACAGAGAAGGAACCTGGCTCCGCAGTGCCACCTCCCAACATCATTCAACCTTCCCAGCTGGAGCCAAGATTCATCCTCTAGACCTTGAGAATGAAGGCCAGTCCCTTCTTCTTGCTACACGGTGGGGTGGTTAGAACTCTCCTCATTAACAGTGTTATATACATATAAATATATATATATATCTATATCTTTATATATATTTTTCCCCAGCACTGTAGACATGAGCTGAACTTCTCTTTAACGAAATGAGAAAATGGCCATTTTATTTTTTGCCATTGTTTTGGTTTTGAAACTAGCTCTGTGAAAGAAAATTTTAAAAGCTCAAGTGTGTGTGTAAAAGAACCAATCAAAAGCTAAACNCAGGGCATGCTCACCATGCAGCAAAATAGGCCTCAGTGAGTAAAGCAGTGTGGCACCACAGTGGCTCCAGCCGTGTCCTGAGGGAAGGCGTGTGGATATTTCTGCACGTAACAGAGGGGTCATGGGTGGAGACGAGGAGCAAGGCCCACCTAGGAGTCAGCCAGCAAGGAGAGCACGTCCCAGGCAGGGCTGCCCTTCTCCAGGATTGTGACATTTGTTCCCCGTTGGGGCACACACAGGCGCATACGCACACGCCCGCCAGCCCCACCGCGCACACGCTGCAGGAGTGCTCCTGGGCGCTCTCATTCCCCACGCTCCCATCACGCACAGCCAGGCAGGCGCTCGGCCACCTGCTGCTGGCAGTGGCACTGTCGGTGACACACAGCTACGTTGTGACCTCCTGAGGAACCGGGGGAAGGCGTGTGCGTGCCTGTGCCTGTGCCAGGACATGTGTGCCAGGAAAGGGAGGAGGGGGCACAGAGAAGGAACCTGGCTCCGCAGTGCCACCTCCCAACATCATTCAACCTTCCCAGCTGGAGCCAAGATTCATCCTCTAGACCTTGAGAATGAAGGCCAGTCCCTTCTTCTTGCTACACGGTGGGGTGGTTAGAACTCTCCTCATTAACAGTGTTATATACATATAAATATATATATATATCTATATCTTTATATATATTTTTCCCCAGCACTGTAGACATGAGCTGAACTTCTCTTTAACGAAATGAGAAAATGGCCATTTTATTTTTTGCCATTGTTTTGGTTTTGAAACTAGCTCTGTGAAAGAAAATTTTAAAAGCTCAAGTGTGTGTGTAAAAGAACCAATCAAAAGCTAAACAACCCAACAAACAAATGAACAAAACCCAGTGATCGAACAAAAACAAAAAAAAAGCTTTTTTATTTTTTCTTTTCTCAATGTATTTAACTTCTGTTATTTCGTTTCTGTTTCTTTACATGTATGAATGCTCTGCTCTTCTGTGATCTTAANAACCCAACAAACAAATGAACAAAACCCAGTGATCGAACAAAAACAAAAAAAAAGCTTTTTTATTTTTTCTTTTCTCAATGTATTTAACTTCTGTTATTTCGTTTCTGTTTCTTTACATGTATGAATGCTCTGCTCTTCTGTGATCTTAAAAAAAATACAAAAAAATACAAAAATTAAATAAACGTGAAAAGGAGGTAATGTTTCTTCATTTCCTCTCCCTTTCTTGCATAGTCTGGCTTGTCTCCTCTCTAATCATGTCTGGTGATGACTTTCCAGCCCACAGGGGGAATGTGGGCCAAGCTACCCCTTCCCTCACCTTCCTTGGAGGGACAAGATGCTCCAGGGTTGCAAGTGGGGCAGGGGCCAGTGGCTTGGGACTGAGGGTGCTGTGTCACCCCAAGCAGTCTGACCCCTTCAGTGCAGTGCCTGGGCATGAAGAGAGCAGGCTGGCTGGAAATAGATGTGAGATGGGGCTGCCAGGAGGAGATGCCGTAGGCAAAACTGCAGTGCACACCCTTGAAGTCAGCACTCGTCTTCAGCTTCTTGTTTGGTTTGGGTTTTTTTTTTTCAACTAGTTAAATTGCATGATTGTATGTGTGTGTGCAGATGGTGGTTGGGATCAAGGCTGCAGTCCCAGGAGAGGAAGAACAAGGAAGCTGATGGAAGGAATGGGCTGAGGCTGAGCTGCTTAGGTGAGCACAGGACAGGAGCCCCAAAAGACAGAGCATGATGGAGGAGATGGTGGAGAGAGAGAAGGGGGGTGGTGGGGAAGGGGGCAGGAAATGCTGGCCAGGAAACATCAGGATGCAGCACTGGAGAGGCCAGGTTTTATGACCAGGAGGGAGTGGGGAAGCAGGGGAATGGAGAGGGCATGGGGCTTGGAATGAGGGCAAGCCAGGACAAGGAGAAGAGGGGCAGGAGTCTTGTGCCATGGTCACAAGCAGACATGAAAGGAATAGGTTAGAAGGGAGCAGGAGAAAGAAGGCAGCAGAGTAGCCTGGGCAAGTTTACAAGCAAACAAAGGGGTGAAGAAATCAAAAAGCAGGAAAAACCTGGTCAAAGGAGAAAGCAGCACCTGGGCAATTTAAATGTGAGGGTTGGAGAACCCAGGACATCTACAGCCAAATTACTATAATGGGGTGTGTCATGTAAATGCCACCCAACTGTCACAGCCTGGCATCACTGTCCTTTTCCCAGTAGGAGAGTTCTATTTCCTGGTGGCCCCCAAGGACACAAGTAACTGTGCTACTGCACAGGGCAGCATGTGCCTGCACCCAACACCAGGGCAGCAGCACAAGGCTGGATATGGCCAGGCTCAGCCTGGGCTGCAGGAGAGCCTGGCTGCAGCTCTGAAAGGGAGGTGGTGTCATCCCTGCTCACTGCTGGAGCATGGAAAATGAGGGCTTCTGAGCTTTGGGTCTGCTCTGGCCACACCTATGTGTTGCCTTCACTGCCTCTGTGTCACCTTCCACTGTCTTTCCTGTTGCCTATTTACAGTCTACTGGGGCAGAGACTTGAGACCTGCATACAAAACAGGAGTATATTCTATGAAAAGTTGTAGCTAATTTTGTTTCTGGAACATAACACATAGAACAAGTGTAACTCTACTGGTTTCCAGTAGAGTACAGACTTAAATTATATGAAATTAAATAAAACCAGAGCTGTCAGAAGCTCAGCACAAACAGTGGGCTTAGCAGAGGTACATCACTGAGCACGAGGTGCAAGCAGGACGGTGAACATGAACGTGAGTAGCACTTACCACACCTTTGCTATTTGAGACTGAAGAGAAGTGATGCTTTGTGAACCCTTCTCCTTCATTCCCTTCATTCCCTTCCATGGCACTGGGAGGGCCAGGAAGTGCAGTGTGGAAGATCACAGCAGAGCTGGTGGGGAGATGTCACCAAAGGTAGAGGGAACAGTAAGAAAGAGACAATAGACTCCATAATTCAGAAGGCATAAAAGGCATTTATTAATAGAAATTCACACTTCTTATAGAGACGATCATGAACCTAAGACCTGGTTGGTCTTTAGGAAACTCATCTCACAGTATTGGTTAAGTGGAACAACTCCTTCTTGTAAATGTCTTTCGCAAACACCAGGTACAGAGATTAAGATTTGTTTTCATTCTTTCTCTGAGCTTTCCCAGGATGAGCCTGGGAGAATTATCTGTTAGTCTGTGTTACCAGAGACTGAGAATATCCACAGGGAGAGTGCCAGGGCAGGGGTACCACAGTGCTCTATGGATATTAAGGTCAGTACTGAGCTGTACTGGCTGGTCACTGAGGTGGAAACAGGCCAGGTTTGTGGTGCTGTACACGAATGACACCAGCGCTACCAGGTCTTCGCCTCAGTGTGTGTGCCCTGAACATACCTGGAAAAGCTGTCTTTGCCTTTTTACCTCCACCACCTTAAAGCTGAGGCTAAAAGCAAGACAAGATTAACCCTGGCAAGAATAACTCCTCTTTTCATTAACATTTTAAATGGTTATTTTTAATGGTACATTTAACTAACACTAAGTTATCCATGGGAAGAGAATTTGGCTGTTAACACTGGCATCTGCTTAACAAACAAGCTTTGCATTTGGTGAGGCGTGAGAGTAACACCAATAGTACTCCTTGCTAACAGCAGACTCATTAACATTAATTCCTGCTTTTACCACCATGAAGAGCTTTTTGTATCTGTAAGAGCAATTATTATATGTACCCTGTTCTCCCTGCAAAATGTACACACGAAATTATTAGCAGTGATGCAGACCTACCAGTAAATGAGGATCTGAATTCTTAGGACTTACCATAACTCAAAATTTCCAGAAGAGTAAGAGAAGTGATGAGATGTTCTGGGGACTGTGTTCTTCATCTTTCCTCACTGAGGAACTTGAACTATGTTCAAGCATTGCTAAATTGCAATTGGAAATTAGTTAAGCGTTATGGTACTCAAAGGCTATGGGAAAATGTGTGTCCATAAAAATATCTTGCAATTCAGCCAAGACTGGCTTTTACTACCCAAAGCAGGCATTGTCAGAATGGGCAGAGAGCTGGATTTAGAGAGATAAACTGTGATGGATAAAACACCAAAACTTAAGGTGCAGCCTCACCAGTGCCCAGTACAGAGGGATCACTGCTGTGGTCCTGCTGGCCACACTATTTCTGACACAGGCCAGCATGCCATTGGCCTTCTTGGCCATAGGGGAGCAAACTCGCTCATGTTCAGCCTCTGGAAATTGCATGGATTTCCAGAGAAATATCTGTACCCAACACCTTTTTATTGGTCTGTTGTCTGTGTTATGAACTCTGTCCACACATGGCAGGTGTGGTATCTGTAAAAACTTGAGAACAAAGTTTGGAGTTCTATGGAGAACGTTGGAGACTATGAGCTTTACACAATGCTTTCTGATGTTTAATACTTTCAGAGTATATGGTTTGTAGAACATCTACTGCTTCTTCTTCAAAAGTGTAACCTTTCTAGTTCAGCTTAAAAATGGTGCATTGACCAGGAAACTAGAGGAATGAATGTTTGAACCATTATCACAAAAAGGAAGGCTAATTGAACTGCATAATAGAGTTGTCACACATTCCAATAATCTTGATGATAAATCTGATTTTAGATCTTTTAAAATATTACAAATTATTACAAAATGTTGACCAGGAATAATGTTACTCTGCCAGTAGAAAGCTACTCCAAAATTTTTACAGGGCTGGAGGGCACCAAGACTTGGTTTCAAGCCTTGGAAATTACACCTCAGCATTGATCTGCTGCTGCCCCATTTTGGGTGCTGATGTTTTTATCCAGGTCTGTGCCCAGGATTCTAGGGTTGCAGTCCCCTGATACCTGAGTTGACAGGATGCAGTACTAGCTGTGGGAGAGTTTGTAGAAGTCACTGGTAGAAGTGGATGGTCCCACCTTCTTCTGCCAGCTCAGCATATGGATCTGGGATTTCCACCTCTTGAAGCCCATCTTCCCAGGCTGTTTCCTCAGCTTGCAACCTGTACCACAGCCCAGTCCTCCTTGACAGAGAAATCATTCCTGGATCTGAGCCTCTCGAGGATGCCACACAGACCACAGACAGAAAGTCAGTGAGGGTGCACAAGGCACTTGACAAAATTGCAGGAATCCAGCAGATCTTCAGTTCCTCACAGTGCACCTGGCTTCCAGCCCTGGCCCTGTATTCCTGTAGGGAATTTATTGTTCTCTGGATGTGGCTTCAGTTGGCACAAGTTATGGAAAATAGGCACTGAGCAGTCATCCAGAGCACCCACGAGCTTCTGGCAAGCTTGAACTAAGACTATGCATCTTCTTTGAAATGTGGTCTGGGAAGCCTGCTCCCAAATAAAGGCTGCCTTGCCTGCCTGTAGGTGCATCACCCATTGTAGAGTGGTCTGAGAATTTCCAGCCAGGTAAAAGCTCTCCCAGATCATCTCACTGGCTGCTGACTTTACTGGTCTGCATACCAGAGCCAGGACAAGCCCCTTCCCAGCACCTGTGCTTGTGTGTTGGTTGTCTGTCTAGAGAAGGGAGAGACGGGCTCTCCACATCTTTCCATGGATGATACTTTTCACAGCCTGGAATTCCCCTCATCACAGGGCCTCGCACACCTTCAGCACAGCCTCCTGCCTCTGACCAAGCCCTTTCCCGTGGCGCAGGAGGGGGGGTGTGCAGAGGTTCCCAGGTGGAGGCAGCTGCTGCGGGCTGTGGGCACGGAGGTAGAGCAGGAGCGGTGCTGCCGCTTCCACGCACGGCACACAGCGGGATGAGCCCAGGCCCACGCTCTTGAACAATCTGCTCTTGCCGCTAGCGGTGCGGGGCTCTGCTGCAAGGCTTTTTTGGGGCAGCTGCTGGCACAGCAGAGCTGCTGACAGGCATCAGGGCGAGCCTCCCACGCTGCAAGAGGGGGCTGCAGCTGCCACGGCCCTGGTACCCAGCAAAGGCGCGGTGTGCGCGCTCTTAGCGGGACAGATTGGGCTCCAGAGCCCAGGCGGGCCTTTCGCTGCCAAGTGATCTGCCAGCGAGCAGGCTGTGTGAGCACACGCTGGGGCTGCTTGGGGATGATATAGTGGGGCATGTCCCTAGGGAGATGCACATCTTGGAGTGCCCAAGGACCAGAGGGCCGTGGAAAAGACGTGAGAATTTGTGCTGCTGGCTGCAGAGACGGATCCACTTCCTGCGGGCTGAGGTGAGCACTCTCTGTAAGCCGGCAGCTGGGAGCCAGCTCCTGACTCCAAGCAAACCTGAATCAGCTTGAGGGCAAAGACCTCAAGAAGCTCAGAGGACATTTTCAATGTTGTCCCAACCCTTCCTCTTCTACTTGTTACCCCCATTAGCTAATTGAAAAGGAAATATTGAAAGATATCAAACATCTCTTGCAAGGGGCTGTAACACTTGCAGATAAAAGTTTGCAAGTGCTCTAAAGCAGCATCCTGGCCCCTGACCCAGGCAACCACCCCAGGCAGCAACATGCCCTTGGGAACAGGAGGGATGAGGCATCCAGAGGCAACTAGATCAGACTAACAGCACCTGATTGCCACTGAGTGATAGCTGAGTTAACAAACCAAGAGCTATTAAGGAGAATGACTGAAGAAAGGGGAAAAAGGCACTGGAGGCACTTTGTACCTCTAATGATGGCTTTGATATGGCAAATGAGGGAAAATTAGCACCAGACAGACAAATGGAAACTCATTTCAAGAGGCACCGAATGAGACAAAATTGCAAAGAGAAGCTCAGAAGATTGATTCCATATCAATGAAACTTTATTTCCCAAGGAGTCCAGTGTTCTCCCTCACTCTTTTGCTCACTGTCTGTACTCTGGCAACTCTCCCTTCATGCCCCTATAGTGATCCCCTTTGCTCTTATATAAATACTAGAGATAAGAAAACAGTTATTCAGAGAAGAAGTGTGAATTTGCTTTGATGCTATACTCCCTCCTACCTTTTAAAATTTGTATTTGCAGCAGTTTTTTTACTGCATCAAAGATCAACAGGAGGAGAAGCTCATCACTACTCCGGTAGCCAAATCTGTTGTGTTCAGCTTTGTATGGCAGTCTGAGAAACTGGGATGTGTCTGATCACCGCTAGGGTCAGGGAGATTTGGCTTGGGACACAAGGAGAATGGCTGTGAGAGGTGGTTTTTGCTTGTATACCAGAGGGAATAGTCCCCTTCTATTACGGCCAGGGTTTAGGGTCTGTCTGACCCAAGGCTGCTGTAATATCCCGGATAGAGGGGTCTCTTCTCCAGGTTCCTCGGGCGGCCCCCCAAACTGCTGGTCACCTTAGCAAGCGCTTCAGCTCTATAGTGATTATCAGCTCTTTTGTGATTATCAGCTCTGGTGATTTTCAGCTCAGCTTGCTAGGTGCCATGGCAGACACGGGAGGAGAGAGGAGAAGAGCCTGTGTGAGTTCCGCAGATGCCTTTATTACGAAGGGGTCCTGGGAAGGGTCAGTGACAGCTCTTCTGCTTTCACTGTGCAGGAGTGGGGTTTATATAGGCTATAGGGGTTTTGGAAACTGTCCAATGGTAAGGGTCGAGGCAAAAGTGACCTATGGTGTTTCAGAGGTACAGAACGGAAGAGGGGTTTTCATTTAGGTCCGCTCTACATGACTTGGCATTTTCTTATCTTAAGCTGACCTCTATGGTGACCTCACAGCAGCCACGGAGGGCTCGCAGCCTCTACAGGCTGCTACACCCTTCCTCAGTCAGTGAGCAATTCAAATTAATGAATTGCTGCCGGGTTTTAGGTGGACCTGACAAGAGTGGGAA